>OZ010645.1:40964482-41326386 GCA_963932195.1 Empis livida
TCTTACATTGGTATCCGTGCTACCCCACACCACATGGTGAGCATTGGAGTCACAACCTATTATTAATTCCCTTTGGTTGTTTCTTGAAAACTCCACTATATTCCTCATATCTTGCGTTGGTGGTAGATATGGCGAGTTATATGGTAAGTAACATGATGCCAGTATCAAATCTGACAATTGCGTCTCATTTCTGAGATTCCCCAGAACTGCGATACAGTCATTGCTACTTATCTGTGGAATAAAATTCAATTTAGTCTTTTTCTTTGAGATTATGCAAGTCCTTGGCCTACCTTCACCTTTACGGTAAAATACCTCGAATTCTTCACTCCACCCTAGAACCCTGTTGTCTCTAGTCATGGGTTCTTGCACTAGTGCTATCTCTACAACTCCTCTAAGTAGGTGTTCCTTTAATTTATTTGTAGCCACCCAGCTACGATGAAGGTTCACTTGTATTACCTTCATGTTGCTGGGCTTATGCTACTTTTCTCCTTGATTGTGGTGTCTACCTGCGCAGACTCTACCTCATCTATAAAAATAACCGTTTTATTTAAATCATAGGTTAGGTTTTGCGCGTCAGTATAACTGTCGAAGTCTGAACCCACCTTCGATCCTAACACCCCAAGTTTATCGACCGCCCCCAACAACGAGTCAAGATCTTCATCTTGCTTTCTGGGTTTGGTCTCCTTTTCTTTCATGTCAACCTTGGACTCCTCCAAATTTGGGAAAGTAAACCCATCCAGAAACACCCTTTAGAAACACCCTTTAGACTCTAAAGTTTAGAGTCATCAGAGACTCGTCTGGAATTCCCAAAATCAGGAGTTGCCTTCCTTTTTGACCTCCCGGTGGTATAGAGTCCAGGATTGTGTGTTCACATTCAACTTCTTGTATAAGACGTTTATGAATTTTAGCACTTCCTGCGGTTCTCTAACCGTCTAACCTCTTCAGGGAGTCACAAAAAGGCCTTATTCAGCTTCGGAACCTCATTCATACGGACAACCGGCAGGTCCGAATCCTACCATAGGTTGCCATTCTACTTAACCATTTTCTTTACGAATCTCACCGTGTCTTCGTCCATGTCACACTGAAGATATCACCAGAAACCGACTCCACTCAAAGTGGGGTATAAAGTCTTCCGGCTCTGCCAACAGAGCATTAACCTGCCAGGATTCGAAGCTATTCTTCAGGATCTTCTGGTTTCCCAGGAGAATTTTTCCCTTCGGATATTTCCTGTCGATGATCGCAATTTTAAGATGGTTATCGGCTAGGGTTTCTGAAAACTCGGGTTTTTAAGACTCGACGAGTCCGAGTCCAAAATTTAAAAAAATCGTCGAGTCCGAGTCGAGTCCGAGTCCGGTGTCTTTAACAAAAAATATTTCAAGAATCTGATAAAATAATATTATATGATTTTCAATTCAACTGAAATTTGTGCTTTACTGGTCGTGCCAAAAAATTAAAAAGAAAATGTACTCAAATTTATCAATTAATTCATTTATTTTCAAAACTCCATAAGTTATTTTCAAAACTCCATAAACTATATAATTGTTTTTAATTACTTTTTTCATGTTTTGGTTTAACGTACAAATATTTCAAAAAAACTAATGAATTGAGAGATTCTTTCATTTCAAAATCAAAACACAATAAAACACATTAGTATACCTCTTTCATTTCAAAATCAAAACACATTAGTATACCTCACCTTAGGGGAGGTATGAAATTTTGTTTATTTTTGATATGTTTTTTTTTAAATTAACAATTAAAATTATTTACAAAACAAAAATATAATTTTTAAAAAATTCTTCTGAATTAATTATGCTGGAGGTAGGCGTAAGCGACAATGAAATTTAATAAATCGATTGACGTTTTTTTTTAATTTTAAAAATTTGGACTCGGGACTCGTCGAGTATTAGAGTCGAGTCCCGAGTCCGCGTAACTACCCAAATACTCGACGAGTCCGAGTCGAGTCGAGTCGAGTCCAGAAACCCTATTATCGGCATTGCAGACAGCGCCATCTCACGATGCCGACTGTCTGTCACCTATAACCTTCCCTTTCTTGGCGATAGGATGTCTTTCTTCCTACTTCAGAGGACATCCTATCCGTCCGAGGAAGAAGGACAACCTATCCGTTCGAGCGTTACTGGCTCCAGAGGTAGAAGGCGCAGAGGTAGAAGACGCAACAACCTTTCCGTCCGAGAGTTCGCGGCTCCAGAGGTAGAAGGCGCAACCAATGCCTTAACCTTTTTATACTTCAGCAAGAAGTATGCCTCTTCCTTCGACTTACCTTCCTTCATCCATCTGGTGAGCCATTTCCTGTCCGAGCCGTTAAGGTTCATGCGAAACCTTTTCGCAGCCTTATCAGCTCCTTTAAGGGTTTTAAGAGAAAAAAGATAAATACCTACCCGATGTTTATCTTTTTTCCCTTCCATTTTTAATTACAAAGCGTTTTATACCTTCCGCCAGGTGTATTTGTGAGGCCGCTCCTAACATGGAGTCAGACGCTTACCTGCATGCAGACCAGCTGCTAGTCTGGATTCAGGGTTTATCTTCCTCTCTCGTTTGTTGACCTGACCTAGTTTCCGATTGGTATCAATCATCCGGTCCACTCGGTATACCACGTGGAGGTGAGAGTAGGAATTGCGGAAAAATCATTCTCGACGCTGCACAAGGCCGCCCCTAACCTGGAGACAGACGCCAAGTTCGCAAAATCGACGACCCTTCCGCCTTAACCCCCCTTGATTCAAAATAAGTACAATGTCGATAATTAAAAATAATTCGTGAAAACCCTTAAAAATAATAAGGTTGCCTCAGAGTACAATGCTTAGATTTGTGTTAATAAATAAAAGTGTTTGTGGTTATTATATTTATTTTCAAACAGTATTTGTAATTCGAAATTTAAAAAAATAAAAGAAAAATCTAATAATTTCAAAAATAATTTCATATTCTCAGTAATTGGTAAGTTATTTTAAATACCTAAATTTTTTCATATTCTCAGTAATTGGTAAGTAATTTTAAATATGTAGATTTTTTATACTTAGTTCAAGATGTCAATCAGCAAAAAACAAATGATGAATGAAGCAAGTACATCAAGATTGTAACATTAAGAATGGTTTTACAAATTTGGAGTTATTGAAAGAAATAAGAAAACACTTTATATTATGTGCGAAGAGAAAATGCCGTTTTACATTATAACTCGTAGTTATAATGTAAAACGGCATTTTGAAAATATTCACAAAAATCTTGTTGCATTCATGAATGAAGAGAAAAAAGAATACTTTTTCCAAGAGTTCAAAAAATATCAAATTCAATCCTTTGTTGTGTCCAAAAATAATATAACATCAGCTAGTTATCAACTGGCATATTCTATTGCAAAACATAAAAAACCAATTTCAGACGGAGAGTTTTTCAAAAAAGGTCTTTTAAATTGTAGTGAATAGTTGTTTTCCGATTTTAAAGAAAAAGACCTTATTATAAAACGAATAAAATAATTACCAATTAGTCGTAATATAGTAAAGGATCGAATTTTAACTATGTACGAAAATACTTCTATGCAGGTAATTTGTGATTTCAAAAATACTGAAATGATTTCGGTGTCTTTGGATGAAAGTACTGATATTACTGGTCAGGCACAGCTTGCAATTTTTGGCAAATATAAATCTGGAAATATTATGAAGAAGAATAAATAAAATTAGTAAATTTAACAGGAAAAACAACCGGTGTAGATATCATGCATGGATTTAAGGAAGAATTTCTACAAATGGATATTAATATGAAGAAGATTATTTCCGTAACAACTAATGGTGCTCCAAACATGGTTGGAAAAAACATAAGATTTATGACACAACTCAAACAATACATGGGACGTCCTTTAGTTGAATTCCATTGTATTATTCACCAATAATAATACAATGGAATCCATTTTTACTTTGTGTAAAAAATGGATTACACCAATTTTCAAAACTTATGGGAATAGTGACAAAAATTGTAATTTTATATCTGCTCGAGCTCTTAATAAGCGTGAATTCGCTGAATTATTATCCTCAATTGAGTCCCAGTATTCAGGACTTTTAATGTATAATAACGTTCGATGGCTCAGCCGAGGTCTTGTTTTAAATCGCTTTGTTAGTCTCCTTGAGGAAATAAAACTCTTTCTAAATAAAAAGGACATAAATTATCCTGGGCTGACAAATGGTTAAATGATCTAATGTTCTTTTGTGATATAATACAACACTTCAATGAGCTTAAAAAGAATCTTCAAGGACGTGGACAAATTGCACTAACTATGTATGAAAACATTAAATCATTTCTGTCAAAATTGGACATATTTATAAGTGATTTGATTATGTAAACTATGAAATATTTTCCACGTTTGTTTCAGCATTTTCAAACTACAGTGAGTTTTGGAAATAATATTGAGGTTAACGCGACGAGAATACAATCAATAACTCTGTATCAATTATTGAAGAAATCAAAGATTCCTTTAAAGATAGATTTAATCAATTTAAAGAACTAGAAACCAGTTTACAATTGATCATGTATCCTCATGAAATCGAATTTAAAAATTTGGAGTTAAAGTTATTTGATTGGTTGAATATTAGTAACCTAGAAATAGAATTAGTACAATTTCAAAATAGCTTTTTATGGAAACACAAATTTGAAGATTTAATTGAAAAAATAGAATTTTATCAGATAGTAATTTTTATAGTTTTTCTTTATTTTTTTCTTGAGTTTTGAATGTTTTCAAATACAGTAATAAATTAAGCAAGAAATTGTTTAATTTCTTGCAAAGACTCGAGAGAGAGAATTTTTCTATCTTTTCATTACCTCTGATATGAGAGCAAAAAGAAAATATTTCTATGCATAGAGCACAGATGTTACGGAAAATTTGTTTATGCCTCAAATATTGGAGATGTCCATTAACAATATTCCAGCAATTTTCATTTATCTTATAATAGTTCTAGCTGCTGAAGATTACGAAATATAGTACTGAAATTATTATAGAATACGTTTAAAATAAATATTTTAATAACATTTAAAAATTTCGTATTTTTTAAAATCTGTTTTTCTCGAAATAAATTTCATGTACGTTAGGCCAGTGGTTCTCAGGCCCTGATATTATAATATATAACTCATAATATATATGAGTTATATATTATAATATTTAAATATAAAAATATATTTGTGTAGCGTTGACATATCATTTTAACGTAAGGAAATTTGTGCAGGAAAAATTATGTGGGAAAGAATTGACTAAGAAGAATTGTCAAAAGAAAAAGTTGACATAACTAACAGAGCCCACATGTAAGAAATGTTTTTTCCATACTAATCTTGAGATGGATACCTGGTGAGATTTAAAATGTGATAAAAATATAAAATTTCGGTACGCTATCTGGAGATAATATAAAATATTATGAATTATTATGTGTAATTGACGAAATTGAGTTTTATCTCACAGTATAGTTGTGTTTTCTATGTGAAGAAATATAAAATAGTTGTGTTTTCTATGTGAAGAAATATATTTTTGATAAACATTTTTGTATTTCATGTCTTTTTGTAGTTTATTTATATCTTAAAGAACCATACTTGGAAAAGAGAATATAACAGCATATATTAAGATTTGAAAAAAAAAAATTTGAAAAAAAAAAAATTTTAAAACTAAAGTATATCTTAGCAATGGTTAAAGATATTTTTAATTAGCTTGTAAGATTTGAAAACATATTGTTAGTTCTGAAAAGATAGATTCAATAAAAATGTAGTGATTTAAAAAAAAAAAAAATATATATGTATTAAGATTATGAAGCATGCTTAAACCAGGAAATATCCAATGCACACAATCTGATTTACCAAAAAAATAAATTGTCATCAGCAACAAAAGAAAAATCTTGCCACTAATACATTATAATTTAAGCGTTTCAAGCTAAACTATTATTTTCAATAATATTATAATTATCTTACTTATACCGTAGATATAAGAATATAACGATATGTCACGCAGAACATAGATTATGTTCCTTGTTTATTTTATCTCGCATCCAGCGAAGAGATGCTCGCATCCATCAAATCATATTTTCATTTTGGTGGTTATTGTCTTCACTAAAATTTTAAAAGAAATGGACAAACTCATTAAATGCAAATATTAATGCATATGAAAAATATATTTGCATTTCACTTTTTGTTGTTATTTTCACATAGAATTTCAAAACAAATGTACGGAACATTAAAGACTATTATGAATGAATTAGTTACTGGTATATCAAAAATAATAATAAAATATTTTCAGTTCAACCTTGTTGTTGTTTTTACATAGAATTTGAAAATGATATATATACGCAGAAACTGAAATTTTTTATTATTTTTTTCAAGTTCAACACAAGTAACTAATTCATTAAGTGGGTACATTTATTTTAAAATTTTTTGTAAAAACAACAACAACAAGATTGAACTGGAAATATTTTATTATTATTTTGATATTCAAGTAAGCAATGCTCTCATAATAAATAGTCTTACTTGTTCCGTACATTTATTTTCAAATTCTATTTGAAAACAACAACAAAAAATTAATGCGGTTGTCTATTTCTTTTCAAATTTTATTAAAGACAATAACCACAAAAATGAAAGCATTATTTGGTTGATGTCAGGACCTCATCCGTCGATGTGAGGTAAAAAAAAAGGAACATAACCTATTAAATTTCGCATGTAAGTATAACAATTGTACGATTTTTGTGATAATATTAATAATTTACAATGTGATTATTAATTGTGAAATTATAAAACTAAATCGTTAAAATAAAATGTATTAGCCTTAAATAGTTTTTTTTATGGATAAAATAAAAATATATATGTATGAACAACAAGAAAAAACCCTTTATAGAGCCATCTGTTAGATATAAATATTACTGAACACGAATTTTATTTTCATGTTCAGTAATATTTTATCTAACAGATGGCTCTATAAATGGTTTCTTGTTGTAGTTATTATTTTACATGTCCCGTACGTGTATGCTTTATATTAAGCAGCATTGCTAATATTTTTATTATGGACACATATGGTGTTTGTCATGCCTTACACTTATGTAAGCCTTACACTTTTCGCTGGGTGGTTCACAGCGATTACAGAGACTTGCGAATTATCGATTATAGAGGCCATTTAAAATATATGGTTTCGGTCTTCCGAACAGACTTTACTTTACCACTTTTAAACTACAAGGTGGGGGTGGGTGTTAATGGTGTAGGATGTTAATGGTTGATAATACGGATTTCAGAGTGGTGCTGGTGGTTGATAATAAGGGTGAATGTTGGTGGTTACGGGTGGTGAGGTTGGGTGCTGATACTAGGTGGTGATTGTGTGTTGTGATGGTGGGATACTGCTGATGGGTTGTGGTTGTAGGTGTTCTTGGTGGATAGTGATGGGGGATGTTGATGGTGGGTGTTGTTAGTGAGTGGGGGGATAGTGTCCGATGATGTTGGTGGTGGTGGTGTGCTGATACAGTATGTTGATATTGTGAATGCGGCTGTTTGGTGGTTGATGATAATAATGAACCTGGGTGGTGATGCTGAGTGGTGATGGTAGGTCGTGTTGGTGGGGTGATGATGGACTGCGTTGATCTCATGGTGGTAATCCCGGTATGGTAACTGCATAGTGAGTGACGATGGTGGGTGCTGATAGTAGGTGGTGGTGGTGTCGGATGCTAGGTAATTGTAGTGAGTGGTCAAGGTAGGTGGTGGTGTGTGGTAATGGTGTGGATGGATTTGTTGGGGTTTGGTGATGGTGGGTGGGCTGGTGGTTGAGGTTGTTAGGGTTTGGCGATGGTGGCTTGCGAGTGTTGGTGAATATGATGGCGGAAATGGTTTGTTCTGATGGTGTGATTGGGGTTTTTGGGGTTTGGTTATGGTGGATGGCTGGTGGTGAATGTGGATGGTAGTGATGGTGTGTTATGATGGTGTTTGGTAATGGTGTTGATGTGGTTATTGAGGTTTGCTGATGGTGAGCAATGATGATATGTGGTGATCTTGGTTGTTGATGATACATGGTGATGGTGGTTGTTAACAAAATATTTACAGTTTCAAATCGTATTCTTTTATCTTAAAAAATTAAGCAAATACTTAAATATTACAAAAGTGCAGCATTTTTAAAATGTAAGCAATTATTGCACCACCAATAAAAAGACAGCCACATCCCACAAAACTTAAATTTTAATTTTCTGAGGAAATTGAACTAAGAATTCTCTAGATTTTGCTCAGGCATAGGTATTTTTCTAGGTTCAAATCTAGCCAAGAAATGTAGGTTTCAATACCTAAGGTTTTTTGGTGTAATTTTAAACCGCCTTCAGTATAAATATGTAGCTTTAGTTTTAAACCAGATACTTGGAATTGTAAATCTATGAAGCTATTTTTGATGAATGTGGGTGGTGTTGGTGGGTGATAATGCAGGGCGGTGGTGATGATGGCTGTGATAGTGGATGGTGAGGATATTTTTAGATTTTACTTAAACTTTAATTTATAAAAAAGTAGCAAAAAATCAAGTAAATTATACTTAGTATATTCAATTCGTATATGCAATTTTGTTTCAATTTTTAAATTGGCGAATTTTCTTTATACATATATTCAACCATTTCCACACCTAAATATAACTTGACTAGCGTCCCTCAACATAACAGCCCATAGTGTTCTTTGTTTTTTATGTGATTTTATGTGAATCTATAAAATTAAGCAAAATTGTGAAGAAAAAAATCAAGCAAGTAGTACTTCGTAGTTGTTATAAAATTCTTGCACTCGTTTAGCTTACTCAATTTTTAAATAGTTTACCTTACTCAATTGCTAAATTTTTATATATCAACCGTTTCCACAACTAAATGTAACCTTTAATCCCTCAATATAACATAGCCAATATTATTTCTTGTTTTTCATGTGATTTATGTTTAAATATGCTTTGATTTGACAAACTAAAATAAATTTAGTTAATATAGCATAAATATGCATGTCGAGAAAAGCAAATTTTTAACACGGTCCTGAAAGTCTCCAGTGAAATTACGTAAAATTAGAAAATAAAAAAAAAAGATAGACATTTTTTAACATTAAAATAAATCTCGTTAGAGTCTTCGAATTTTACTACTCTTTTTAATTAGAATTTGACTGTCCTCCGCATAACTTTCATTCTTGTAATAGAAAGTGTATTTTTTTACCAGGTAAACTTTTCACGAATTTCTTGTAATAGAAAGTGTAATAGAAAGTGTATTTTTTTCATTCTTGTAATAGAAAGTATATTTTTTACCAGGTAAACTTTTCATGAATTTTTCCAATATAGTTTTTCCTATTATTTCAAAAGCTTTCCACGTCGTTTTATTAAGTTTTATTAACATTTATAACTTAAAATATTCAGTAGATATGCCTGAAAAAGTTCATAGTCTGAAAAGACCAATCTGGTATTGTTGTATATGATGGAGAAGAGTCTTAGTACTATGTTTAAACGATTTGTAATGCCTTTCCGTGTGAATCTGTACGATATCATAAACGCACTATAGTCAATTATATGTATTTTATTACTGTCGCATAACCAGTGACTTAAATTAATTCTGAATACAACCTATTTACCGTGCCTTTTTGAAAATTCTTAGTCTTATAAAATAGAAAATAGAGATGAGAACATTTTTGCACAAATAAAATAAATTCAACTGGAAGAAGCAAAAAAAATTTAAATGTTGAATTTGAACAATAGATGTTGAATTTGCCTAGCGCTAGATAAAAATAACTACACAACTGCAATTGACTATGAACTTAAATTTTCAACCTAGGAGCTTTGCCTTTGCCAACAGTTATAGAACTTCCAAATAAAGAATATTTGGAAAACCAAATAGTGCCGATGACTTAAATTTAAGTAGTAAATATTCAGCAGGTATGTCGGAAAAAGTTATGACAAGTCCTGTAACTGTTGTAGATGAAGGAAAAAAGTCATATTACTATATTTAAAGAAATTAAGAATGGCTTTCTGGGTTATTCCTAAAACATTTAATAATCGCACTTTCTCCCTAATACAACTTAAAGCTAAACTTAATTTATACTTCTTTTTGCAATTTGTATTCTAGAGAAATTCAAATTGAAATAATCTTTTGCCCCGCGCTACGTTGTTATTATTAACGAAAAATAGTCACTGCAAAGCATCGTTATCATTCTACGGAAAAAAAACGAGCGCGTGTCAGACCAATAGTTCATTTATCCACGCTTCCCAAATCATGATAGGAAAAAAACTAATCTCCTCTAAGACCACTTGAGATTAAAGCATTTTTTTTCATACATATAAGATTTTAAAAAAAAGGATCTTTTATGCTTCTCGCCCAATTTTTTTTTGTGTATGACCTTTTCACGATATTTTAACGATCTCCGAACTCTACGGATTAGGGATAAAATTTTCAATATTTTTTCAATTTGTGTTTTTATAATGTTAAGGAAGCAATTTCAATATGTTATTTTTTTCTAATTGTTACCTTACGTCTTCACTAAGAAATATGTTTTTATTCAAATATATGTGCGTGAATGTCGTTTAAGCTAAAAGGACTTCTTTATGGTATAACATTTTGAATTTAAAGAAATAGTCGTCAGTGTTGTTTTTTAATAATTTCGGGTCAAAAAATATAAATAATGTCATGAAAATATGTCAGATGATATGTGATCTTTGAAAATTTTAGTAAGGGGAATAAATTAATTTTTGTCGCGCAATGCGGATAAGAGATTTTTTATGAAATTTGTTTTCAAAACTAAAATTATTGTAAATATTTGAAGACCGGGTGTATTTTAAATACTCATTATAATTAAAATATTTAGGAAACATATTAAATTTGATTTTTTTTACGGAAGTTTGGTGTGAGGAAGATAAGATATGCGTCATCATTACCAGTACAGGCTGTTAATTTTTAAATTATCAATAATTTTTATTGTATAACAATTTGTATGTGTTATTATTAAAAATTTGTATTTAATTATTTATTAAGTATTTGGATCATGAAAATGTTTTCAACTTGAAAATTTATAAATATCTGAATAATCAATAGATTTTTGATCCGAAAAAAAACCGTTGAAATAATCTTAAAAATATTAGAAGCCTTATCTTTTTATTATATTCACTATACAATACAATATTTTACTATTGCACAATAGAATATATTTTTTATGTTGGCCAATATGATTATTTCCTTACTAGAATCGAAAGGTGATTGTTAGAGTGCAAGGACATTTATTGGCATAAAATATCATTAAAGTGAAGAAATAATGAACAAAAAACGACTCTTTTGGTTGCTCTATTCATTTAAAATATTGAAAAGGAAATTCTTTTGGTCTGTATATTGACATTAATTCTATTCATTTATTTGAGAATACTTTCGGTTAGCTTACCAAGCCATAAGTCCATCTGAACACCAACATCCACAAAATAATAGAAAGGGCATTCATCTTACATAAAATATGTGTACAATTTTGTATATATGCATGACGATATTGACCCTAATAATATTGGTACGCTTCATTCATTTTTCAGTTACTTTAAGACGTGCAGCCGGTTGACCTTTTTGACTGAGTGCTAAAAAGAAGGTAATTTTTTTTATTTTGAAGTACAGATAAAAAAATATTGAATAAAAAAAGATTTTTTTTACCTAAATATTAATGTTTATGGGTCAACTAGGGGTGTAAGTTACATCATCTATTTTTTCATTAACAATTACAGCGTAACTATAAATTTTAGTATATTTGATTTTAAAAAAAATGCTTTGTTTATTTGTTACTTTGTATGACAGATGATCATTTCAGTGGTCAACAATAATTGGTGTTATATCTTTTGAAATAATTTTGTAAATATTCTTCCTTTAGTAGCTCAAGCAGCACTGAGCTTGAATCATCTCTGTTTCTTGAAACCATCTTCCAATTTAATACTTTTGACATTTGAATATTACGGATATTGCCCTTTCTTCTATTTATTATTATAAATATTTTAAGTTGTGGTGTTCCATCATTTCAGCATGACCAGTGATATAATTTAGAGCGGTAGTCTTCTAAATTAAAACTAGACTTTTTTTTAAAAAATAAAACTATAGTCGGACAGAAATACTTTCGATATATGTATTATCAAATATATATTGTATTCACATATTTCACGAAAGCATTATAGCCCAAAAAGCCCATATGCGTGTATGATTTGAAAATTAATAGTTTTCTAAATATATAATGATGAATTTATATCATAAAATAATGCAAAACTTTATAATGATACCTAATTTATAAATACATACATAAATAATTTTTTCATTAAAAAAACTATTTATGTATGTACATATTTATAAATTAGATATTTATAAATTTTTTATTTATTTTATTAATTCCCTTTTTTTTAATGAGGAACAATAATTTCTACAACAAACTATAAAAGCCACATGACGTGTTTGAATATATATAACCACTAATCAATTTAAAGAATATTGATAAACAACATTTAATAATAATTAAGGAGGAGGATTAAACACGGGTTTGGCATTTTTTTGCTTGTCCTGCAGCGGCTATTTTTATTTTAAAACATACATACGCATGAAAAAGGATCTATTACTGTCTACTTTCATAAAAAATTTTAAGAAATTTATAAAATTATAATGTTAGTGGAAAATTTCTTTTTACGAAATCAAATATTTTTAGATACCCCGGTCCGTTCTCTATTTATTTATGAATTTATAAATTTATGATATTATTTTAATGAAACAAAAATCGAATTATTTTGTTAAGTCATCTGTCGTTACAAAATCAATGTTACAATGTTTCCAAGATTATCATAAAATATGCAGTTCAATAATTATGCAGTAATCAGTAATTATGCAGTTTTTTTTTTCATTTTCAGTAATGTTGAGGTGACAACGCTTTGTCTAAATTTGAGAGCCATTAAGTTTTCTTATAGACAGTCTGGATTGCATATAATATTAACCATTCTAAAACATAATGTAGATAGATTACATTGAGTAATTAAATGAACAGTATGAAACATCGAAGACTATGAAAATTTTATAATGATAACTTATTGTTTTTGTTAATTATTTACACAATCCCCTAAATTTACACAATTTTTTAATTAACAAAATTCTTAAAATAAAATGTATAAATGTTCGCATGAAAACTATATCCTAATAATGGTTTATACATATATATAATATTTAAGCATAGCTAAATGGACAGAAATAGCAAAAAACAATATTGATAAAACTGCGAGCCAATAAAGAACTAACAAAAAAATATAAGGGATAAGGGTGAATTTTAATCAACTCCACCCACGATTATAGTGCAGTTTAGTGTGCTGGTTAAAATATGTTATGAAATAAAAATTTGATAAAAAAAAAACTATTTGAAAAAAAAATTTATCCAGGGAGGATAAATAATATTTTCTTTTTCCATTTGTTTATTTTGCAAAATAAGAGTTCATACACGCAAACTTCTAAATTTCATCTAACAAAAAAAAACTATTTATAAGCCCTTTATGTTAGCCCTTCATACTTTGACTATTTTATCAAACTTTTTTGTTATTTTTTCAATTTTTTTCTAATAATTTTTTTTTTTTAACTCAAATCCAGTTGTCTCCGGTCAATATATTTTCTTTGTAGATCCTTTTGTAAATTAATTCATGTTCGCAGAGTGTGTGCATATATCTCATCTATGATATTTAGTTTCACAATATGCATCATATCCTTTCGTCCAATTAAGAACAGATGTATAGTTTTTTTTTTTTTTTTGAGTCTGCAATTGCATTCAAGCGAGAAGTGGTAAAAAAGGACTATTTCCGAATTATTACTTGTATACAAAAATATATTTGAGATCAGCTGGAACTTGTAAATAGTTATTGCGAATATTATTATTGATTAAATAATGGATTTCGATACTATTTTTTTATTACAGTTTATACATCACAGGATATATTTTTGTAAGTAGTTTTCAATTTTTTGGTTCTACGAAAGATGAATAATCATAGTATTTAATAGTGGCATATTAAAAAGGATAAAAGTGTCAATTTATCACCTGCTTCGAATTCTTACCCTTTATTTGAGAAATTGATTTATTGTGCATAGTGAATACTGTGATGGTTTTGTATTAAGGTTGTAAATGATTAAATATTTTGGATATATCAGTAAAAACCTAAACATATACATATTAGTAAAAGCATAACTTGTATAATGATAATATACTTGGATTATTTCAATGATTTAAATTTTGTAATAGAAATAAAATAAAATCCTTTAAATTAATAGTTTTTAGAAGAAATTACCAAACATTTACATTATAAATTACAAATAATTAATTAAATATGAAATACATGTAAGTAAAATACCTGTGAAGCCTTAATTGATTTAAATTTTCTTTAACATCTTTTTATTTATCAAACATCTCACATTTATTTTTATAGAAAAATATAATTAAAGACTGCAGAAGATGAATATTTCAAGTGACATTTTTCATTTTGAATAAATGAAATAGGTGAAAAATTTCATTTTCCTTATACTTAATGTGAAGTTTCACAAACCCTTTAAGAAACAACATTTGCTGTTTTTTAACCTTTTAGAAGATTAAAAACACCTTCTAAAAGGTTAGAAAACACCAACTATGTTGTTTTTATTTCGCTTTTGAGCTTAACAAAGAAATATTTTTTAGGAAATTAGTAAAAATACAGCAATATACTTTTGTATTTCAGAGAAAAATCTTAAATAATTGCTGCAAAAGTATATTAGTTAAGTAGAATTTATCTTAAATTTACTTTTAAAAAAAATTATAGCCGATATATAAACCAAATAATTAATACATAATAAACTAATTCAAATATAGTACGTGCATAAACTTAACACCTTTTACAAGGTTTAAAGAAAGTATTAAGTAAAACCATATGTTAAATAAAATAATTTTAATTAAATATAATATTCAAAATCTTAATACTTTCATTTCTATACGATATATAACTGGAACAGCTACAATAAATAGCACTAATCATTTTTAAGCGTGTGCCAATATTACACGTCAAAATATTTCATACATTTTGTTGTTTTATATAATTCACTAAAAATATCTAAATATAATAATTAATATTAATTCAAATATTAAATACTTGAAACCGTAAAGAACACCCCTTAAATTCCAATTATATCAACGAAGAAATTCATTTGAGATATTCTTTTCAATCACAACAAAAATTTCTCCATATGCTTCACTTAATCAAAATAGTTTACGACCACATCCTGGTAATTGAATCGTTTCTATCTTGATATTACATTTTGTTAAAAATATATTCGCTAAAAATTTGATTTGGCTCTTTATATGACTATATTTCCAAATGACATCAAAAAATATCAAATCCAAAATAAAAAAATTCATACCATTTTTTTTTTATTTTGAAAGATACTCTCTGAAAAAAAAAAACTATCACCTGTTTGTTTTTTTATATCCTCAAGTTTCACCCATTAATGATCCTAGTATAGAAAAATTGATTTTTTACCTGTTTAAAAAAAAAATTAAATATGATATTTATATATTTGTTAAATCTATGAAATCTAATCCACCTCACATTTTTTTATTGAATACACTAAAAAAAATACACCACAATGACAGTATACTCTCTTTTTTATTTTATCAGAAAAAATATCACAAAAAAACTACAAAAAAATCACCCTCTTTTTTAAAAAATAGTTCAAATTAGCCGTTTATTTTTTTGCACATATTCGAGCTATAAAAATCATAGGTCTTGGGCATTTTTTTTATACAAATATTTCCCCCTCTGTAAAAAATGTACGCAGGATATTTGGTACGCCCTTGTTTAATATAATTTTTTTTACATAATTTTTTAAACCGCGAAAAAAATGACTTTTTATGGAATAGAGAAGTCAGGATTTTAGTTTTTTTTTGTTAATGGTATAGAGATACAAAAAAATTGTGTGTTTTTTTTTTGGGAAATTAACAAATTATCGTTGAGATCAAGTGGGGTTAATCATGTTATATACATATATGAATGTTTGGTTCGAAAAAATATAGGTTTTTTTTTAATGTGAAATCACGCCTTTAGGCAGGATAAGGTTAAAATTTCGGTTATGTTTTTTATATGTAGGGTCGTTTTTTATGAATAGGATAATCATAGTACAAGGGATCAAATTAAGTTAATGATACTTGAAGCGCGAGCGCAACCGCGATACATTGACTTGTTGATCTACGATGCGGGATTTCACAGTTCTCTATTTAGTATATATAATTTTGTAATTTGTTAGTTTTTTCGGCTGTTTTTTTGATGAATTCTTGATGATATAATAAAAAATGGTTATAAAATGGTGTTATTTTTAAATAGTGAAGGGATTTCAATATAGCTACGGGAATCAACGATATTTGTTATTTTTTATGAAGAATCTGTTGAAAAGGGTTATTTATTATGTAATCGGATATCATTTTACGATTGAGTGAATTATATATGTGAAGGGTGAAATTGAAAAGATAATATCCAATCAAAAGGAATTGATTTTTTTTTTTCAAATTTTGTCAACTTTGTATATAGGAGAAAATAGCAAAAATTAAAACATATTACTGTGTGAGTTTTTGAAAATGAATTATCACAATGTTTTGATATATTTTGAAGTAATTGTTTCCATCAATTTTTTTATATTTTGACATGAATTACGATAGTTAATATGGTAACAAAAGTAATGGTACTACGAGAATATGTTTGGTAGCATTATAGACAACCTAGGCTGACCGAAAAGAAGTTTTTGTTAGAATTAAAAAAATTATAGTGTGTGTGAGGTAGCGCCACGCTTCATGACAATATGTAAGAATTATTTTATGTAGCAACATGTCAAGTGATAGTAATGTTAAAAATAGAATTTCGTACAAATATAAAAAATTTGACTAAAGAAGATATTCGTACAGGTTACGGAAACAAGGTAATTAATTTAAGATGAACAGTAATTATTGCAGAAAACATTAGTAGAAAAACTAGTACTAAGTGACCGTCTACTGAAAACAAGAGAAATAACTGAACAAAGGAATATATTAAAAATAAGTTCTTCGCTGCATGAGCAATTAGGTAAGTAAGTGCCAGATGGGTTCCAGCGCTGTTGTCGATTGTAAGTTGTAGAAACTTTTCGACCTATGGAGGTAAACATATTTTAAAAAATTAGATTTAGAAATTTAATTACAGAAAAATATTACTTAATAAATTAGTGTTTGGCTATTTTCATTAGTTCTTTATGTCACGATTTGGATCATCTTGAAAAAAAATTATAAATTTATCTTATTTCCTATTTAAAATAGGAAGGACATAATATCTTTGCAAAAAAATTTTATGATCATGGCGAAGAACAAGCTAATTCAGAAGTTGGATTTTTAAAAGGTATTTAAAAAAGGAAAATAAAAAAATGTAAATTAATAGAAAAAAGAAAATATTTACCTTAATATAAAAACTTATTAGTCGTATCATCCTAATTCCAAATGCAGTATATAAAAAATATCCAAAATTTTATATATTTTTAAAAACCTATACAATTTTTGTTACAATTATTGCTATAAAATATGTAATATAATATACTTTAGTTAATTTATAATCATGTCAATTCCGAATAACAGCGTAAATCAAATTCGGTCTTGTACTATGACCCTGCAACAAAAAAAGGAATCTATGAACAAATATAGTGGCTATAATTAATTACTATTCCTTGCACTAAATACAGTTTCCATATTAAAGAATATAACATTTTAATCATCAATTTTATGTTAAATATTAAACAATTGTCTATTCCAATTAAAATGTGATACTATTGCTGTAATTTATATGCAACAAATATTTACTAAAATTATTTTAAGAATAATAATTATAATATAAATTGAGCATAATTATAGTATAAATTGAAAATTTACGTAATTGTTCCAAACATTTCATAAAATTTTTCTTTCATTAACATTTAACAAAAAAAAAACCTTGCAATATTGAAATATTTCAAATTCCTTCAGAAACACATATGTATAATATTTGATATTTATAAATTCATTTGAACTAATATTGCATCTTGAATATGGTAAAAAAAAAATATACATTTTTATTTATATATCAAGAGTCCCTTGTGACATATTTTATTTCCCACCTTTCACTTCTCTATTTTTAGTATCAATCCCGGATTTTTTTTTTTAAACAGGAAGATATTTTTGTATGTTATTAAAGGAAGGATGATTTTCCTTTAGTATTTATTTATTATTATTCAAAAAAATAAAGTTTCTTTTACCACACTATCCTCTTGAGTCTTTTCAAATCAAAAATTATATTGTAAATTTCAGTGGCATGCGTATGAGTTTTAAATTTTCAATTCATAATTTTTTTTTTGGCTCGTGGTTATTTAAAGAAAACATATAAATTTTTTTTTTTTTAATTTTTGAATAATCATTAAAGGCGGAGTCCTTCAATTTTTAGGGGCTCCCTTTTTTTCCAGTAAAGTAACAAAATATTTTGTATATAATAAAAATAATGAGGGTGAATACTTCGGCAGCAATATTTTTAACCATTTATAACCAAGACAACACTTAAATTGTATTATTTTTTTATACAATAATTTTGAACACTGTCATGGCCAAAATATGATTTGGCAATATTTTTTGTGTCTATATAAAAAAAATTATTATTAGGCAATTGAAAAATTTACGAATAAAAAAACTCCATAATAAATCATATTTTTGTGACATCATAACGCATGCACATTTCTAATATTAATTTAATAAGAAATTAAAACTTTTGAAATGTGTCGTTAAAAAGATGTTTAGTTACAAATTACAATGAGTTTTCTTTTTATAATAAGAACATTAAATTTTTTTAGAACTAAAAAAAAACATTAAATAAAAATAAATTAAAAACTATTTAGAAGATGATTAAGCAGAAAGATTAAATTATTCAATGAAAATTACTATACAAATATACAGAGAGTTAATTAAATTGAATTTTTCGTCGGTACATATCACGGCTACTAGACCGTCATTTAATAACTACTTAATTGACTTCTTCTTCATTTGGTAGCATTATAACTTTCTTGTGAATTGTCTTTTATTGATCTCTATATATTCCTTAACACATTTTAATTGAAGACATTATAAGACAAAGGTGTTAAGTGACATTTGAAAAGTTCGATATTCTTGTAAAAATGAAGTTTTTGATTCAAACTTAAATTTGTACGTTCTTAGTTATGTATTACGTTTTATGCTTTAAAATTTTTTTGTTGAATAAAGGTGTTAAGTACTTGAAACAAACTGAGTTGGTTTGTGGATGAAAGTGTTATAATCATGTAACATATTTTTTAAAGTGACATTTTTGAAAAATGAGATATTGTAACAAACATGCAAAAAAATTAAAAATATGAAATCATGTATTTAATAAATATAAACTCGATGAAAACATATATATATATTTTATTTCTACATCATTTTCATATTTAAACGAACAATCATTAGCGGAGTATAAAAGGGATCCCGACTATGGCAAACTTAGAGCTTAATTATATTGTTCTAATTGTAATGATTTGAATTATATTACAGGTGAAGTAGGGAAAATGTAACATTTTTTACATAATTGTAATATATCAAGATTTAATCGGATAAAGTTATTAAGTATTAAATTACTTTTAAAAGTGTTACGTTTCTGCAAGTACAAAACTTTTGCTAAAACTACAACTACTTAACAACACATAATATTTAACAATATTTCTTGCTGAAAATGCCAAAACTGAAAACGCAGATATTTTTGTATTTATCAATAATATATTATTTTACAAAAAATCTCACTTAACGAAAGCCTATATTCACTACGCTCATCTTATATATTCTTTCTTGTATTTTACTTTTCCATCTTCTATGTTAAGATTTTTTTGGATACATCCAAACTTGAAAATTAAATTAATTTCTTTAATTAAAGTGGACAATACAGAAAGACAATATGAGAAAGGAATAATGAAATTAAGAGATACTGGTAAAGGAACTGTAAGAGATATAAACATTCTCGGTAATGAACGTTCTCGGTAATCAATTCTTGGTAATGAATACATTTTTTATACATTCTAAAATAAATATAGTATAACATTTAAAAGGACTTCAAAGATACTTGTGTATTTTGTTATCAGATAATTTCAAATGTACAGTTTTATTTTTCGCAACAGTCGCAATATAATGTGTAAATAATGTGTTTTGGTTAACATGGCAAATATTTCGAATTTTCACATTTAACATAAAATGTTCGAATATTCAACATACACTAGAGCTCATCCAGTTATCAGAGTATATTGATAGAAATATGTAAATGGAAAAATGTCATAATGGTTTATTTTTATTCAACGGATACTTCAGGTACAACATATAATCTGAATTTTATTATAGCTAATTATTGTCTTTTTGGTTTTTAGTTTAAATCTTCTAAATTTTTTAAAGTATATTTATCGTTTAAAATTTAAATTTGTAAAAAATTACAAAAACGTATTAATTTTTGTTTAGTTTTAATGATATTCATTAATTTTTTTACTGGTTGTATTAAGTCTCTAATTCATATTATTCTTTCATTGTTTATTTTCATTGCCCGTAAATATCATAGTTCAATCCAGGATAGTAAAATCTTTTCACATCATGTGGAGGAAGCACAATAAATCAAAATTACGGGTAAAAGAAACACACTTTTTATTTATAGTAATAATAACGGGCAGACTAACAATATCACTCCATTACTTTCTGTTACTGGTCTAAACAAATCATTGGTGGGATTACCTATTTCTGAGAATGATATGTGGGTCTTATGGTGCGTATATCAATATCTGCTACAATATTAACTGTCGTTCAAAGTAATGCCACCCTCATGTACTTCTTTGAAATGCTCGTCACATTCATTAATATATTCTCCTCTGCATTCATAAGTAGCCATATTCTGATTTTGTTTTCTTTGTTAACAAAATGGTGTCATTACGATTTTGTGCCCAATATATTTCTATCTGATATTCTAAATTTTATTTTTTTAGAATTTGACTAAAGTATATAAATCGAATTAATTTATTCCTGTAAAAAATAATTTGCTCTTTGATCCTAGTCACAAAACAGAAATTTTCATATCGCCTACCTGCATAATTTCCATATATTTCAAAAAATAATTTCAATATCTTTCAAAACATTAATTTTTTATTGTGTTCCAATTGACAACTAATCAACAACTTTGTTTTGCATTGTTAAATCTATAAACGATTTTTAAATAAAGAAAATTGCAAATTATTAAATAGATGAGCGTGACATTTTAATTCCGGTTGTGATTTCAAATAACTTTGTTTCGTAATTTTGAACTGAATAAATAAAAATCAAGAACTCAATTAACAATTTAGATATAGTCATAATATGTAGGAATCCTGTATAACAGGATTAAATTTTTCACCTATTTTACCAAAAGATTTTATATAAGGGTCTAAAAAGACAGTTTACTTTTTTTTAAATATGTCCTTTAAATGAAATGTTTTAAATTTTAGTTATTGTGTATTTAATTTTAATCTTAGAAGCGTTACATTTAAAATTTTCTTAATGTTATACATTTTTAAGATAAATGTTTGGCAGATCTAAAAATTGATAAGTAATTATGTAACTATATAAGATTATTGACCTGTCAGCACGGAAATTAATATAAATTGTAAATAATATTATTGTAGGTGAAGAGAGACTAAATTAGTGAGCAAAATGAAAGTGAAAACAATATTGATTGATTTTACTTCTATACGTATGTTTTCTATAATTTTCTTTGGTCGAGAACCGAATTTTTTCAACGATTTCCATAATTACCATGTTGATTTTTAAAACTTACTACCAATTGCCCGTATTTACAATTTAAACCAAATACTATTTTGGGGAAAATAATCTTAATATTGTCGAATATTTGTTAATTTTATTACAATGTTTCTTTTTATTTCTTTTTTACCCTTCTTCAAAAAAAATTTCCCATAAAAATTTACAATTGAAGAAACTGCTTAAGATATACGAAGAAATAAGGGTTTTTGAAGAGAAAGGTCTATTTTCTTGTTGAAATATACACATCAGTTCTAATTTTACAAACAAACACATTGTTTTTATTTTCTTTTGTTACTTCAAAATTACTTTTTAGAGCAAATATATTTTTAAATATTTAGAAAGGTCCTTTTTTTCTACATAAGTTGTAAAAACACTAAATAACTTTCAAATAACTACTGGGCGTTAGATATTTGTTTTACTTGATCATATAATATTATTACGAATTTTATTACGATCATAACTTCAAATATTACAATTTCCAAGGATATTTCTAACGAAAACTGTCCTTTTTATGAAAAATTCAAAATAAATATATAGAGCAATTGATATACAAATTTATGAAATAGTTCAATACGTAAAAAAAGGATTTTGTACGGTTCATTTAATGTTATAGAATTGTAAAAAAATATAAAATGAAATATGGTTCTCGCTATTAGGATTTGAAAACTTATTAGCTTAATTTTGAAAAGAATTATAAAAAATTTAAATACTTTAAAGTTAGCGATCTTTAAAACTACTGCGTTTTAGAACTACACCGCTCAACATTATCTAATTAAACCTTTAACATGTCTGAGCTTCTGAATATTTCTATTTTTCCTATTTTTTTTTAAAGCTCAGATGATTGTTTAAATTAATCCTTTTTTTTTAATAAAATTTATGTTAAGGAGATATATTAATGAAATAGTATATCTTTATCAATGTTTAAATATTCCAGAACCAAAAACCATTTTGTTAGAAAATTGAGATTTAATAGAACCAGTATGTATTCAATATGCATTGTTTTGTTTGGTGGACAATTTTAATTCACATTTGCAGATATATTTTTTTATTTATTTATTTGTTTACCATAGAAAATTTTATATCAATCGGTGTAACAAAAAACATCTGCTTTTGCCCTTGTGCCTAAAATTTTAGAGACCAATATGAGAACATAGAATCGTTGTCAGCGCGTATATAATATATATTAAAATGCAAAAACAAATTTTTTACTTAGGACTTTAATACAAATACATATAAGTTTATATATATTTATAGAGTATATATTAAGAGAGGGTCACTGATTTTTTTTTCAACGGAAATTCCATTTTCTCTGGTCAATTTTAGAAATCAAAAAACGTTTTTTTTTGTTTTCATTATATTGTATATATATTTTTTATATTTCGGAATGTCCTAACCATGACAAAAAAGGATCTTCATCCCCTATAAAGAAACAGTTGTACGATTTTTTTTTATATTTGCTATTTTAAACACTCGCCGAATTGAGGGTGATAACCACTCGGTCTTGTTTTGTTAGACCTTTTTTATATATACATATAGCAAAAAAAATTCTGGCGCAGATATCCTTAATTGTGGACGATTTAGGATTTATCTTTTCTTTATATTTTTATTTCTGAAAATTTATTAAAGAATAGGTTTTTTTTCACATCTAAAGAAATAATAGGGTCCATTTGACCGGACAATTTAAAATTGTGATTTATAGCGAATAATTGGCATGTGCCCATAGATTCATGATATCATTTTTTTTTTGTTCTTAATCGATATTTTTTCGGTTTTATTATGCCTCAAATTGTGGATTGTACTTTTTGGATTAAATCGAAAAACGAAAAAAATCGTTTCCTTATTCTTTAGCTGTATTAGTTATTGGTAAAACAGGTAAGAAATTAAAATTCTCGGTAGATACACGAAGATAGTTTGGTGAAGTAGCTCGTTTGCCTTTTTTTAGTTCGGTTGTTAATGATATGGGATAATATTTAAAAGAATCAAATAACATTTTTATAGTAAAAATTTACGAAATTTTTGCAGTTTTACGTTTTGAATAATCCGTGTCTAAAATATTTTTTAACAATACATATTATACATTTTTTACCCACATTGACATCATTTGAAGACCTCGAACTTCAGAATAAAATTATCTTAAATATAGTTTCTATTGGATTAAAATATCATCGTAAATAATAAATATTTAGATTAGAAAAACAACAATTTTTTTCTTTTATTTATATCTTCTTCTTATTTTTTTTTTGTTATTTTAATTCAATTACAATTTCAATTACAATTTCAATTACAATTTCAATTACAATTTTCAAATACAAATTTTTTTCTTTTCAAATTATTTAATTCAACATTATTTTTTATTATACATGATCGCTTAAAAATATATTTTCGTATTTCAAAAAAAATTTTCTTAAAAATATTAAATATAAATTATCAAAATTACAATCTAGAAAAACAAAATATTGTTAAAATTAATATTGAAAAAGTTTAATAAAAACAATTACATTTTAATAATTTCTCTTATCTTAAAGATATTAAATTTCTTTTTAATATAAAATTTAAATTTTTACAATTTTGTTTATAAATTTTTGGTTCAATTTTTTGTTATTTCTTCAAATTATTCTAAATCTAATTTTTGGAGAGGCTCTATAATATTTTTTTTTTTTGATTTTGTTTTGCTCAAAAAGCATTACATTTTAAATGTAAACAACTTTATTACTACCTTTTATTATATTTGAGTACATTAATTTTAATAATTTAATAAAAAAAAACTATTTATTCTATTAAAAATATAAATATACTGTAGAGAAAATACATTAATTTAATTTTAATGTTCTGTTTTGTACCTTAATATTGTCTTCTATTAATCTTCAATTTGTTTTTAAATCTGAGTATATTAATTTTTCAATTTTTTTTAATTAATTCCTTTAAATTTTACATAATTATATGTACTGATAAATTAAATTTTAATATTGACTAGATTTTCTTCTTAAAACAATTAAATGAATTGAACAGCTTTCTAAAAAAAAAAAAAAAAAAAATATGTAACCTAACAATGTTAATTAATTCCGACCTTAACTTTACTTCAATATAATAAATTAAGCTTTAAACTTAAATTTAATTCGATTAATATAAAAAATAACTAAAATTTTGCAATATTCAAAATACAATCGGACTCAGATAATTTTGAAACCGAATTTAATAAAACCAATTTAATGTTTGTATTTTATATTTATAAGGAAAGAAATTAAATTAGTATAAAAATTTAATTTTAATATTTTATGAAAATTAAAATTGTATTTTCATAAATTCTAGAAAATTATTTAAAGAATTTAATGAAAATCTTTAGTATTTAAATAATATTATTTTACTATGTACAATCAAAATTTTATATTTACAATAGTTTTTAATTATAATTTTGTTAAATTAATTAATTACAAACTTAAAATATTTCACTAATTTTTGCTTTTATATTGAAAATATGCTTTTTATATGACATAAAAATTAGAGAAAAATAATTTGCAGACTTTCTAAAAAAAAATATTGTTATATTACTAAAATGAATTGGTATAAAGTTTCTAGATTATGAATGTGCATTCCTTGCCATATGAACAAATAAACCAACTGGTCCATCGCATTTTTCACCACACATATTACATTTAAATACATCATCACAACTATGATAGCCCATATGAATTGTATAAAGAACTGCATCCTTGAAATAAATATCACAATATTTACATTCAAAAATACCTGACAATGGTGTATTATTATTACTATTAAGATTTTGAATAGCTGTTGAAGTAGTTGTTGGTTCCAGATTTCCATTTAATCTAATTGAACCATTTGTATTACTATCAATAGATTCAGTTTTTGTTGTATCAACTGATTGTTTATCTTTGTTTGGTTCTTTATTATCATTTCTCGCCGATGATGAAGGTACTTCAATATCATTTGATTTATCAATACCAGTAGTTGTACAATCCATTTCATATGTTGATTTAATTAAACTATCATCACTTGATGATTCTTTATTGGATAATAATGTATCCAATTTAAGTACACGGCCTTTACGTCTCGAACTACTAGACGAACTAATTGTAGGTGTTGTAATATCATCATTTAATTTCATGTTTAAAATTTGTTCATTTTGTGATAATAGATTTAATTTTGTTGGTGTACCTTGTGATGATAAATCCATAGCACTACTACTTTCTGATCGTCGATCTTCTAAATCATCGTCATCATCATCATTCTCATTTTCATCATTATGATTATTATTATTATTAAGATTTTGATCATAATCATCTCCTACATTAAAATTTTTTAATTCTTTAACATTATTAGTTGTATTTACAGTAACAGTTTTAGTAGTAGAATTACCACTTAATGATTGTATTGCAGCTTCACGCATTTGTGGTGATAATTGTGCTAAAACAGCTTGTTGTTGAGCTGCTAACATTTGTAAATTTAAATTCCAATATGGGAAAAATTGTGACATATTATGCTGTTGCTGTAACATATTAGCTAATGGTGTTGGTAGAAAATTTGGCATATTTGATTGTTGCTGTTGTGTTTGATTCTTTACAATTGTTTGGATATCTGATTTAATTGGTGAAATCACTTGTTGTTGTTGTTGATTCATTGATAATCTAGCTGCTAATTTTGATTGTTTTGATTTTGATAGCCGTCCTACACCACCAACAGACTTCATTTTTGGACCACGTCTTGTACCATAAACATCAATAATAATTGATGGATTTGGTAAACCTTCTTCATCTAATACTAAACCAGGTTTATGATCATATTTTCGTAAATGCAATTTAAATGAATGGCAATATTTTGTTGCATAATCACAGTCTGTACAACGGTATTGATAAACTGATGAATGTGATTTTAAATGTGAGTTTAACATTGATTTATTAACACAAGTATAATTACATTTATTACATTGAAATGGTTTTAAATTTTTATGTTTCCTAATATGATATTCTAAATGATGTTTTAATTCTGTAACAAATGGACATTTTGAACATTGTAAAATTTTTTCTGGTTTCATATGTGATCGTGTATGTTGCCAAAATGCAATTTTTGTTATTGCCATATAAC
The DNA here is from genome assembly GCA_963932195.1 of Empis livida. Lineage (NCBI taxonomy): Eukaryota > Metazoa > Arthropoda > Insecta > Diptera > Empididae > Empis > Empis livida. The sequence goes on from OZ010645.1 coordinate 40,991,414, forward strand.
CACAACTTTTACATTTATAATTTTTCATTTTACCATGTGAATTATATATTGGCATACGTATTATTTCATCATCATCACTATCAACTAAATCTGATGAATTTGATAAAATTTCTTGATCTTTATCAATTATTAAATATTCACTATTGCCACTATTATTATACATATTTGTTGGTCCATTTTTTGGTGATTTTGGTGGTGTTATATCTATTGGTGGTGTATTTCGAGGTGTTAATGAATTATTATTATCTAATTTTGTTATATTTATATCTTGTTGATTATGATTTAATTGTCCTATCGATGATGATGGACGTTGTTGTATTGATTCTAATGACAAATCATTATTATTATAATTTATTTGTGGTAAAATTGCATTTGGTAAGCCAGGTGGTGTTAATGGATTGAAACCTAATGGATGATGATGCAATTGTTGATGCAATAAATTATTATTACCATTATTATTAATATTTATATGATTAGTTTTAGTATTATTATTATCAAAAAATTGCTGTTCATCATTACTATCATTGCGTGGTGATTGTATTAATACTGAACTCGTATCAATTTCTTTTTGTTGATTTTGTAAATGTTGATTTTTAATATTGAAATAATGATCTATCACGGATATTGATGTTGATGTTGGAGGTGGTAGTGGTTGTTGTGTTGATAGTGGTGGTGATGATGATGATGCTGATGCTGGACCATTATCATTACTATTAATTGCTGTTTGTGGTTCAATTTTAATTTGTGGAAATATATTACCATACCAATTATTTTCATAATTAGCTGGCTGTAATGATGAATCCCAATTTTGCATTATGGATCTCTGAAAGTTAAAAAATTTAATTTATTAATATTAGAATACTTTTTATTTTTCTTTTAAATACAATTATTATATACGCCATTATGCTTGTCGCCATTTAAAAAAAAAATCGTAAAAACAACGTTGATAATTTCCAACCAACCAGAATTGAATAAAAAATTAATCTAAATAGTATTTTTTTATAAAAATCAAAAAAAAAACTCATATCCTTCGGGGTAGACATGAATAAAAAATATATTTTGTATACATAATATATAGGAGGGGGTAAATTCTGTAATGTTGGCATAAGAACTGCGCGTGTCTCACAACCAAATTTTATATTTTTACTATATGTATATATATAAATTTATATTATACACATAAAAAAACCATCTCATACCTAATTCAAGTAACATCAACAACATTAAAATCACAATGTTGAAAAAAAAAATGTAATAATAATAATAATGTAATTCTCCCCCTTCCTGAATACTGAAAAAACTAAAAAATAATCATAATAATGTAATATTTATAAATCGACCCTAGGATCTACTTAAATTTATATAAAGACATATATATGAGTTTATCCTCTTTGTTTTTTATACTCAACATTAAAGTATATAAGCTCATATTGACTACACGACCCCTCTGGCAACAATTTTGTAATGTGTTTAACTCACCCCTCGTATATATTTTTTGGAATTCTTAAACCTCACAAAAAATTATAATTTTTTTTGTTGGTTCGCGGTTGTAGTTTTGTCATAAAACATTTTTTGGTGGGAGGATAAAAAGTAAGAAGCATCCACCAATTCACACTGTTTTTTTTTTCACTTATTTCAAAATTTATTTCCACGATTTGAAATACAAAAAAATTATTTCCGAAAATAAATATTAATTTTTAAAATGAAATTAATATATTTTTTATGGAATTTTCACATAAAAAGAGGGTTGTGTCAAAGAATGTCGTCGAAACTGAAAATTAGAAAATGGTGGATAAATATGAGAAAATTGAAATATAGTTTTGTGGAACTATTTAAAGGAAAATAATTTAAAAAAATTAATAAATCGTTAGTTTTTTGCTATGCACCTTTAGTTTCTTTTCAAATATTTTTTTGAGTTTGTTTTGATAATTTCTCGGTGCCATGAGAACTTCCATATGCTCGAAAGCAAAGCTGCAGGAATCTGAAAAAGTGCTGAAATCTAAGTAGTTTTAAACTCAAACGTATATTTGTCGTTATTGTATAATTAATCGATTTAGATTTAAATATTACAATTTAAGTTAATTTAGTTATACCCAAAATTCTGTACCAGAAGATGAATTTGTATATAATTGACCCATTTTGAATTAACATAAATTTAGCATTATTTATGAGATAGCAGATATAATTTAAAGGCTATTAAGAAATTGTCATTTTGTATTGTTGTTTTGAAATTTAAAATTTTATTGAGTGAGTGCTTTACATACAAATTTGGCAGTGACCTTCATGAACTTAAAAATTTAATGAAAAGTTATATTTCTGCATTTTAAATTTATTACACTTACACAAAATATAATAAATCACCCTGCCATATTTAAATTTTATTTATTTCAGTTTGTTTTAGGTTCACTATTTAAACAATCCTTTACAATGTTCAGTAAAACCAAACTAAATCTGATAGAAACAAAATTTTATGATATATCATAAAAAAAAAGACAAGTTTTTTTTTAATTTGCAAACTTTTAAATATCTCTGTAAAAACCACCATCTTAAATAGATTAAAATCAAATAAATTTCTATATTTTTCTTTCTCATAGACAAAAAGCCATATCGTAAAAATTTTACTATATAAATGTAAATTAAAAATGATTTTAAGTGAAGACCTTTTAACTGATATACAGACAAAATAAGTGTCATCTTACCTTAAAGATCAGGTAATAAAGTAAAAGGGAAAAAACTAACAATAATATTATTTTTACATATTATATTATGATTTTCAAAAAATGATTTCTGGTGTATGTATACCTTTTAATTATATTTAACTCCAAGTCCGGTTCTTTTTTTTTTATTACCCGCAATTAACATAAAGTTAATCAATTTTTTTGTTTTTTTTTTGAAAAAAAAAAACATTTTCTTTTTCATCTATAAAAATATTTGAAGGGTTTTTTCCTTAAATGAAAAGTGACCATAATAAATATTTTCGCAGAAACCATCCTAAAAGTGACCATTGTTCCCATAAAATTTTGAAAAAAACTTAGAAAAATAAATTTTCAGAAAATCTTTCTAATACGCTTTTTAAAGTTTATTTAAAAAAATATTATAACGCAAAAATGAATGCATCGCCAACACAATTTTCTTTAAAATTCGTTTTTTTTTTGTGTAAATTCTATTTTTAAGATAGGAAAAATATTTTTATGAATTTTATTTAAAATTTATTATTTACAAAACTAAAAAAGAATACACACATCCAAAAAGTAAAAATTCTAAAGGCCAAGTGTAAAATTTATAATGTATTTTTTTGTATACAGGCATTGCGATGTATAACGAATGCATCCCAACTGCAAAAAATATACATAAAAGCAAAAAAAAGAAAAAAAATTGCCGGTGGATGCAAAATAAATTTTTTTCGATGAAAGTTTACGCAAGATGCAAAATCTTTAAAAAGCTTTAAAAAACTTAAAATTTTATTTATTTATTTTTTTATAATTTAAATTCAGATCTTTTTCAAAAACTTAAATATAATTTTTTGTGGGGTCCATGATCATACACAGGGTATAAGCATAGGGTGATTTATAAATTTAAGAAATAAAATAAATATCGTAACAATAATTTGGTAGCATATATTTTAAATACAATGTGGGCTAATATTCTTAGAAGATCTAAATTATATTAACTTGAAAAATCCAATAAAATAAAATATTTTAACCAATTATGGCAAAAAATTCGGTTGAACCAAATGAGAAAATTTTGCACAAATTTAAACTATTACCAGAAAATAACCAGAAAATTTTACTCAACAATTCAATCTATTACTGAAAATAATTAGCACGTATTTAATTAAAAATATTTCAGTAGATTAAATTATTTCGTGAATGAAAATATAAACTATGATTTTAATTTCAATACAATAAAAATCTAATGTATCACGTTTGGGCTCTACTTCAGTATACAACTTGAAAATTAGTCAAAGAAAATATCAAACAAATTATTTGTTTGTCAGTTAAATCAGTAAAAAATTACTTAAAGATATGTACTTTAAGACAATGTTTCAAGTACGGTTTTTCTTTGACAGATTTTCAAGTTGTAGATCCCAGACGGTAAGAGCCCAAATTTAATAACATTGAGTTATATTGACTTTTCTTTTCTTTAAACGCTTAAATTTCATTTTTTTTTTACAATATCTTTAAAATATTAAAACTCATTTAAAAATCGTCATATACAACCATTAAATCAACCTGTAGTTAATTAAGAAAAATTCAAGGACTTACAAAAACAAAACAATAATAACTTAAAACTAATAAACAATAAATTTTTCCAAAAACTAATTTTATAAATGAATTTAGCTTTAAAATTTATTGCAACAAAAAAAAAAAAAATTAATTTAAATATAAAATCATCTTTGGATGTATTAGTGATTTTTAATATTTTCCGGTCAAGTTTTTCTTCATTTTCATTTTTGTGAGATATTTTTATAAAAAATATAAATTTTTTTTTTCAGATGCATTTAATTTTTGCCAACTTTTTTACTGACTTTGAATTATTATTTTAAAATTAATTTTAAATGTGTGTGCATTTTTTTGATGTTGGAGATGCGCATTGCTAAATTTCGCGAATTTTTATTATAGAGTTTTTAGTGATGTTTTTAAATGATTTTCTTTTCTAATTTTATAAAAACAAACTTTTAGAATTTTTAGATTTTTTTTTTTTGTGTAAGATTTAAATATTATTATAATTTTTTCTAAAAAAAAAAATATCGTGTTAAAACAAAAATAAATGAACCCAAGTTTAAAAGAAGAAAAAAAAAACAATTTTTTTTTGTCGGATCGTGAAAAATCTGGGAGTGCAAAACAACAACAAAAAAAGAAAATGCATTTTTAATAAAAAAAAAATTATAAATAGTTTTATTGAGTCATTTTTAAAACTAGAAATTACATTTTTATTGTAATAAGATTTTTACTAAAATTTAAATTTTCAATAAAAAGTGATAGTTCAGTATTTTTTTTTAATATACTTTAATATAATTTACATTTTTTAATTATAAATAATATGAAAATATATGTGATATTACCTAAAACTACAAGTCGTAAGTGGTAAATTGTTATTAAATTAGTAATTTTTATTAAAATAGAACTTAATATTAAATTATTACCATTTTTTTTACTAAACAACAGAAAATCATCCCAAGGATAATTTGGGCATAATAAGCTATAACAATACAAAAAAATGAAAAAAATTTAAATTGTTATTCTTTAAATATACAAGGCTTAGGTAATAAATACCTAAGCCTTGGATATTTAAAGAATTACAATTTAAATCTCTAATTCTTGAATAATAAACTAAACGTAATGAACAGCACACATTTACATTTTCCAGTAAATTCCTCTACTTCCAGTAGAAAAAAAATATAATACATATATTAATATAATATAAAATTAAATCCTTAAAATAAAACTCAGCTAAAAAATACATTTGATGTCATTAACAGATGATTAGCCACGCAATTGATAAATTACATTTTGTACTATTAACGTGCTTTGGATTTACTTTAAAATTGGAAAAAAGAAGTATCAAAATAATGAGATTGCAAACCTAATTTAATAGTAATTTTTTTTTTTTGCAACTTAAATAAGTTAATGAAAGTTCTATTAATTTATTTAAACTTATATATTATTGTCATAGTCTACACCGGCAAATAGTCTTGTATAAAACTTGAAACGAATATTACATTTTACAATAGAGCAAGTAGAGGTAATCGCTAATTTTTTTTTTGAAAAATGATAATTTTACAGAAATGAATTTGTTAAAGGAATAAATTAAATTATGTATACATCATATTTCTTTCACTATCTGACAACATAGTACTTTCAGTGAATATATTTTTTGGACTTTTTTTTTTCTATATTGTTATCCTTTTTAGAAGAGGTTAATTTAATGATGAGCTTAATGACAAAACTTGTTATTTTTTATGTGTGACACTAAGTATAAATATTAAAAAATATCAACAATGTCGTAGATTGTTTTCAATCAATGCGCAAGACAAAATATAAAATATTCCTTAACATTTTTTGTAATTAAATTAAATTAAATTAAAATTAAAATTAGCAAAAATAAATAAAAAAGATGAATTTTCATAATTAATTTTTGAAAATTCATCTTTTTTTTTTGTTGCTTTAGTTTTTATGTAGAAATTATATCTTGTGACTTGTTATTCACTTAAAATTAAAAACATTTTTTTTTTATTAAAAACAATAATTAAAATTTAAAAAAAACTTACCAAAAATATTGAAAAACTCTTTTAAATTTCGTACTTGAACGACTGAAAACGTTATAATCCACAAATTTTTAATTATCTCTTGAAAAATTCTTGCGCTAATTTTTAATATTATTTTTATTGTTCAATCAATTTTTTTTTAATTTTAATTTAATTTTATTTTTTTGTTTTATTTAATAAAAACACTTTTAATTTATTCCGTTAACACATTTTTATTCCAATAAATCGTTTTTAAAACTAAAAATTCTTATAAATTATTAAATATCCAAAAAAAAAAAAAAGATATTCAAAATTAAACTCTTTTAATTCATTTTTTTATTAATTTTAATTAAAAAATAATATTTATTTCGGTGTAAATTAAATGTTTTTTGTTTTCACCTTTTTTTTTTTTTTAGCACACACGTCCTTCTCATTATAAGACATCAGACATGACTGAGATTTTTGTTGGACCATGAAAATTAATTTTTTTTTTTTTTTTTTAAAAAAAGCAAAAAATAGAAAAAAATGAAAATAAAAAAAATTTTGAAAATATAATTTTCTCAGATATAAATATTAGTTTTTATTATTATTATTACATAAATGTGTGTTTCATTTTATATGTATATGTTTTTGAATTTTTTTGAGAGAGTTAAACAAAACCAAGAAATTTTCTCTTTAATAAATAAAAATAATAATAATAATAATATTTTTTGTCCCTTTCTAAATATTGGGAAGAAAAATTTATAGGTTAGGTAAAAATTTCATTGAAAAAATCGTCAAAATGAAATCCCTACGCACATACAAACTCGTAATTAAAAATAATATTGTGTATATAGTATTATAAATAAGAGAGAAAAGAGCAAGAGAGAGAAATTTAATTTGTAGATATAATATGATTTTTATTATAGATCCTTTTTCGAAATTCAGAATTTCGAAAAGAAATTATTTTATATTTAATTTTTAAATTCTTTTTACAAAATATTTAAATATATTGGTTCTAATTTTTTACCTCAAAAATGAATTTATGTTTTGCTGCTTTTAATGATGATTTCGTAGAAATATTATTTTTACACTTTTTTTTTTTACAAGTTTCAAGTAGAATTGTTAATCCTTGCAAAAATTATAATTTATGGTAAATAATTTTATGATTTTATTGTAGATTTTTGGTTTAACTTTAAAATTTTGTTTTTATTGTTAATTATTGTTGCAAAAATTTTTTTTTAGGTATAAATAAAAATTAAGGTAAAAGTTAAAATTTTAACTTTTACCTTATAATAAGAGATTTTATAAAAACTTTTAGGTATAGGAATAATTTTTTAAGTTGATTACTCATGTCACCGTAAAATTTATAATCTAAAAAGTTATTTGAAAATTATTAATGTAATTGTGTAGAAATTTTTATTAAATTTTATCAAAATATCTATGATGGTTTGGTATAATAAACCTTATGAATCAGAAGATATAAGATATTAGATTTTTCAGTAATAATTTGTAATTTGGTCATAATCCATAAAAACTACATTTTAAATTAAAATGTAGTTTTTACAGTATCAAATTTATTAATCAAATAATTAGTAAAAACTTTCAGGTTATATTGAAGAAAATTTTTATAGTTTTATCAACCAAAACAAGTAAAATTCACTAAAATAATTCATTTCTACAGCGAGTTCAGATGATATTGAAATTAAAATACATAATTTCGCATACATATTTTATTTAAAATTTTAAACTAATTTAGAAAGAATAGAATAGTACACTGTATTACACGGAATTTCCGGAACTGAAAAAATATAGTAATATTTTTTCATGCTAAAATAATGAAAACATATTATATAGAATCTGAGTAAATACAAAATTAAAACCATCTCTATTTAATTTAGTCATAACAATTGTCATTTTGTATTTTAATATAGCCTGTTGTCGGTTGCTAAACATAAATTTATTGAAGTAAATTATCATTATTGTTTCAAATAATATCAAAAAAATTATATCTTAAAATTAGTGTAATTAGTGGTTTCAAAGGATTTATTTTCATTATATTTAATATTTATTCTATTAATGTTTAAGTTTTCCTAATATAGACAATATGTAACATACTTTTTTACAATACCAAATGATTTTGTCTAGCAGCAGTAAGATATTATTGATATCAAATAGATTATGGTATCAAATCATTTTATTCAAAAGCGTATTATTAAATTTATTTAAATAATTTATTTGAAAAACAAATACACTTAGTAGGGTAAAGCACCCTAATTACAGCCGTCTACAGTTTCCAGTCACAGTCGAATAAAACCATATAAAATTTGGGATTTGGATTTTTCGTTCTTGTTTCAAAAGCATTATGTTTCTTCTTAAAGTAAACTTTAATAGTGTTGAGGCGACTGGACGCTGGACACTGATAAAATTGATTTCTTTAACTTGTAATCAAATGTAGAATTACTTAAGAGGAAAGAAACTAAAGATCTTATGATTACTATTATACTCATATACATATATGTACGATTAAGTATCAATATAAATTTCTTTAATATCTGTTTCAGTTAGAGTTTTATAAATTTTTTTGTTGATAAGCAATTGATAAAATGGTGAAGACTGGGTGTTTTACCCTAAATATTAATTTCTTTAATAAAATAATTTTTAATTAACAAATATATTTTTTATTTCTTAATTTAATGAAAATATATAGTATATGTAACTATAATTTTGAATTTATTCATTCATCGTTATACATTTTATATACAAAGTATGGTTAGATATATCCGACTACAGGTTGTGTAAGTAAATGTATTAGTGAGCAAATATTGTTAATAGCTTTTATAATAGAGACGGTTTTGACCGTCACAAAATGTGAAATTTTTTCAAAATAACACAACCAAACGCACAGAATGAAAGAAACCGGCATAATAAAACAATTTAGAAAATAAATACATATTATTTTTAGAAATATGTAATAGATTATAATAAGACTGAAAGGATTATAGTTTTTTTTTTTAAAAAGGGTTAAATATTTAACTACCTAAAAATAAACTTAAACTTGAAGCATAATAAAAAATATAATTATTCCTTTTATTACATATTTTTTTTAGATTTCATTTTAGTTAAAAAAAAAAATAGAGCATATTTTCGACTGAATTAAACACAATCATACAAAATCTATATCTCGAAAACTTAATTATTACATAACTTATTCAAATAATATTTGATTTTAACTTCCCAGTTAGTACTAAATATAATAAAACTGGCGGCAGATGAATTAAACAACACCAACAAAAAGTAATATTTAGTATTAATATGTTTTTTATGAAACAGTTGATAGGATTAAAATCTAATTACCCGTAAATTAATCTATCTAAGCTTTTATCAATTTTTTTTTTTGATTTGTATTAATCGAGATTATATTTTCAATTACCCTGATCTTTATTCTTAAATTTTAAGATATATAAATTTTAAGGTGAAAGTATTTACGGAAATTTTTTTCATTTTTCATTTTATTTTTGGAACTTTCTGTAAAAGTAAATAAAAAATTATGACTAGAATAAAAGAAATGTTATCCTGAGTAAACAAAATTATTAAACAACATAATTGCGATCTAAAGATAATGAATCTTCTTTTTTTTTGTCTGTGAATACACGAAAGTGACGGCAAAATTAAAATAAGGATAAGGATGTATATGATACTTATTGTTAGGTGTCATAAAATTAAATTGTTGCACGATACTTTTTAAAACTAAGTAATAATTTTTTTGATTATCATAAAAAGACAACAAATTTTCTTCAAAAAAAAAAAACAAGTTAAAAGACTAAAATTTTAAAATACTAAAATTATTTGAAATAATAGGTCACTAATAATTCTTGAAGGTTTTACAATTTATTTAATACCTGCATGAAAAAGGATATACATATGAAATGTAAAGATAAATATGTATGCGTCATAATAAAATAAATAAATTGAAGATAGTAAATAAATTACTTAAGTATTTTTATGGTTGGTTAATTATCGATACCTCTCAAAAAATTTAGGCAAAGGATTTATAATAAGATAACAAAAAATATTCATGATAAATGGTAGATTAAAATTAACTTATTAATTGTCAATTGCCACATTTATTCAACATTATTCAGAATTGGAGATTTTTTTTTCATCAAAACTGTGGAAAACCATAAAAAATTTCAACTAATATGTAATATCATTATAATATGTAATTATTTATGCGAATTTCCCAAAATGAATTTAGTAAAATTTTATATGAATATTAATCGAATATTAATATTATAAAATTTAATTTATTTTAAATTGTGTCTAAAAGTATTTGACTAGACGTTTATCTTCTCATATGTATTTAGGTAAAAAAATTAGTAATTGTTTTTTACACAAAAAAAAAAATCGCTACTACATAAAATAAAAGGCGACAAAAAAACTTATTGACTTCATTATGAAACTACTGAATTATTTAAAGTCGCGACTCTTTTTTTTATTTTTAATTTCTATAGTTAATTAAATTGTAATTAAGTAAAAGTCATTATTATGCGGCTATAAAATTTACTGCAATATATTGCTGTAATATAAAGTAATTAAATTTGATTTTCACTTTTTTATCAGTGAATTAGTATTTTTAACGTTTTATAAAAAAATCGATTTGGTGGACGTAAATATTTTCAAATATAATATAATATATATATACATACATATATATTACTTACTTATATTTACATAGAAAATGTTCACCGAAATTGACAATAGACCACTCATTGGAAATCTAAAGTAAAATTAAATTAGAAAAAATTAACGATATACAGAACTGTCTCAAAAAACTGATGAACAGTAATTATATACTGAAACAAAATATTGCATTTGGAAAAATTATTTTTGGTAGACAAGTTAAGAACTTTAATATAACGAGAAGTAAATAATTTTTTATTATTATTGTATATTTTTTTATTTCTTTTGTTATCACTCCCCCAAAAATGTCCCTCTAATTTTTTTTTTTTTTGAAAAGTAAAGAAGATATAATATATTTTTTTTGATAACTTTTATATTTCCTTCATTTTGTTACACAAAAACGATAAAAATTCTTATTTCTTTTCCTATTTATGTTCAAACACATTACAAAAATAAAAATCCTCAAATTTTATACTCCAAACAAAACAAAAAAAAAAGGACGAAAACATGGAAAAACGCACCCTCGCATTTGTATAAAAAAAAAAGCTTATTTATATAAATTTTATTTTTTTGCTTTGGCCAATTCGTTTATAATATGATTGTATAAATTTTCAGTAAAAAGGAAAATGGTAAAACGCACAAAAAACAATGTCCATCTTATTGTTGGGAGGGTTGTAAGTGAACTTGAAAAATACACAGAAACAAAAAAATAACTTACAAAAAATTTAACATTATTATTAAAGTCCATTATATATAATGTATTAAAATTTATAAATATTTTGAAAATGAAATCATAATTACATAAATAATAAAAATTCGTTTAAAATTAGACTACAAAATTTCATTTTCGTTTTATAACACCTTTACCTATACTATAGCACTTAGAAAGTGCTTCAATAAATTTTAGAATTAAGTTAATTCCAAGAGTTCTTAAAAAATTGATAAGTTCTGTTAAATATTTATATTCTATTACATTATTCTTCTTTAATTTAAATTTAAACATACGCTTTTAGATTCACTATTCACTACCACCAAGTTGAGAAAGTTCTGCTAAATAATACTATAATCAATTTTATCAATAAAAATACTGAGCAAAGCTATGTTATCAAAAATAAATAGCTTGATCTCTATGGAAATATTGTGGTTTCATTAAATTCGTTGAAAATACAGCTATATATGTTTTTTAGCATTATCAGTGATAATAATCAATAGTTCTATGAAATATCAAAATATCCTAAATAGATGTTAAATAAATCTCATTTTGTACAATATTTAGAATAAGATTAACACAAAAAACTATTTTGAAGAAAATTAATTTAGTACGTTAAATTTTCTTAGTGTAACTAAAATGTCGTTATATAAATAATGATAAGAAGACCAACAAAAAAAAAACAGTTGACAAAAAACATTCAACAAAAAAGTTCCTAATAAAAACTAGCTAACAGACTGACTATAAACAACGTTATATATATTGCCAGATAAAAATGGCAGGATATTTTTTGATGGGTGAAGTCCATGGCAATCTAAATTCTATAAAAATATAAAAATGGTTTTGTAGGAAAGATATTGCAAAATAAAAACACTGGACCATTAAAAAAACAACAATTCTGGCATTCTGTGTTTGCGAAAAAAACGATTCGACTATATTTGGGAGAAAAAAATTTTTTTTTTGCCTATTGTGTATGTTCTTTAATATTTGTTACTTTGCACATACATACATTTTTACGGGATTTTTTTTTACCCTCGTTTTTTGTTAAAAACTGAAATTAAGGGGTGGTTTTTATTATTGGGTTGTTGGTTACGAGGGTGTAAAATATATATATTTTTTTTTTTCAATGACACTGGAATTCGTAAATTTTATTGTTAAAGGCAACACAACAAAGCAAAATAAAAATAAATATTCTTTTTATATATTTAAGTCCAATAATAGGGAAGAGAGAGAAAATTAAATCTCTTGTGGGGATAGAAATTTTATTTTTGTTAATATTTGAAATGACAAAAAGTGGGTAAAAAAAACCATATTTAGAGAGACGCCCCAAAAAAAATCAATATTTTTTTATGCGTTTAGTCTTTTTTCGAATATTACCAATAATCCGTGTTTTTTTCTGCTTTTTATTTGTAGTAGTGTTCCAAAAGGATCTAAAGGATATTACACAGCAAACAATGTACCTAAAATGGAAAATTATATTAAAAAAAAAGTAATGGAAAAAACCTTATTTATATTTATTGTATATACATATATACGGTGTATATATATGTATATTTTATATCCTTTTTTTTTTTTTTTGCTATTGGTTCTTCTTATATTAATTATTCTAAAAGTTTGCCCAACACTGTAAAAAAAGCTTTCAATAAAATTAATTTAATTATATTTAAAAGTTTTTATTTACTATTACAAATAAGAAGGACATATATCCACAAAAATAAAAATTGCTGATATTATGTTCTATTCTGTTATAAATATTAATTTTGACACTTTGATTGTAAGGAATATTAGTTTTGTAAATAAAAAATTTTAAAATTCCCATTTTATTGCAAATTTTAATAATAAACAATCAGAATTATCAGCTTAAAATATATTAAATAATTTGTCTATTGAAAAAACTAATGAGAATTTCAATTGTTTTTTGGATTTATCCTTCGATTAAGTACAAATAATTCATTCTTATGTCCCATAAAAAAAATAAAGTGTTAAGTTTATATGTTCTTTCCAGTTTGCAATCTATTTATTATAATTCCAATAAACTGAATATATAAAATATTTATCTAAACTAGAAAATAATTACCGTATAATTATCAATTTTTTTTATTGATTCTTCATTACCTAGAATTTAAACGGATAATCCCTCTTTGCTGTTTAATACTCATTCTTCATATAATTTTTTATTTGAAAGGATGTTATACTTTATTTTTAATGATTTTTTGGTTTTATTTTCGAAACACAAATAATATCCTATAGATTATGCAGACTCATCACTGCATATTTTAACACAAAATATACAAAGACGAAAAAATACATTTACCAGTATAATGAATACGAGCTACAAGTGAACCTCTTTAACCTTTGAGTGCGTGGCATAGTTTAAGATCAAATCTTTGGTTTTTTGTTTTCTTCCACAAGGATGATTTTTTTTACATTTTGTACGAATTTTGTTGTAGGCTTAACTTTTGGACGGTGGCATATGGTAAACAAAAGGAGAAAATATTTATGAACGTTACAAATTTACGTTAATCATAAGATAAATAATGATTAGTTATAGTTCATTTTTTCCATTATACATTTTTCAGCTAAGTATGTATTTGATTTTTAGCATAAATAGAGTAAAGAAGTTTTTGAATCACTTTTTTAAGATATTTAAATAAAATAGAAAAATTATAAGAAATTGTATATAATTTATTTTTCATAGTTTTTAATGCGTTTAATCAAAGAATATATATATATTTCTAAAGTAAACTTTATAATATTACATAACAGTGTGTTCTAGCACATGAGACTTGGAAGAAACAGACTAATAAAAATTGTGGCAATAGCAGCCTGAATAAAAACCATGAATAAATAATTTTTTTCCTTGTTTCGGGAATGTGAAAAATTATCTGTAGTTGAATTTTCTTAACATTTTTATTCCAAATAATTTTATATGGATACCGAACCATGTGAAGAACCTTTGTTACACGCTAGTGGCTTTTGTTCGCGAGCCATTCTTGTTAGTAGATGGTCTCAACTTTTGGCATTTTTCCCAATCTTAAAACTACTATTTACAGTAATTGTTGGGAATGTGAAAAATTATCTGTAGTTGAATTTTCTTAACATTTTTATTCCAAATAATTTTATATGGATACCGAACCATGTGAAGAACCTTTGTTACACGCTAGTGGCTTTTGTTCGTGAGCTATTCTTGTTAGTAGATGGTCTCAACTGTTGGCATTTTTCCCAATCTTAAAACTACTATTTACAGTAATTGTTGGTACGCATTTAACTATTGGTCTTTGTTTAAAGCTGAGTAAACTTACAACAACATCGATGCCTCAGACTGGAGGCGAACCCAGTTCCTACTATACCATCATAGCATATTGCACTATTATTAAGACAACACTGGTGTTAAACTATTTCAGTACATTGTATTTTAGTTTTATTAAACGCATTTAACTCTAAATTACGTCTTTCACAATCTTTTTTTTTATATTAATCAGAATAAATTGAAATGATCAAAATATGTTAAGTTTTAAAGATGAACAATGCTTTACTTTTTTTAATCATCCTAACTAAAAAATTTGTCTAACTAAATAATTTTAACAGATTTGTTTATTGAATACATATATTGTTTATTTACTTTGGCTTTTAAATTGAAAATTTTTCTCACGATTTTTTTTAAAGCAAATTTAATTGCAATATTTATTAGTTTTTATGCTTCTGTAACATAATCATTAAGGTATTTTATTTTCAAATTAAAACATTTAATTTAAAACTTGCGAATATTGTTTTCGACCTTTCGACTATCGTTATATAAACTACAAATAAGTAATCCAAAAATTTTAAAAATATTTTTTTTATCTGTTTCAATCCAAAAACAAACTTTAAGAAAAAAACTAACAAAAATAAATTGATAAAAAAATTTTAATATTTGGATCAAAGTTTTTGGTTTTTTTCCTATAATTTTTCAAAAAAAAATTACACAAAAAAATATCATAAGTACATAATATTCATTTTTACATAAAATTGATTTGAATTTTATGTTATCAGTTAATTACAAAAAAAAAAACTGATCATTTATTTTGATAAAAAACCAAATTTTTTTAAATTAATATGTAATTAACTAAAACTTAATTTAGTATATTTGATTTTGTTTTTAAACATTATTTACTTGATTAATATTTATGTTTGTGTGAAGAAAATTTTGTAAAATAATAGATATTTTAATATCAAATTTTATTTCACCTAAGGAATGGTAAGTTTTTTAAATATTTATTTGACTGTATAATTTATAAAAATGAATTGATTTAGTTTATTACAAATTTCTTAATTAATAATTATTATCTTCAATTAGAACAGTTTTAGGGGAACCTTTTCAACTCCAAATTTTTAATAATATTTATTAAGTATTTAGACACAACTTAATCCATAATTAAATTATAAAGAAAATGGCAAAGAAAAACGTAAATATGAGATTATTTAAAATAATCAATAATAAAAACAATTATCTTAATTTTATGTAGAATATTTCGAACTATGTATTTGTAATTTATACGTTATTATCAATCAACTTTGTTGGATTCAATTCGTGTTAAAATTATTAATTTATTTTTAAAAAAAACGTTACAAAAAATATAATACTTACAGTTCTAAGAATATGATATTTACTGGTCCATTAATCATCACATAAGTATAGATTTTTGTATGTAAAATTATTCAATATTTAATCTATTATATTTTATTTCCACCAAAGAAGGTATATACATATTTCAAAAATTCTCTGATTTTATTTTACTGGACATTATGTAATCGTTGTCCTATAACAAATACTGATAACAAATATCTATTAAATATAATCTACAACCAAAGTTTAATAAAAAAAAAAAAAGGTCAGGGGCTAAGACAGATGCGGGTCAATTCTCACACTATTTTTAATACCACCACGGTCTATAACATTTTCAATACAGTTAAACTACTTTTGAGGTGTTACCCCCGTCATCGGAATTATAACAAAATCCTTAATATTATTTCATTTTATTCTTATTTCCCGAAACAATTAAATATTTTTTTGATTGGGATATAAAATTGGAAATTGTGTGACCATTGGTCAAATGTCAACAATAGGCTATACATAACAATAAAAAAAAATTAAAAATGCAGATCAAGGGTTCAAAAAAATCATAATAGTGCAAAAAATATCCCTTAAATTTTAATTTTTGAAATGAGAACATTTTATTGCGTTCAGGGATAAGGAAACTTTAAGAAAATCTATAATAAAAACCCTAAAACTGCATAAAATATTATATAAAAAATGTAGAAAAAAAATTTTCCAATTTTTTTTTTTGCTATTTTATAATGGAAAATTTATTACTCTTTTAAAGCAAATCGAATTTTTCAAATATTAATATTATAGATTTAAAAATACATATATAACGAAAAGGATGTATGCAGCAGAAACATAAAAACAGTCAACATAAGGGGTCAACATAATACAAGAATTCATTAGTAAAAAAGAATTAAATGAAATAGGTCAACTTTTAAGGACAATAGTAAAAATTTACACTTCAATTTTAATAAAATATGTACATTTATATCCTATTTGATCCTGTGTCAGGAAAAATTTCACGAACTTTGTATAAAATTTTTTAATTTATGGACTTTGTTATAAAAAGTATTTTGAAATTGTTTGTTATACTTTTAGCTTGGGATCATTTAAATGTTTATATACATAGTTATATTTTTTTTCCATATTTTGTTCAAAAATAATCAATTTTTACGTTTTTAAGAAAAGCAAAATTTATTCCAATTTTTAGAATTTCCGGAAGTTAATAACGCTGAAAGTAACGACAATTTAAGAATTTAACAGTTTTATTTTAACTCAATAGATTGTATGTAATTGAGTAATACTTACAGTTTTCACACTCTAAATTCAACTTTTGCAAATCAAATTCAACCTTTTGCAAATCAAATTCGAGCTTTTGTAAATTAAATTCAACTTTTTCTAAATCAAATTAACCCTTTTTTTAAAATATTTTTAAATTGTTCTTTTTTTTATTAAACACCAGTTTTTACTTGCTGAATGCTATGATAAAGATTAAAAATATTATTAATTTCCATAAAATTTAGTGCACGAAATATATTAGAAGATCCTACCCATTCCATGCATTTAAGAGATTGAACAAGCTGCTGCAACAGTTAACAATACAAATTGTATCAATTACTGTACCCATATGGATATGCAATTGCCAAGAGATGCGGCAGGAGAAGCCTTATAGGCGAATATGCTAGCTTTATATATTCATTTTGAATTTATTATCGACTAATAACCTTTATTTATATTTATTAAAATTTGTGTTTAAAAATTAACAATTTAAAATAATTTTTAAAAACGGTTGAATTTGATTTGCAAAAGGTTGAATTTGGAGTGTAAAAACTGTATAGTACATAACTAAAATCGAATTAAATTTATTTCAAGCAAAGTTCCACAAAACTATTCTAAAAATACGAAAAATCCATTAGTATCTTCTATTCCTAACTAGTTTAGTAAATTGAGATTAATCTGTATCCGAGAAGCGAATAGGAAAACTATGCTATATTACCGTAGTAGAATTGTTTTTAATTTAATTTTCTGATAAAGTTAATATACTGACAAATTTGATTTTCTGACAAATCTAAATTTTCTCACTCATTTAATTTACTGACAAGTTTGTAAACAAATTTTATAAAAAAATATTAAAAATTGTCATATGTTATTATAATTTAATAAAAAAATATAATATAAAATAAAATATGTCTATAGTTGCTTAATTGATGCAGAAATTGTAGAATACAAATAATATTTTTGTTATTGAAAGAAATCTCTTCTAGACAATATTATCGCTTTGTTAGCATTCCCGAAGCTAGATTAATCTTATATGTTTAAAACTACTAAAAATATAATATTTCAATTAGTGCAACTAAGTACTCATTTAAATTGTGCAAGTACGTTGAGCAAATTACTAAATCATCTAACAATTTGCAAACATAAACTACCATTATTTCAAACTGGCGGCTTGTTATTTTTGTATCCCCATATTAATAATGAGATAATTAACAATAACAATTTTCCAACAAATTATTTATTTAAATTAAAATTTACAAATTATTTACATGAAAAATTAACAATTTGAACAATTATATTAACAAACAATTTTTTTTGCTCATATTCACAAACAATTTTTTTGTGTAAGATCCAGCAAGATATTTGGCATCGATTCCAGGTAGTCACAAATTCATTAGTAACCTTGCCTCGTACTAATAAAATTTCAATTATTGAGTCTTATAATTAATATAAAATCATTTATTTAGAAATTAATAATCAACACCAGGTATCATCGACTTATACCAATCAGATTCTTCAAAAAGCGGATATGTCCCGTACAAAAAAAAAATTATTATAAGATTTTTAATCAATATTCCTTTATTATACAGAAAAATGATAATTAAATGATTGGTAATCGAATCCTTGAACACTAAATCAATTTAGTACTTGTTTCATTGAAACAGGGCCGGTGTTATGGGTGAAGGGAGGGGGCGAGTGCTCCAGGCGCCAGAATTATACTGAAAAAAGGCTTTTTTCCTTCCAAATTTAATTTGCGTCGAGAAATTTTTTCTAATAAAACTATCATACTAAACTGAATATGTTTGTGTAATGCGCATATCTACATAAAATCTCTATTTTGATAATTTACGCGTTTCCGATACATAAATGATAGCCAGATAGAACAGAAAATGAGACAACAAAACATGGAAAAACAGAATAGCAAATACAGAACATGAAAAAGCCGAACAATGCAAGAACAGAACTATGACTAAACAGAAATTTTAAAATTTTGTATTTTTGTTAAATTAATGAACAAGAATTATGTATAAACTATTTATATAATTTATAATTATTTTCCCTTTTCCAAAACTATTCCAAAACTATGATTTCTCATATTAACTTTTATTAAGCAAAATTCAATTTTTTTAACAAAGTAGACTTCTTTTTCCACAAAAATTGGAAAAATGAAATATGTATTGGTGTCATCACTGTGGAATGTTTTACTGGCTTTTCATGTATCATCACAGTGGAATGTTTTACTGGTTTTACTGAAACTTCAAATTTATTCACATAGTGGACTTTCTTTTCCAAAATATAGGAAAACCCAAATATTTTCAATTTTGTATTCTGATTTTTGTTTTTGTTTATAATTTTTTTCTTTTTAAAGTTTATATTGTTATTAATTAGTATTTAAATTTATAAGTTTTGTTTAACCAATCATTAACATAACATAATATTATATATATTTACGGAGAATTACTTTTTTAATATCAGTAAATTGTGTTAATTTGCAAAAGTACATAGAACTACTTAAAGTGATTTCCACTTTAGAAATATTTATTATAATTATTGAGATTGACTTGTAAGTTTTTAATTTTACTTTAGATTTCCTGTTTACAGTTTACCTATTATTTTAATTATTATTATTGAAACCCTTATTAATTATTTTAAAAAATGTTTGGAAAGAATAACAAAAAATCGGGTTGGGAATTTAAAAAACAAAGAGAAGCCAGAGAAAATGAACATACTAAGCAGACGAATACGATGAAATCTGTTTTTTTTTTACAAAATCACTGTTGGCAGTCGCTTCAACTTCAGCTCCGTCCATAGGTTTTATAAATTTAGCTGGACTATTGCCTTGTAATATGTACCCACTAGAAATACTAAATTATTTAGCCAAGAACAATCTGAAGACTATATTTTCCAATTTATGCATTTCATTAAGGATCTTGCTAACTTTACCTGTATCAAGGTTTCTGGAGAACGCAATTTCTCCAAACTAAAAATAATTAAAAATTATTTAAGATCATCAATGGGACAAGAAAGATTAGTGGCTTTATCATTGATGTCCATTGAAAGCACCTGTGAATTATGAAGCTCTAATAAAAGATTTTGCAGAAATTAAGGGTGCGATTAATTAATTAAATTTTTATTTTATGTACATAACTATTATCTGAAAATATATAAATAGTGAATAAGAAAAAATCTGGTTGAAAAGTTTTATATTTGTTTTTGATTTTTACAATAGGCGCCTTTTCAAGAAGTTTGCTCCAGGCCACAAAATAGTCCACTCCGGCTCTGTTTCAATTAATATCTAGCTAGGATAGTTTGATTAGGAGAAGTCTTATTAGGAAAGGTTTTACTTGAATTCCAAAAATACCTCCTAATTTAGAGTAATCTTGTACAGCTATTCTTAAACTAATTTCAATTAAAAATTAAAAAAAATACAGCAATCGTATTAGGTATTTTTACTTTAATTTCAAATAATATCATTAAATATTTGATATTTCCGCAAATTCTTCTTGTACTTGCAAATATTTTATACTTTCAAGTACTTTCTTGTACTTTCAAATATTTTTTTATTAAAATGAATTGAAAGTATTTATTTAAAATTTGAGCATTGTCGACTATGCGGTAGTAGTTAAGAACGAAATACTCATAGGCTGTTCAGATAACACAATATCGGGAAGAACTAAGACAACTAACCAGTAGAAATCAAACCTGGCTTACCCCTGTTAGTTGTGTTAGTTGGAAGGTAGGTTTGCTGTCACTAAAGGCAACAAACCGACCTTCCAGAAGAACACTCGCTAGCAGGTTACTTCAACGAGCGACCAACAGTATTTTAACTGGACAAAGAAGTGGAAAATTAAACTAAACGAGACAAAATCTATATATGTAAATTTTACATGTATAGATTTTGCCTCGTAAATAAAAAAGCCCACGAAATAAAAAAGATAGGAATAAAATCTTTTTATAAAATTAAATAAATAAAATAATTTTTTTTTTCCCTTTCGTTAATTGTAAGATATTTTCATTATAATAAAAATGGAAATTCTTATTATTTTCCTTTTTTTTTTACAATAAGTAAAAGGAGAAATATAAAAAAAAAGTAATATTAAAATTTTGTTTATTATTAACCTTTCTTTAATTCACTTATCTTTGTTTGAACGTAGTAATTTTGCATTTTGTACGTAAATTTCTTCAACCTTAATGTCATTTCGGACGATAAGTCTTGATCATCGATATCAGAGATAGACCAATCTTCGACTTTGTGGAAGAACCGACAGAACGACCAAGAAGTTTTCGAACATTACGATCAGGAGTTACATACAGTGGACCCATAACAACAAACAGTTGTAGGAAATTCAAATCTAAAGAACGGAAAAATAATTAAGTCAGGATAATGGAACCAACAACAAGTTCGAAATTATTTGTTAACCGATTATTCTTAATTAATGACTACGATTACTTAACGAGAGGGAGTTAACGGCCAAAAGAGTATTTTTGAAGAGTTTGAGATCGGAACAGGTAAAACAATACCTGTTGTTCAAAAAATTTAGGGGTTGCCATAGGTGCGGCTTGGCAATATATCCTAAGTTTGGGGGGTTTGGCGAATATTAGTGTGGTACCGGTTAATCAGCCAGTTTCAGGACATCAGGTTCCTAATGAACCTGATAAAAAAATTAGGAACTCATAATAGACTTAATTATAACGGAAATGCAAATAATAAAAATAATAACAGTAACAATAATAATTCTAATAGTAATAAAAATTGTAACAACAATTTTAATACAGACAGCTAACACATTTAAGAACGAATACAATACTAATAAGTAATAACTACGGTAATAATAATAATAACAATTATAATAATATTAACAATACTAATAGTAATCATAAAAATAACACTTATAATAACAACCCAGGTTATCGATTTAAGGAGAAGAACGCGCCAAATGGCAACATTAAATATTATAAATGTGGAAGGTCATGCCACATAAGCAGAGATTGCAGGGATTTCAGAATTGAACAGGATATAAAGAACGAAAAAATCAGATCAACCTGCGATATGGCATCACTCAACTTTTACTGGTGCATGAACACGTCGTCAAAACTTTGAGGCAACAAGTTTCTTGAAGTCGGGAATTGGAGACGGAATGAATTAAATCAGATTTCGGAATTCATTCCGAAATCAAGAGAGGCGTAACAATGAATAACGCGGAAAAGGAGTTTGTAAGATTGTCGGTGAATAACAAGGCTCAAGGTAGCATATTAGATTTGGTATTAGAAGATAAAAAAAGGTGTGAGGATTTAGAATGGAAAGCGGTAAAATATCGAAAACAAAAGTATATGCAATAAATTTCGAAGAAAAAAGAAAGATTCAAAAACATATTTAAGAAATTTAGACATGAATAGTTGGTTAATAAAGGGATAAAAAAGAAACTGAAAAAGCTGATATAGGCGAAAATATGGATTTAAAAATTACGAAAATATTAAAAAATCGAAATAGTGTAGAAGAAAAGAATGACATAAATGAGGAAAAGAGTAATAGTTGAGGATAAATAGAAGTAGACTTACACGATTTAGGTGATTTGTTTATAAGTAGTGAAATTGAGGTAGAAAATATTGATAAAGGTGATCGATAAAGATATTAATATTTCAGATATTAAATTGGTAAATTATACATATAATTCAGCTGATCAGGGTAGTAGAAATTTCAATGTATATATTATTTTAGTGTTGCGAATGAAATATTAACAGATAAGTTTAGAAGAGCTTATTTGAAATTAAGAATATAGCAAAAACAGCAGATGAAGTTTATTTTGTTTTAGTAGAAGTTTTTGATAAAGTTGAAGTTACTGCTAAAGTAGAAGTTATTAATGAAGCAAATAGTAATGAGGATGTATATGTAGATAGAGAATTATATTATGAAGTAGAACAGAAGTTATATAAGATATTGAATTATATAAGAAAATTAAGGAGGGAGTAGAATATAAGCAAAAGGAGTAGAAAATAAGATGTATATGATAATGAAGAAAATGGTGTAGAGATGTTAATAATGAAAACGTAGTTAATGATGAAGAAACTTTTATGAAGGTTAATTTTGGTTTTAATGAAATCTATAATAAAATTGAAGTAAAGACATATAATTTTAATATAAAAATAATGAATTATATTTCTATAGTAAATAGGGATCGTGAAAACTTTGCAAGGTAATTATTAAAAATTCAGATAAATAAAATAAATAGAATGGGGGAAAAGGATTAGGTACGTATGAGGTTATTGATTTATTCGTGATATTAAATACTAATTATAAAACTAAGTACAAATAATATTATATTCTATACTTACTAATTTCCATTTGTATTCCCCCTACTAACCAGTTTTTTTTCAAGAATTTTTTTTGTTGTTTCATTAAACTGGATTAATTTGTAGTACAAATCGTTTTTTTAAGGACAAAATTTGGTTTTTTTTTGGAAATGGTTTTTTCTTATAAAGAAAAGCAATTTTTCCTTCTTACAAATAGACAGAATGTTATGTAACCTAACCAATTTATTAAAAAAAAATAACTTAACTTAGTTACATCTTTAATAAATTTTAATTTCAATTATTTTTAATTTATATAATTTTTTTTATTACGAAAATTTTTAATTTTTAATATAATTTTTTTTTGTAAATTTTAAAAAAGGACCGGCACTTATTTTTTAACGTAAATATACGAACCTTTATATAAAAGAGTTACCAAAATCAAAATTATTTGTGTCTTGTAACTCTTTCTTCGAAAGGGGGAGGTGTTGTGAATAAAACACCGTTTCTTTCTTTTCTATTACTTTATTCACAACGGAACTTTCAAACTGCAAGTTGTAGTTTTTTAATTTAAATTAAATTAATTTAATTATTTCGCGGCCAAAATTATAATTTAAATTAAAGCCATTTACCTGCGGTACAAAAAAAACGGGTCATAAACAAATTGAAAGATGATGACTTAATAAGAAAATTGATAGACCGAATTGATAAAAGTCTCGAAGAAGCGAATGCAGTTGAAAATGAAAATGAAAATGTTGATATTGAAAAACAATGGTGTAAAATAAAAAATTTAATCAATCGAAGAAGCGAATGCAGTTGAAAATGAAAATGTTGATGTTGAAAAACATTGGTGGGATGGACAATACCAGCGAGTGCACAAAAAAAAAAAAATTAAGCAAGTAAAAAGGTACTACAAATTAATGCAAGTACTACCAAAAATTACTACAAATTAGTAACATATAGAAATAAAAGAAGCAAAGCTGTGCTGTTTGAATGTGATACAGCTTCAAGTTTTCTACATGGACCTATTTACCAAACTAAATATATTTACCAAATTAAATGCAGTATATTTGTCACTTAAAGGAAAAAACATAAACATTTTTAATGCGGAAGATAAAATATTAACATTGTTTCATAAGTTAGATTTTTGGATTTCCGCACAAAATCAAAATAATTTGGAATGTTTTCCAACACTATATATGATTTTTTGGTAGAAACGGAACAATGACTTGAGCTAGAAATTCATTTGGGCATCTATCAATCAGTGTTTTCTATCTTTAATGTAAAAATATATCTGGGTTCAAAATCCATGCATTCAAGCAGAAGAAAAACCTGTCGAATTTTCTGCTGCGGATTTCGAAAAGTTATTTTGTTGCCATTTCCAACCACTTATTTAAGCAATTCAGGATTATCACTGTATTCTGCAATTAAAACAAAGTATCGAATTCGTCTTGACGCCGTACCAGGTATGAGAATACAATTAACATCTATTAATTAGGCATAATATAAAAAAAATTTGCAAAAAAAAAATAAAAATTTTGCATTCGTCATACTAAAATTTTTGTAATTTCTCATTTTATATAATAAAAATTGTCATTAATTGGCATAAAAAAGGTAACAAACTAATGTGTACAAATTATAGAGGTATTATACTATTAAGTGTAACATATAAAGTATTTGCCACCATACTAAATGAAAAATTAGAAATCTATTCTAAAGAAATAATTTGAGATTACCAAGCAGTCCATTAGGAAAATCCACGATTGATCAAATATTTGTTTCAAGCCAAATAATCAAAAAAAAGTAATGAATACAATCGTGATATGCATAATTTATTTCTCGATTTTAAACAAACCTTTTATTCAGTAAATAGAAATATGCTGTGGAATTCCATGAGACTGTTTGTTGTTCCTAAAAAGCTGGTTTCTCTTTCAAAAATCTGTACAAATGGATTAAATATTCATGAACCAAGGTGATCTTTCAGATTGCTTTGAAAAGCATGCAGGTGTTAGACAAGGCGATGTTTTATCACCAACGTTGTTTATTTTGCATTAGAAAAAATTATTCCTGATGCAGGACTTGAAACAAAAGTTACAATATATAATAAGTCATCACAATTACTAGGTTTTGCAGATGATATTGATCTGCTAGCCAAATTGAGAGAAAATTTTCATAGATTTGAAGAATCTGAAAAACTGTTTGGATTGAACATTAACGAGACGTACGTTTGCAACTTGAACCAGAGATAACACTTCTAGAAGATGAACGTTACAACAACAAAAAACGTAGTATGAAACCAATTTTTTGAAAATATATTACTTAATTTAATAAGCCATTTTTATTTTAAAAAGCCGTTTCATATCGCTCTCTTTTATTCGCCGTAATATCACATTTCCATATATGAAAAATATAAATAATTCTTATTCTTGAAATTACTCTCTTTCTATAAAATATGATTCTAATTTTTTTTTTTTTTATTACACATCATATTTACCACCTCACAGTATTTCTCGCATAGAGGTAAAGATATTCTTATTCTCTTCTCGGATATGTATCCAAAGGAAAAAAAGTAAATAAATAATTCGTCTTTATATTTTCGGATATTCATTCAAACAAAAAAATAGTCTATACAAAACTATAAAAAATAGAGATGGAATTAGAGAGAAAACTCTTTCATATAGGTTTTTGGGCTAGGTAGTTTAGGTGGCAAGAAGGAATAGCTATAAGTTAAAATTGATTACATTTTTTTGTTCGACGTTGTTCATCACTATATTATTACTCTGCTTGAATGTAATTTTGAATTTTATCCTTATTTTTTGAATCAAGTGATGCACTTAATTTTGGTTTTATATATATTTAAATTTATATATTAAAAGTTATACAAGAGAATTAAATAATTTATATACTTTATTATTGTGAGAAAATTCATCTTATTTTCACATCACACACCTTTATTTACTCTAGGAATTTTTTAAAACAATTTTATAAATTTGAAAACAATTTTATAAATTTGAAAACAATTTACAAATGTGTTTATATGAATTTTGTGCAAAACAAATCCTGACCATAATTTTTTCATTCTATATAAAATTAATAATTATTTTGAATAAAAAATATGTATATAAATAAAATATATAAGTTGAGTTGGGTTCATTTAGTACATGTAGAATGAATTATAATTTTCGTTACGCCATTCGGTATATTTAGGAAAAGTTCTTCTAATAAAAAATAAGCAATTAAAATCAGGTAATTAACTATTTGTTAACCATGATTTATTTTTATCAAATTTTTATACTTAAGTATAAATTTTCTAAGTATAAAAAACGATTTAAATGGTAGTACAAATAACAAAAAATAATAGAAAAATTGTACTAATTTTTAACAAAATATATTTATTTTTGAGAAACACTAGATTTGATGATTGAAAATATAAAAATAATTTTTCTTACACTGAGACTTAGATAATTTCAGTCAATTCTATAATAATCACGTCTTTTAAAAATAATAATATATTTTTAAAATTATATATAAAAAACTGTACACATCTTATTTTTATTAAAAACAAAAATTAAGTTATTAAAATATTTCAAAATTTAGATTTACTCAAGTTTTTGGCATTTTGGCGTTAAATATAATTTAAAATATATTAAATTTGTTAAATCTAAATCAAATAAAGTAAAAGACTTAAATTATTTGTATATTCATGAATTGGCAATTTAAAGTTAAAATATTTTATTCATGCCAACAGATATAATCTTGTAAATTTTTGTTATTATCTTTAAAGTTCGTCATTCAAATGTGATTTTTTAGCAAAAAGTATTTCTTTGAATTTCGTAATCTTTTCTCCGACTTCTACGGAATATTCTGTAGCAGACATTTTCAAATCGTCTTCCAAGAAATTTAATGTCATTTTCATTATGGAACTATTACCCCAAATTAATAAACAAATTTTATGACTAGTAGTTAATGCTTCAATAATATCATCAGCAATATCTGGTTGTCTAATCATTTCATTTTTATTTGTCCAAATAAAATCAAGGACAATTTTACAAAATCTATTCTCTTGCAACCAAATATCTAATTGAATTTCACGATATTGATTAAATATTTCCATCGATGTATCAACGTTTTTATTTAAAATAATTTCTCTATCATTAATTAAATCACCAATTAAAGTTAAAGTTTTTGCTTTATTATTAATATTAGTATCTTTTTTTAGTACTTCAATTAAAGCTTTTGTACCTAATTTAGATAAGATTTGTTTTTGAGCATATGGGAATTTTCTTAATAAACTACCAAATGCATATAATCCAGTTGATATTTCTTTTTTATCTAAGGAACTAAATAATATATTACTAATATAACTACCAAAATTATTTTCATAAACTTTAACTTGTGCTTTTGGATTATTTTGTGTTAAAGCTCCTAAAAGCCTTAATGATGATACACGAAATTCCAAATTTGTTTGATTAACAATCATTGGTCGTATTATAATGTCAAGTCCACCAGAATCTATAAACCATAAAGCATTATCAATTTGATGTACTAAGTAATTTAAATCTTCTAAAATGGATAATATTTCTTTATTGCCTATTGTATCTTTAAGTGTATTATTATATTCTTTAAATAAACCAGTTATTAATTCAGCATCAGTTTTTAAGTTCATTTTCATATCTTTGAAATCTTTTTTTAATTGTTTATAATCTTTAAATGATTTTTTTATACGTGCTTTCATTTCTTCATATTTTTCTGGTGAATAATCTAAGCTTAATGTTTGTTTTTGAATTTTTTTAAGTGTTTCTTCTAAACGTTTACTAATTTTAGGCTTTTCTATATTTTCTATAATTTTATTAGTGGAATTATCAGGTAATTCAGCTACTGCTTGATCTGATTTTTCATCTTTATCGATTAATTTGGCTTCTTTTTTACCAGTCTGTAAATTTATTCGCACATGCAAACCCGCTGGTATTGCTTGGCCTATAAAAAAAATATTCGGTAAATATTGCATATAAATATGATTTTAATTTTATTAAAATCATATTGATATGTTACTGATTTTAATTTTATTAAAAACGCCAAATAACTTAAAGTGAACCATTATTGAAAAATTATGAAATTAAGACAAATTTAAAATTAATTAACATATATTTCTGGTAAAACTCAATCGAAAAATATTTAATTGCGCGGGACATCATATTGATCATTCCTGATCCAATAAAAAATTAAACTCGTTAACCTTTCTATAGGAAAATAAGCGAAAATAAATAAATAATAAAATGTATTGCTTAAATTAATTTTCAAATTTCTTGTTTTTTAACTTTGTACAATTTTATATGAAAAATATTTTTCAAATTTTTCAAAATTTTGAAATTTTTTTCTTGTGCCTTTGATCTTGTACACAAGTACAAGCCCAAAAAGCACAATAATTGTGCTTTTGGTCATAAACATAAAAAAAATTTCTTGTACCTTCTTCGATTGTTTGCCAATTTCTTGTAGCTATAAATGTTTTATTTTCTAAATTTGATTCCACTGTTCCCGGAATAAGAAATTTGCAAAATATAATTAAGTAAATTATTTTTTTAAAATTTTGCATTTTTGTGAAGTAGTTATATATTAATTATGTGTAAAAATCAATTTTCCAGTTTTTATTAATAAATGAAATATTGAAAGATTGAAACTGTCAGAATATGTATTTGTAAACAAAAAGAAAAAAACTAACTAGAAAATGAGATACCCTATACACAATTATTCGAAAATCGTAGTGTAAAAATATATTCCGAAGTAAACAAATTTTGTTTCGATTATATATTATCATTTATTTTTTTAAATTCATATTTGTGTTATTGTTTAAATATTCTTCACACAATATTTAAATATTAATTTTAAAAAAAAATACTAAGAAATTTTAAAACTTTTAGGTATTTGAAGTTTTTGAAATGTCAAATAGTTGCTATAATTTGAATTATAATAACAAAATTTACTACAATTTTTGGCTCAGTCTATCACTTTTTGAATGTTCTTTTATTAATTTGCCTAAAAAACTAAACACTAACTAAAAACTCTTGACTTGAATTTGATGTGTCTATGGTATAATACGATCTGCTAGTTAATACGAATGCCGTAATTCAAAATTAAAAGGATATATGTATCTTATTGGAAAAGTCAAAAGTGGATATTAATCATCAGCTGTTTTTGACATCTAAATTTTCTAATGCGTATTTATATTTTATATTGTTTCTGAACTAATACAATACAGCTGAATGATTTTGATCTAAAGTTTAATCAAAACAATATAGTTATACAAAGGATTCAGATAAGTTTAAAGAAGTAACTAAGAAA
Source organism: Empis livida (assembly GCA_963932195.1). NCBI lineage: Eukaryota > Metazoa > Arthropoda > Insecta > Diptera > Empididae > Empis > Empis livida. The sequence continues at coordinate 41,021,522 of OZ010645.1, forward strand.
AAGATGTCTTTAACTCGTGCTTCTCGTCTTCTTCAGAATCAATTGAAGAGAGTTCAAAGCGTTCCAATCGCTTTATATCATGAAAATGTAAGTCAGACATAACTATATATATATATAGAATTATCTAAATATATATCTCATAAGTTATGAAATTCATTAACATTTCATATACGTATTATGAAATTCTTCAAAAAAAATTTTAACTACGTAAAAAGATTGATATTTTGATTTCTTTCAGGTTGTTGATCATTATGAAAATCCTCGAAATGTCGGTGCCCTAGATAAGAAAGATATTAATGTTGGAACAGGTTTAGTTGGTGCACCTGCTTGCGGTGATGTTATGAAATTACAAATAAGAGTTGATGATAATGGTAAGATTATTGAAGCTAAATTCAAAACTTTTGGCTGTGGATCAGCTATTGCATCTAGTTCATTGGCTACTGAATGGGTTAAAGGAAAATCTATTGACGAAGCTGGTAATTTAAAGAATACTGACATTGCTAAAGAACTTAAATTACCACCAGTTAAATTACATTGTTCAATGTTAGCTGAAGATGCTATTAAAGCTGCATTGGCTGATTACAAAATTAAACAAAAGAAAGATTAAATATTTTAAATAATGTATGATGTAATTTTGTATTTTGTAAATATAAATGAGGAAAATTTTCGAGTGAATTATACGATTAAAAATAAATTTCAAAGTTTACTTATAGTTGTAGAATTAAAAAATGTTGATAAATTAAAATTTTGGCTTTAAATAAAAAAAAAAAAGAAATTATAGTAAGAGTGTTTTGTAATGGCAACTTAATTTATGTCATTTTTAGTAAATAAAAGAATTTAAATTTCGTAATGTTGAATATTTTTATTTAATTATTATTCTTATTCAAAATATAATAAATAATAAAATATTAAAAAAAAAAATTTTTATTTATTGAAGACGAATTCCAACAGCTCCAGGACATTCTCCATCACCTTTCATAGAATATTCTAGAATAAATAGCAATTTTACAGAATTTAATTGAAAATAATTTATATAATTTTACCAGCATCATTATGTTCGCAATTATATTTTTCTAAGACACATTTATTTCCAAATGATAGATCTGCTCCTTTTCCTGATTTTGGTGAAGCGCAAATTGGTGTATAATCAAGTGTGCAAGCTTGTCCGCATGGCGTAGATTTGGCAGGTTTACCTAATGCTGCAGCACAAAATATAGCAACTAGAAAATTTATTTTAAAAAAATATATACATATTGAACAAAAATAATTTAATCAACAAATGAAACAAAATTAAAGATCAGATCATATCTGGTTTCGTAGAAGTTCACAAACAATTTAATCATATATTTTCTTTTCTTATCAATGGACATATTATTCAATTAAATCAATTAACTGATATTGAATAATATTTTAACCAATTATTGCAATATAAGTATGATTTGTTCATTTTAAAAGAAAATTATAAATATTTATTTCATATTATTTTATTTCATAATAAATCATTATTTTCTGTAAAATAATATATGTATTTATTAATAAATATATACATATATATATTAAATTATATTTCTGGGGAAATTAAATATTTTCTATCTTAGTTGAAAATAAAAGTAATAAAGCAAAAAGAATAATAAATATGAGAAAAAAATTTAACAACTTTATAGAAAATACATATGCTAAAAAAATCCATTATACTAAAATTAATAATTAAAAAAATTGTTAATTATTAAAATTATAATTATAAAATACATTATACTAAAGTTATGCTAAATTAAACCTGTAAGAAATAATTATCATATATATGTTGTTTTTTTCCTTAAACAGCAATAAATTACATCTACATAACTATATATGTTTTTTTGAAATAATTATACACATATAAATTTTAAATTTGATTTTTTATATCTAATTTAGATCAGCAAAATATTGAATGTACACAACTAAAATATATGGATTCACATCAGTTATTATCGCTATATTTAATGACCACGAAATTGAGGAAAAAAAAATTCTCAAAAACACAAAAATTATTATTTTTCATAGAATTATTATAAATGTCGAATTAAAGTTAAACTAATTATATAACAATTAAAAAAATTACCAAGAAATCCAAATAATACGATTCTCATGATTATAATGTTATTTAATGATATTATTTTTGAACAACTTTTCGGAACACCGATTTAAAACTAGTCAATTTACTGAAACTCTACTTGCTTTTATAGGAAACTCTGTTAGCTCATTATAAATTCAGAGATATACTCATGATGAGCTCATTATAAATTATGAGATTTAAAAATGAATTGAATTAAACAATAAAAAACGAAGGCAAACGACTGCAAAATTATTTTACAATGCATTTAACCGGCATTTTTTTTTACCTAGTTGGTATAAATAATTCAATAATAAAAGGTTCCAATTAAAAAAAAAAATTAATTTAATTTAATTGTAATCTGAAATTTTAATCCGGTGGATTTTTATTAATACAAATATTCAGTGAAATATTTCACAAAACTTTCCTTTATCATTGTTCTAATACATTTTCATTGAAACTGCGTACAAAAATCAAATGGGTAAAAATCTATTAAATTTTTAGATTATTACATTAAAATTCTTACAAAGTAGACTATAGTAATATATAATATTGGATATATGTATAATAAAACATATATATCCGCATTGGATATTTCAAGAAACTGAAGTTCATGACGTCATATCCATAGATTCAACACATCGGGAAATATTAACAGGCGTTCTTAAAGAAATCATGTGGAAGCAGTCATTTAAAAATAAATATCGTGTAAAATGAACTTATAATGATGCATACGCCGATTTTATAGCGGTACGCTGCATGAAGACGACGATTTATGGCAAGTATTATACTTCCTGTAAATGTCAAAATTATTCTTTATGGCATGAAAATTTTTTGTATTTATTACTATTAAAAATTACATTTGACAGTTTACAAATGAAATTATTCAAATTACGAATATTGTATAGTTATAATTTTATTGTCAAAATAAAAATTTTATAAATCAAAACATACTGAAAAATATATTATTTAAAACCATTCTTTTTTAACTTTACAAAATTAATATTTTACACTAAAATATGATTTAAATTAGTTTTTTTTAAAAAAATTCTCCAAATTTAATATGTTTTGTTTCTAAAAAAATAATATTTTTCCAGTAATTAAGTTTTATGGCAAAAATTTGATTATAAAATTTATCGTAACTTTTTTGTGCTGTCTCACTTTTTTTTCTAGTACTATCTCGTTTTAATTTTCTGCAAAAGATGACACTTCATCATAATGAAAATACCCTCCCTCATAACAATGCAAATCATACTTAAAACATTTAATTTTTATTGCTCTCATCATGATTTCTTTTACTCTATTTGTAAATATTATTTATATATTTAAGAGTAAAAATTGTGGATAAGATTTGAAAATAATTACATATTGTATTTAAAATTAGTACGGAAATCCAAGCTTAAAATTTTTTTCTATGCTTCTCTCTTAGTACGGAAATCCAAGCTTAAAATGATTCTATGCTTCTCTCTTTCCCACTGGAAATAGCAACATCTACTGACAGCATTTGATTGTCGACGTTTTGACATTTTACAAAAACACAGCTGTTTACATAGATTAAAAACTCCAAAGTTTAGAATTTAAGATTTTTTAAACAAACGACAGAAAGAAAATATAATACTTACAATATAAATTTTATAATTGTATATAAATAATATGACTTCTCGTAAAAGGAGTGGATCAGGTTCATCGAAAAGGCCAAAGGAAAAAGTTGTTTATATTTATGAACTCTTTTTACATGGAGAGAATCCCACAAATGAAGGAAATCCAGAATTTTGGAATGAATTTTTTTTATTACAGCCAAATGTTGAAAGTTTTGATAATGAATTGGCAAAATTAACACCAGAACAATTGATATCAGTGAGGAGTAATGTTAATTTAATATTTTCAAAATGTATAGAAATGTTAGATTCAAGTGAGTCGCCGTAGAATTACATTTTTATTGTGTGAAGAAAATTTGACTTTTTTTTAAAAATTAATCTATGTTATTTTAGTCCATCCAAAGAGAGTTTGCAATAGTTTACAAACACTATGTGCTCTTTTTCATGCTGTTTTTAAAAGAGCTGCTGATCCTAGTTTCGATGTAATTCGGACAATATTTGAATTCGAACAAATGGATGTAAAGATGGCAATGTTACTCACACAATGCAATAATATATTATTGGGTATTTATCATTGAAATGTGTTAATATAAGATAGTAATTTTAATTTCTAATTTTTTTTAGGTGATGTCGCTGAGAATGCTAGGTACATGTGTCTTAAATTAATTCTAATATTAGTTACTGGTTCTGATAATGTCAGTCAAAATATTCTAGTAGAATATTTAATGATACATAGTTTATTTGAAGCTTTTGTGCGAATATTAAGTGATTCAAGTTTACGTGCCCAACATGGTCATGATATTGTAATATTATTAACAGTTTTAGTAAATTATCGAAAACATGAAGCTGCAAATCCATATATTGTACAACTATCAATACTAGCAGATGAATTAGCATTGAATGGGTAAAAAAGTTGCAAAGTAAATTTAAATTTTTTTACTGAAATTTTTTTGTATTAATTTTTAGATATGGTCAAATGATATCATCGTCGTTAATTGATTTTTGTCGCCAATATATGCAAAATTTAACAAATGTTCAATCATCTTCATGGTTTTCATCATTATCAAATATTGTTGGCAATATGTTTGTTTCAGATGAAGGATGTGAACGTATTCAACAAATTAAAGCTAATAATGCACTATTGTTAGCACTTTACGAAGCTGTACATTTAAATCGTAATTTTATAACAACATTAGCACATACACAAGCAGAAAGTAGTGCACCCCCATCACCTAGTAATACATTGAATGCAAATCAACCAGTTCCTGACTTAACAACAGCACCAATTATAGATATAACACAGTATCCAACAAATTTATTGGTAGCTGTTTTTCAATACTGGTAAGAAATTTTCTAATTTAAAAATTCTATATAATTTTAGGACTTTTCGCATATTATAGTTCCATTGTAATGCAAGACAATAAAAATGAATCAAGTACAGCAAATTTAAAATTGTGCTTTTTAATATTAACTTGTATATCTGAAGATCAATACGCTAATTCAATGATGCATGATGGTAATTTAACATTTAAAGTATTATTACATCGGGCTCAAATGCGACATCGAAAATTAAGTTTAGATCGTATGGGTAAATCACAACCATTGGCAGCTACACTGCTTGATTTATTAGTAGAATTTATTGTATCACATTTAATGAAAAAATTTCCAATGGAATTATATTTACTTTGTATTGGTGTTATTCATCGGATTTTATGTTATCAGAAAAGATGTCGAGTACGTTTACAATATCCATGGAAAGAATTATGGTCAGCACTTATAGGTCTATTAAGATTTTTAGTTACTCAAGAACAAAATTTAGTTAAAAAATGTAATATTTTTCATTTATCATTGCAAGTATGTGCAAAATCGGTTGAAAGAAAAAACATTTTAAAATATTAATTATAATAAATTTCAGGTTGTCAATATTTTTAACTTATTTATTACATATGGAGATACATTTCTTGCAACTACAAACAGTTATGATGAACTTTACTATGAACTAAATAGAGAAGAAAAAGTTTTCAGTGAAATTCACGCAATGCGTATTAATTCTTAATTATTTTCAAAATGTGTATTTAATATTATTTTATTGCAGTTTTACGTTATACAACAATGCCTGATTGTGAATATAAAGATGATGTTATAAAATTAATGAGCTCACTGGTTAATATTTTGGCAATAATAAAACATTTTCAAAATAAAATTAAAGAATGGTTAGCTGAACAAGGTTTATCAACACCAACAGAAGATCAAATTTTAGAAGTAGTTAGAAAAAATTATGATTTAACATTAAAATTGCAGGATTCATTAGATCATTATGAAAGATATTCTGAAACACCCAGGCATACAGGATTTTTTACATCTATGGTACGTGATGTTACTGTTGATACAAGAAAAAATATTTATGGTTACGTTAAAGATGCAATTTCATCTGTACATGAACAGGATTTGATATCTAGTACTATTATTAATCAATAGTAAAATTTAAAAATTAAAATCAATTTAATATTTAAAAATTAATATAAATTTGGTATATAACTTTTTTTTGAACCAATCTTGATTATATTTTATATAGTAAATAATATTTTTAGTAAGTGTATCACATTTTAATACATTTCAAAATACATATATCAATAAACATGTTAAATACTATCAAATATTGTATTTTGTATTTATATTCAAATAATTTATTAGTATGTGTCTAAAATGTTATTTTTTCTAATATGAAAATTCGTATTATTTCACTGAAATTCATAAATTTTTGTCAGGGTTTTTTTTTATCACTTCATTAGGATTTGGACTTCCAAACTAATATAATACCAAACAAAACTTGTAATATTGTTATTAAATTTTTTGGCCAATTAAGAAAATTTGATACAATTTTTTTAAGATGACAGAAAATATTGAATAAGATTGTATATAATTTATTCAAATAAATATGAAAATTATTTCCATATGTAATGAATTACTAATATTAGGTTTAGTTACAAAATCTACAGAAATACTTAAAAATATTTATTTTCAAAGTAAAATTTTAATATTTGTTTTCATATTTCCTTACATTCGTATACAATAATTATAAAATAAATTGTTTTAAAAACTCTATAAAAAATACAATAAATGCAAATTCTGGTTAAACAAGGAAACCACTGAAATTAGTTTAAAAATATAAATCCTATAAAATTTGTAATATTTTTAATTATTTTTTTCATTTTTCATGAAATCATAAACAACTGAAAAGTCTTTATTGCCCAATCCTTTAGCTTTTAACGTACGATAAATTTGATGTGCCATTGCACCCATTGGAATTGGTGTATTCGATGCGGTTGCAACACCTGATGCTAATCCCAAATCTTTTGTAATTAAATCCGTTGAAAATCCACCTTTATAATCATTACTTGCTGGTGCAGTAGCAACTAGTCCAGGTACTGGATTATAAACTTCTGATGACCAACATCGACCTGTTGATGAATTTACAATTTCCGCAAATAATTTTGCATCTAAACCCAAACGAATAGCTAAATTCATTGATTCGGATATTCCAATCATAGAAATACCCAACATCATATTATTACATAATTTGGCAGCTTGTCCCATACCGTAATCACCACAATGTGTTATTCGTTTGCCCATACATTCTAAAATTGCTTTGGCTGAATTGTATTCATCTGCTGTTCCACCAACCATAAAAGTTAGTGTAGCTTGCTCAGCTCCAGGTACTCCACCAGAAACTGGTGCATCAATGAATTGTGCTCCCTTAGATTTCACCAATTTTTGAATAGCTTTAACAACATTTGGATCAATTGTGCTAGAATCAATGAAGAGTGTATTCTTGGGTGCACCATCTTTTACCATTGTTTGATATGTATCGTGTACAATATCATTGTTTGGTAGCATAGTAATAACAAAGTCTGACTTTTGTGCAAGATCTTGAACATTACCGTATACAGTGGCACCTTTTGATTTAAGTGCATCACATGCTGATTTGGATACATCATAAACGTGGAGTTTATGACCCTGGAAAATAATTTGAAAATTAGTAGTTATACAACTTTTAGGTTTTATCACATCTAATTAACCGATGATGAGTAAATCTAGAATATTTACATAAAAAATTACTGATTTGTATACAAAAATCAGCAAAATTTTGGCCCATCTTCTAATAGTCAACTCATAAATATGGGATGAGATTATTTCATTTCATTTGTTTCTATATTGTGTATAGTGATTTTTGACTATATAATGGACTGCTAGCAACCACCTTCAGACGTGTTAAACTAGCGAAGCTCCTAGAAAGGGTGAGTAGTAATGAAACTACAAAAATGATCAAAAAACAATATGGCGTATTTTTGTTGAAAAGTCTAGTTGGATATAATTGTAAGAATATATTAATTAATTAATACAGTTTTAATTAATTAAAATTTGTACTAAATTTTATGACAAATATAGTTTCATAATCAAAACTAAATTTTATATATGCGCAAAAATCTTTTGAAATTTAAGATATTTTATATCTATTAATATGTATTCACAAGTATCAGCTAGCCATTTATGAACGATCTGAGAATTTATTATTTACGTCATTTAAATTTTTTATTATAAATTCTAAATTCATAGCATAAATTTTACTACGTGGCTCCAAAAAAAATATCAATTTACAATAAATTTAAAAATTCGCTAGACCTAGACTATAAAATTGAGTTTTACTGTAAGAACAAAATTTGATAATGCAACAAACGAAAGTGATTCACGCATTTTTTTATTTTGTGCACTTGTCTTGTCATTGAAAATAAAATTCTGACAATATTCATAAGCTAGCTAAATTGTCTTTAATTTTTTTTTTAATATTAGAAATTATTCAACAATTTTTATCAAATTAAATTAGTGCAACGCAAATATTATATTTTAAATATAGTTTGAAACTTTATAACATTACATTTTTAATTATAATAAAAATTATCTAAATTTAAAATAATAATGAAATCAAACCAAACAAGTTTATAAAATAAGATTCTATACGATTACATAACACAATCTGATGATGTACCTAATAATGTGAGGACAATATAATAATCAATTGTTTATTATCTTAATAAGTTTTATATTTCTAAATAAATACTAACTTTTTTTATTAAATTACTAGCCATATGCCCCCCCATGTTGCCAAGGCCAATAAATCCAACATTTTTATTTGAAACATTACCGGTGGCCATAGATCTAACAAAATTACCTTCTATTATTTTGTAAATTTGTTTAAAATTACTTTTAGAATAACACATAACACGGAATGCCATATTTTTTTATTATTTAAGTTAATTTTTTTATTTGCAAAATTTAATTAATTAAGTTAAGAAAACTGAAAACTGTTGCTTACGAATTAAAACTAAATAACAACTCAATCTCTGGAGTTTCTGGTGAGAACTGAAACTACATAGTACATTATATGAAAATAAAGCTATTTTTGCTTATTGGAAAAAAAAATTAACAATATACCTAAAGTTCTCAGATTTATTCTCCAATATTTAAAAATAAATTTCAATTTGATTAACTTCTGCTAACCCTTTGCGCACTGAAATTATTTTTGAAATAATTTTATATATTAAATTCAAATTGATATAAAGTAAAATATATAAAAAGTGTAATCTATTATTTAAAATGTGGTTTCCTGTGATAACCAGTAGGCCTTAAGGGTTAACAGTTTTTTCGAAGTGGCTGCGATGATCATATATATATATTATAATTTATCGTCGATAAGTTTGTTGAAAGAGATATTTATACTCCGGGAAGTTTTCTCACATTGCGACATACACGACAAACGCGGTATAAATCTGTGTATTTTTTTTAGGTTTATAATCAGTCTATTATGAAAAACGGCTTAACGTAAATTTTTACAAAATCAAGTATACTGAATTCGGAAATACTTTTCTATCGAATATGTGAATATGCAAAATTTATGGGTATTGCGAAAAGCACTCGAATCGAATTATGAATTTTTAATTCGCAAGTATTTGATCGCATTGAAAGTTATGAAAATACCGAATAATATCACCACACCGAATAGTATCATGAAATGTCATTATACTATTTTAATAGTTTGAATCACTTTATAATTGCTACATAGTTTTTTATTGTTATGTGAGAAAAAATATTCTGTTAGTTAAATATTTTTATATTTAGAATAATTAATTTAGAATAATTAATAAAACTTTAATTTTATTAATTATTCTAAATGAAATATTTTGGAATTACGGTCCAAAATATTATAATCTTTGAAAACACTGTCTATATTACCATTTTTGTAATTGCCGGTATTTATTTGATCATTTGACTCTATAATATATTGTTTTAGTTCTTGTACTTTACCACTATTAAATATCAATCCATAATAATCTCGTGCATTTGATTTATTAATTTTTTCACTAGAAATGAAATAAAAGAAAATTAAATAAAATTTGTAAAAACAAATGTATTAAATAATGATTAGATATATGTATTGCAATTTATAAAATTCTTTTTCCGTAATATGTAATCGCGATCAGTTTTTTCTTTTATAATACACACTCACAAAATAAAATCAAGTTTTAATTAAGTTATGTTTTTAATTGAAAATTTCACGTTTACAATATAGTTTCTAATAGTATCAATGATACTATTGGGGATATCCTTATGTTATATCGTATATAGTGAATCGTCCATGTGAATCAAATTTGAATTACGCCGTTATTCAGAATAGACATGAATGTGTAATATATTAATTTGTTTTATATATTTTTGCGATTAATAATAACTTTTTAAAAGAATACAAACGTTATTTTGTTTTCTTTAAGATATAAACTTTAAAAAATATTCCCAAAAAGGGAAATTTTGGTCTCGCTCCAAATACTGTTTATGTTCATCATAAAAGTCAATCAGCTGGCTTTACAATTTTCAGCTGTCTCATATGATCTATATCTATACTATATTGAAATCGTATGATTAAAATCACGTTCTTAAAATTTGTTGTGGCAGCAAACTTCTAATAAATATTTTAAAAAAACATTAATTTATTGAGTGACATTCTTAGGATAAATTATTTAGTTACTTACTTATGATCAAAGTCTTTTTAAGTGTTTAAATTTAAATTGAAAATGAAAATTAAAGTAATTAGATTAAATTTTTGTATCATCGGTATTATTCTTGTCAGATCTACGTATATCAAGGCTGATGACAAAACTGGACAAATTATGGCTGATAGTAGTGGTATTGTTGTAACTCCCAAAGTTTGTGAGTTCATTTCAGCAGTATTTGTATATTATGATTATTTTAAACGAGTTGTTTTGTAGATTCTAATATGTTGGCACGTAAACGTGAAGAACATAAATTATTTGTAAAACATTTACTTAAATCTGATTATAATAAGAATTACAAAATGCTTAATTTGGGCTTTGAAAAAATTTTTGAGGTAAGTTTTAATAATTTGCAAAACTAAAAATTCGACATATTTCTCAATTACTTTAGATATTAAACGAAAGTAATATAACACTTAATCAAGCTATGTACATAGCAAAAAATGGATTTCCCACAGAAGAACGTCTGCAATCCGCTGTAACATTAATATTAGAAAACATATGTTTATCAGGTGAAATTGTTTTACATTTCCCAGAAATTTCACATAGTATTTTAAAAAAACGACAAAATTGGCAAGATATATTTTTTTGGGGAATTAATTTTGTTAATGAATTTCCACATATTATTGCGGAAGACACTGCAACAATGTTAAATCTTTTTCTGCAAGAGATTAATGAAAACGAACGATCGGAAGACTTTATAAATCCTTATAAAAGTGAAAATATAACTTCTAAAAATAAAATAAACATTAATAAGAAAAAAGCGAAAAAAAAACGTATTAAAGGGCCGCAATTAAGTAGATCCGAATTATAAATAAGAATAATTTTAATTTTATCTGTAACAATTTAAATACATAAAAAAAAGTAGAATAACATAATTATAAAACTCCCATTACTTATTAAAAATTTATTGATACATATATAGAATTGTTATAGTAATTTATTTCATATAAAAATTTTTGTAAATAAATTTTTGTTTCTAACTTTATCGATTATCAGTGTTCGGAGCAATTTTTTGAGATAATAATTTTCCATATCCACCTCTACCAGCATCATAATCTGTTCTGTATTCATCCCGTACTTGGCCACCAGATTTTCCTCGCCCATATTGTCGTCCTTCAATAAATCCAGCATCCCAATCAACACGTATTAAACGATCATCTAGTCTTGTTCCATTTACAAATCTAAAATGGATTTTTAACATAATTCTATTTTTGTAACTTGTTAGTTTTTCAACCCTTTCAGACCCACCATACACGATTGTGCGATCTAAGAAAAAAATATAATTCTTTTCCTGGCTTACTAGCGCAAAAATCGACAGTACACGAACGTGTTATGTCTTGTCTTTTCTTTGTAGTCCCACGAGAAAATATTTTTCGTATTTTTTATGTTATCGTAATATAAAAATAAGAATTTAAATTTTCTATCCGGTCTGAAAGGGTTATGTGCTATTGTTTACCTCAGTGCATGCTCGGCTTCTAAACGTACATAATATTCCACGAAACAGAATCCACAAGGGGTTTTCTTATATTTGTCCAAACCCATTACAATTCTACGAACATCGCCACATCGTCCGAATAATTCATGAATTTGTTCTTCAGTTGTATAAAATGATAAATTACCAACATATAACGTCGCTGTATCTCGTAAAAGACGATCTTGATCTGTACGAGAACCCTGGAATGAATCAATAAGTTGAGGTTAAACCAAAAAATAGTTGGGAACAAATCTGAGGAATTAGAAAAAAAATTTACTTTAAAGTGCTGATCACGATACGAACTTAATTCGACTGAAGATGCAGACATATTTACATAAAATATATTTCATTAATTGAATAATTAACTAAATTTTAAATATAACTTTTCTGTTTATTTTTATGACAGTTTTACAGATCCCACTAACACTACTTCTAGATTTCGTTATGACGTTCTAACACTTCAGTTGATTTTCTGTGATGCTTTCCATTCCAACTTTTGAGCTTCAGCGCCTATCAATTTAGTATTTTTGTAGAACAAAAATTTTATTATTTATATGTGACATATTTTATAAAGGTCGATCACCAGTGTGAGCTTCGGCATAGACCCTCAGCGTGGAAAAAAACTAAGCGCCAAAAAAAGCCAGACCAGCTCCAATGTGAGCGCTGGCGCCGATAAAAGGTCGGTGAAACTGTCAATATTTTAATTTGTTTACATTATTAAATTTTGAAAACTTGTAATTCATATTCTGTTTCTGGTTTTAGTTTTCAGTTTTCAATTTTAAATTTTCTTCCCGTAATGTCAAAATAAAATAGTATTTGGTGTAAAATTCAATGCAGCCATAATGATAAAAAAAAAGTTGGCAAAATGTTAGCTTCATTATTGAACATTGCTGAATCTGGGCGTCAGCATTTGTTTTTTTTTAATATTTAATGAGAAATTATATAAAATTAATAGTAAAATATATTATTTTAAATTTTACATAATTTTTACATCATGATAACTGCGTTTAATACTGAAAACTAATTTTTTTTTATATAAATGTAAAGGGTGTATTAAAACTCCTATAAGTTGTCAAGAACCTCCAAATAATCGTGACAAATTTAACACTTGGAAAAAGATTATTGCATTCGAAAAAAAGTGGTATTCACATTTATGCACACCAATATTTTGAAATTTTTTGAAATATGTCTTGCATCATTATTTTCGTTAATTTGCATAAGGCTTAACAGTCACCTTTGTACACATAACAAAAATATTACGTCCGTAAGGGAAATGTGAGCCATGTCCGCTTAGAGAAGCCATACACGTAAGGGACATGTAAGATAATGGAAAATTCGTGTTCAGTAATATTTATATCTAACAGATGGCGTTGTAAATGCTTGATTATTTTGGTTCATACATATATATTTTTATTTTGCTCATAGAAAAAAAAAACTATTTTAAGAATAATAAATTTTATTTTAAACTTTCTTTAATTAGTTTTTAAACTTAAAAATAATTCTAATATTAATATTACTAAAAATAATAGTTAACTTTAAAATACTTAAACTATAGTGCATTATTAAGAATTTTGTTTAAGCGGGCAATATTTTTCTACAGTAAATTGTTTTCAATAAATATATTAGTTATTACAGCAGTAATAAACAGTAAGTGAATAATATTATTAAAAATATAATAAAATATTAAAAATGTTAATAATTTATATCATATTTCAGATATAAATCTTGAAGTATATAGCAGATGTTCCTGGCAAAGTCTACAAGTACATGGTAGTTAATATTAAAATTATATTCATAATATTATTTTTTCAAATAAAATTATGAAGATATAAAAACATATATTGATTTTTTAAATTCAAACATATTAAATAAATTTTTTTTATTTTAATAAAAATTTGCAAATATTTCGATTGATAAAATCAATTCGTAAACGTGCCGTGTTTGGCAGTACTAAATGAATCGCTTCAGGCGTTTCGTAAACGAACCGCTTTTAGCGAGCTTTGGCATAACGGTTCTTTTCTACTAATCTTTTTATTCCAACATTGCTCTTGTGGCACATTTACGATTCGTATTGCCAAACCTATAAAAAACCTAAAAAAACATATGCACTTGGCAATGATGACCGCATTTTACTAAAAAAAAACATTTTTCGCCTCTTTGAAATAAAATTTAATATTAGTATCATCTAAATATCTCATTTTAGTCGTTTAAATACATTTAATAAACAAATAATATCAATTTAATACAAAAAATATTTATATAGTTAATGGGTACCAACACAAAAAAAGTTATGATTGGCAGTTCTGTAACTGAAACTATTTTTTTGAAGATGTGCTAAACTTTTTTTAGCTAAATTTTTCAGATCTTTACTGTTTTTCATATGTTCTACTCATAAAATAGTTTTAGTTTTACGCCAACATTGCAGAAAGGCTTTAAATGTCAAATATAATGTATTTCAGTTCTACATGTTCCACTGTAACCACTACGATATTATTCAAAAAATTCGGATTCCGCCATTTTGAAATTATAAAATTTTAAGTAGCCCCAGGTCTAAACACAAATAACTTAACTCGTACAGAGCGAGCACTTGATATAAGCAAGCAGAATAATGTCTTAAGGTCAGTATGCTACTCGCGATTAGGGAAGATTACCATACAAAATTTAGCTTAGCTAAATATAAGATTAGAATTTATGTCAAAATTCCGCTGAAGTAGTACGCTACTCAAGATTACTAAAAGCAAGAAAAATCGGCGCCCTGTCAAAAATCTCCACTAAATATTTCACGCGAAATAATGTTCTGAACATTATTTCGTGCGAAATTTTGACGTTTCAAGAAAAAAAAAATCTAATTTTGATTAACGCTGCACCAATGATTATTAGGTCATCCATTTCATCATCCAATTCTATATTTTTTAATGTTGTTGAATTCATTATTTGTTATAATAATTTTATTATTATTTATTTAAAAAATTATTTGAAATGGAATATTTGAAATAAATAATAATTTTATCTATGATTATTATTTAGAAAAATGTTTGAAATTAATTTACAATTGACATAGACGTCAAAATTTATCTCTACACAATATTTTTTCACAATATTTTATCTCTACACAATATTGAGAGTTTGGAGATCGCGTTAAAATTTAGCTAATCTTCAGTAGCATACTATACGTTAAACTTAAACGAAATCTCTATAAAAAAAAAACAATTCGTTGTCGACGATGTAAAATATAAATAATCTACGACAACACATCGTAAACGAATCGTTTAGTTACATAATAATGGAAATTTGAAACAATGTTTATGAATGTTTTACTAATTCGCTTTTGGTCAATTTTACTGAATCTTTTTCAACGAATCGATCTCTATTGACGAATCGTTTATTAATCTCTATTGACGAATGGTTTATGAATTAAGGAATATTTATGAATCTGATTTAGTGAATCGTTAATAAATGTTGTAGTTATAGAAGTTTTTTACTGCACTTTCTAATGTTTTACATATTTTTAATGTTTTACATATTTCTTACCATTTGTAACATGAATAGCAGTTACCAACTTTTCCACTCCTGAATTCAGCAGACGAACAATACGTTTTGTTTATTAATTTAAATGTGTCAAAATATATTTGCATATTATTTTTTAAAGGCATACACTCAGGTGAATTGTCAGAAAATTTTTTAAAGGCATACTCATGTTGTAAATTATTTTATTTTAGTTTTGTATGGTATTAATTTTTATTTTAGTAAAACGCAAACAATTCACTTTCAATTCTCATTTTTACATCGTTTACGATCAGTATTGTCCGATAACATTTGTTATTTTCAGTTTCAGGGTATAAATTTTCAGTTGTCACTTTATTCTGAACCAAACGTAAACAAAGTGCTAAAGTTTAATAAATATTTTAAATTATGGATAATGGATTTATAAATCCTAAAACAGAATCTGTCAGAGCAGCATGTAAAAAATGTGGCTATGCAGGTCACTTAACTTACCAATGCAGAAATTTTTTGAAGGTAGTATAGCATTTTTATTTGCAGTATATGATAAAATATATGAAAAAAGTTGAAGCAAAAAATAATATTTGTCCTGGCCGAATTTGTATATAAAAATGACCAGCACCAAACAATTTATTTTCATACAAAATTGACCAAAATTAATAGAATACAATTTTTTCTAATAATATTTCGGCACCAAAAATATAATTTTTTTTTATTGAAAAACATAACCAAAAGTTGTATTATTTATATATACATATGTAGTTTTAAAAATACTTCATACGATATAAAATTCGATATGTGATTCATAAAAATAAGAAATATTGATGGAATACTTGAAAAGTGCTTGAAAAATACATAAGCTAACGGCACTCATCACCGTCCTTCCCAAATACCGCCATACAAAATTATATATTAAAAAAACAAAAAAAGTATAAGAAAAAAGTATTTTAATTTAAAATTAAAATAACAAAAAAAAAGGAGAGTTTTTAAGTTGAATATGCTTCTGTTAATAATTTTCTTTAGAACAGGCAAGGATTTCATTGTTTGTCTAAAAACTAATTTAGACTAATTAGTGAAAAAATGCTTTACTACTGTAAATTGATATTCTTTAAGTCAAGTTTTGCCAGTAACTTCTTATAACAAGTGATTTAAATTAAAGTTAATGATTATTGAAGAATTCGAAGTCCAATTTCCGTCGTTAATTATTTTTCAAAATAAGTAGCTATATTTAAAATAAAATTGGGTTGGCGGTAATAGGAGAAATCATATGGCGGTAAAGGGAGACAAAATTAAGTTAAACATAAGAATCTAATACATATAAAAAATGCAAAGTTTAGTCCTGCAACAGTTTTAACAACAACTAAAGAGTTACTTATTGTAAATTGTATTGAAAAATTAGACAACTGGAGTTTTCGTATAACGAAAAATCAGTCCCTAGTATAGGATGATACAGTATAAGAGACAATATTTAATTGGGAAGAAATAGCATTCCTCTTAGCAGCAAATGAAAACTGTATTGGTGAAACGAGAGCAAACCAAATTGAAAAAAGCATTATTTTGCTCTCAATCTGATGTATAGACTTCCAAAAAAAACTACACCCATTGTTGCTACATCACTGGAATCCTATCTTTGAAAGCAGAATATCGATCAAAGAAAAGTAAAAACTGATAAAAGGATTTAAAAAATGTATGGTACAGCTAAAGAATTTAAAAATGTATGGTAAAGTTTCTGGCTCCAAGTTTCTTCATTCAGCATGAATGTTCTGCTTACGCTGTTAAATCGCGTGAACGAGAAGGCCAAGCAAAATCTGAATTCATTGAAATTATTTGTTCACTAAAAATGTTACGAAGAAGTTCCATTGTCGCTCTTGCTGTATGCGCAGTGGCACCATATGTTCTTGATGGAACCATATGTTCGGATTATTCTCAACTTCCGGATGCAAAAAGTGTTCAATCATTGTCCTGTAAAGAGCCCCGTTAACGGTTTCTGGTTAACCCTCCTTAGTATCTAAAAAATATGGACCGATAACTATCAACCATAACACCACACTAAACAATACATCTGGAAGTGTGTAATTGAAGCTGATGTAATGCCCTAGGATTCTGAGTGCTCTAAAATCAGTTTGTTTACAATTCAGTTTGTTTACATAGCCATTTAAGTAAAAATGAGGTTCATCGCTCATTATAAGGTTGTTTAAAAAGTTATTATTTTCTCTGGCTATTTGTGCAAAACGAATAGCATATTGCAGGTGTGCCTGATGATCTCGGGGAAGCAGTTGCTGTACCATTTGAATTTTATACGCAAACATTCTAAGATCCAGTTTCAAAATTCTTTGTAAGGATGTTCTTGAGACTCCCAATTGGCTAGAACGACGACGAGAAGGGGCAGATGGATCTTCGTTTACACTCTGCCGTATAGCCTCCACAACTGTTTCAATGCCGATGAATACCTTTTCCTGGAAATCTGACACTGATCGCTGTTCCTCAAAACGGGAGACTAGGTTCCTAATCATGTTGTTACTGGGTGATGTTCTGACATTAAAATGACGACGATAATTTCGTTGAGTTGAGATAATAGACCTATAAAAATATTCAATAATTTTGACGCGTTGCTGTATATCATATGTAGCCATCATATACCTCCAAAAAAACTAAATATCCTAAAAAAAAAAATTACAAAAAACAAAAAAGTTATGAATATTTTTAACCCTTCAGTCTTATTTGGGTCACCCTGTATTTAGAGAAGACCTAAAATTGATGATGTTTCTGTATATCAGACAGCAGATATAACATCGCCACTAACTTTAATAAATAATAGAGGACTGTATTACGTCCCTGAAGCACAAAATTAAAAAAAATAATTAAGTTCAATATAAATTCTTAATATTATAATTTTAACTGCCAATGTGAGTTATTTATGTTTTGCTTTATTTTTAAGAATTTAACTATTTTGTTGAATTAATAGTGTAAGACCCAGAATTTTATATTTGTTTTATACATAAATTATTTTTATTTTATGATTAAATGTTAGATTTTGAACAAATTTTGTGTTTAAAATTAATTAAAATAAGATAATTGATATTTACTGAACTAAAAATAGCCAAAATATTAAAAATATTCGCTATGGCGGTAATTGGAACAATACTTGGCGGTATAGGAAAGAATATATAATTTTAAAATTAATTTAATTTATAGTAATCTATACATTTAATTTGGAAAAAAAGTCCAATATTTAGTAATTAACTATATTTCCACATAATAATTAAAAAGAACCATTTCAATAAATTTTTCATTCAACTTTATTTACTTGATCGAGCTACAAAGCTGGCGGTAGTTAGTGGTTTTAACGTTATTTTGGAAATTTTATTAAATAAAAATTATATACGTATTTGCATTTAATTAAAATAACTAAATATAATTTATAAATATAAATATTTCAGATTGATCCAAATAAAGAAATTCTACTCGATGTTAGTAGCACTAGTAGTGATTCTGAAACAGATTATTTAACACCACTTACTGAATTGCGAAAAACTGAATTAAAAGATAAATTGAATGAAAAACGAAAAAAAAAGAAGACAAGTGATCACAAAAAAAAGAAACGAAAACGTAAAAGTTCTACCGAAGATAGCTCTAATGATACAAGCTTCGATTCGCCGTCATCATCATCTACAATTGATTCTACTAATAATAAAGAAAAAAAAATGAAAAAACATAAAAAAAAAAAGAAACATAAAAAACAAAAGTCATAGAAACAAAATAATAATCATCCTGTTGATATTTTCATCATATTCAGTTCAGACAACAATATTCAATTTTAATATGACGTAGTCACGTAGTTCTATAAACAATATATTTTTTGAGAAATATTTGTTTTTTTTTAAGTTTTTATGTGAAATAAAAATTAAATTATATGACTAAATTATGATTTTATTAATAATATATTTTTAGTCTATTTACTTTATAATATATACAGAGTTTATATGCTTAATAATACGTTTACTGACAGATATTTTTATATAAAACAAATTACCAAAATTCAAATTATTAATTAATATAAGCCTAATAAAATTATTACTAAAAATTAGATAAAGGAAAACAAATTGAATTATAAAATATATATTTTATAAATAAAATGATATATGTTCTACATTTAGAATTCCAAAAGAATGTTCTGTAATAAGGTAATAACTATATCATTTTATTCGTAAAATACTTTATATGAACTTTTATGATAACAACTTGTATATTGAATATTGCAATTCTACTTTTACTATATTTAGGACTGTAAATAGAACATTTTACATCAGCGTTTCCCAAAGTGGGTTCCGCGGAACCCTGGGGTTCCGTGGACTGATAGCACGGGTTCCGCGAACTTTTTGTAAATAAATAATTTATAAAAAAAGATTTATAAATAAAGGTTAATAAATAATTCTCGATATAAAATTCTTTTTCAATTCCATTGATATTCCCTTCAAAAATGCATTTCCATTCTATTTCATATGTGTCAAAAAGTTTTATCCCGAGTTTTTGAACTACGGCGAGAGCTTGGTTTTATCAGAACAAATACATGAAAGGTTTGCTGTATTGACAAACTCTTGCTGGCTGATGCGAGTTGCATATATCACTGATATTTTTTCAAAGCTAAATGAAGTGAGCGTTTCTCTACAAGGGAAAAGTGTAACAGTATTTAGCGTTAAACATAAAATATCGGTATTGTCACAAAAATTAGAGTTTTGGATCAATTGTGTTGAAACTAACAATGTGAGTTATATTATTAATCAACAATCGAATGAATTTATTTTATTTTTTGTATTATTGTTATTTTTTTTAATAAATATGTACTATAATTTTCTGTAGTACTATAGCTCATATTAATATTCCCGCCCGATATTAAAATTCTAAGATTTTTGTAAATAGGGTTCCGTCAAAAATTTTAAATCAAAAAGGGTGCCGCGGTTAAAAAACTTTGGGAAACGCTGTTTTACATAGTTCAAAGAAAATAAAAGTGATTTTACTTTTTCATGGATAACGTTTATTGCACATTATACCTTATATTTATATGAAAAATATATTATAATTCTTGTTAATATGTATTATAGAACTATTATTCAGAGTTGAAGACTTTAGTGAATAACTGTGTTAACTAGTAAGTGACGTTTTCATTTTAAGTTAGAGTTCTTAGTTTGCTACAAATTAAACAGACCTATATATTTTCTAAACCAGTATAGTAACTGAAAGCGAACACACTTTACTAAGCATCTAATACCTGCATGGTGTTTGTAACAACTACAAAACCTTATTTTCCAAAAATACCCATTAGACTTCTCACTTTATGCACTAAACTCCTCCATTATTATAATTAATCTTTAATTAAAAATGAATAATACTTAATTTGAAATGAAAAAGGTACAGTAAATGCAAAGGAAGCAAAATAGGTAAAATAATTCCTTTTCTAATATTATCACAGATAAAAATAAAAGAAACTTAAATTAAAAATTAGTTTTATAAAAAAAAAACACAATTACGTTAATTAATAATTTGTTGATGCAAAATTGTAAATATAATTAATAAATGTTTATTAAACATGTTACTAATTGGGTTCGAATTATTCAAATTATTTTTATTATAATTCTTTATATTATTTTTAATACTTGTAGAAGTAATGTTTATTTTATATTTAATAGTTGTTGTCAAAATTTGATCTTCCTCGATTAGAATGTCGTTATTTACTTCATTTTTAGTATTATTTATTGTATTAGGAATAATTTCATCAGTACTAATTTGTGGTACATTATTTTTGGTTGTAGATTGTATTTTTGTTGTCTCTATATTTGTTTCGGTACTTGTTGTAATTTTATCTTGAACATTTTCATCTCCATTGTCGTTATTACCATATCCAGACATTTCTATATTATAATCTTCATCATCTAATAAATCTTTATAATTAATCATAGCTCGTTTAGTAGATGATGTTAATTTGTCGACCACCTGATCTGTTTTTGATGAAACAACTAATGCATCCGTCTCACCATTGCAAAGATCATAGCTACAATAACAATATGTAATACTATTTGCTATTTGACAATCATCAAGTGGAAATATGTCACATGCTCTAGTAACTTGACCGCCTATATGAGAAAAAATAATATATAAAATAAAATTAATCGTTGTGAAATTACTGTATGCCTTAAAACAATTCTAAGATCTAAAGAATGCTTGCATAAAAAAAATATTATTTAAAATGTTTCATAAAAGAACGGAAGACAAACCAGATTATCAATTAAATTATTATAAACTGACCTTGAATTTGAGTAATACATCCGTAGTATTCCTTGGGACATTCATTTATATATTTTTCCATTGCTTTTGAATTGTTCCAATGATGGTTTAATGTAGTGCATGACACAGGTGGTGATTCTGCTTTATCGTTTGTTGAATATAAAAAATTATTGGTATCACCGCATACATAACATTTTATAGCATCCGATTGATGATGTTGTAATAACACTAAGAATAGAAAACAAAATTAATTAAAAACGCAATCTCCTTAATAACAAAACTCATATAGAGTAATTATTTATGAATAATTATTGTTGAGAATATGTTAGTTATAAAACATGTTCTAAACTAAACATAAGAGTTATAACTTGGATAATTTGGATGTGTTAAAATCATGTAGTAAAATTTTAATCGTTTCCGAAACTTCTACTGGTTTATTTCATATTCCCATATTGATAGGTGATTGCTAATTTTAAATTATTAAATAGGTAAATTAAATTATTTTTACCTGAATTTCAGAATTAAATATAAATTTCAGAATTAAATATCTATTTATATTTTCCACTTAAATTTACCAATTCTGTCTCTTTCTAGACATTCATATAAGTAATATATTCAATAAGTAGCTGATTTGACGGAAATTTTGTACCATATTTGTAGTTGTAATGTTTTTTTTATGGGAAACACCCCAATTTTGGTAATATTCTGCTATAAATTAAATATTTTTAAGTATTTTTATCTCTAAAAAATAAATTACTAAAAATTACATTAATTTTCAATTAACCATTTATTTTTGCATAATCGTGGCGGTCGATGAAATGTACCCATTTTTTTTCTTCTATCACTGTATTATTTTCTTCTATTACTGTATTAATTTAAAGAAATAAGAAATCTAGTCATTAAATCACCGACTTCAACAATTTTAGAGTATATGTACATATTTAAATTTGATCAGCAGTCGATTTCGCATTTCCGTAATGTCATGACAAGTGAGTAATTGAAATTGGAAATGAAATTGAAAGCGAAATTTGTAATGCGCGGTTTAGTCATTCAACATCGAACACTGATATATTTTTTATAAAAATACGTCAGTAAACGAGATTTATTAGCACTGAAGAAACTGTATTTGCAAGTTTATTTCTCTTAATAGTGTTTTAAAGAAACTTTTAGTGCAAGCAAAATTTCTTTTCTCGTAATCTTGCAAACATTTCAGAAAACGAAAATTATATTTGTGTCACAGAATATTCGTTTAAGGCAAATTAACTAATAGTAAGAAGTAGGTCACAGTTAGTTTATAAATATCCAATTGATGGTATATCCTATCGCATTTGACGTTTCTTTTGATAACTGGCGGTGGCCTAGTGATAGTGCAAAGTGCACTATTATTGTGGGCTTTTATATGTAAGTATATAATAGAATGAGTGTGGTTTAGTTGTAGCGTACTAAGTGTGGTGCGGTAGATACCGGGTTCAACTCCCGTTCGACGCATCAATGTTGGTCTAAGTTTACTCAGCTCTAAATGAGTATCAGTACCGTAATAAAATTACAATAAAATGAAATTTAAGACTGGGAATTATGCTAACGGCCGTGGACATTTGCTACCAGCAAATGTCTCACTAATTAAGCCACTAGTTTGTTGCAATTAAAGTTTCTTCACTGTAAAGTGAAGAAATAAAACGCGCGTTGTATTCGGAAATAAAATGCGCGCGCGTTTTTTATTATTGTAATTTGTCTGTTATTTTTAAAAATTTTTATAAGATAATATTTTTTGCACTTATAAAATAATTTTTTATTTTACAAAAACCCAGAGTTAAATCTATATCCAAAAAAACATAAAAAAGGATTTTTAATTGGCCGACTTTTTTGTTAATGTAATTTTTTATGAATTAATTTTTTTTCCAGTTAATAAAAAACTAATCACAAACGAATGAGTTGTCATTTAAAGAATCTAAATATGATGAATAATATATTTAATTTTGTTTTATGTAATCGCGTATGAAGCTGCGTATGCCAAAATTATACGAAAATTAAGAAAAGTGTAATTTTAATTATATTTTCAATGTCATAACTACCTTCTAATCAAATTTATAAAAAATTAGCTGATCTAATGCCAACAAGTAATATTTGTCACCGCAGTCTATATTTTCATAATTAATGTAATCCAATATTAAAATGTACATATTATATAAGTAAATTTCATGTTATTCCAATTAAACAACTTTAATTCCAATTTAGTTTTCGTACATATAAGAATCTTATAGATTTCTATCTATTTCGTCTTGTAATGTTAAAAGGTCCCACGTCAATATTATAAATTAAAAAAAACATTGAATTATACCATTTATAGAGCATAAAGGACATCGATTTTGGTATATGATACATAATATAAAACCCGATTTAATGTTTTGTAATTTAAATTATAATAAAATATATATGTACATATATCTTACCAAATTCTTATTCTTACCAAAACATTGACATTTAACACAAAAATTAAATTGTACATTCAAGTATATAATTTTTTTTAATGCCAATAGCGATATGATATAAGATACTATACAATCTCGTTGATATATAACTTAAATTGACTTATAAAAATTTTACATTTACATAGTGTATTTTTTTACAACAAAATTTTTTAAGATGTTGTACATCTTGGCAGAACGGTGATAAAAATAGGTGAATGAATATTTTTGAGATAATAAATTATGTAATAGTTTATTAATAAAATTTAAAACTTTCAGAATTTATTTTATAATTAAAAATAAATCTCTAAAAGTAAGAATACTGAATGATCGAATATGTATAATATTTTATACTTATATATATTTTTTTTGTATTATATTAATTAATCAGCTTCTACTATATTTTTTTCCAGTGAAAATTCACCTAATTAAATTGAAAAATTTGACTAACAAATGAAATAAATTATTAATATTTTGTTAAAAAATTAGTCTAATCTAAGATATCCTGAAACAGAAATGAATTATATTAAAAATAATTTATAAATTTTTATTTTACCTTAAATATAAGTATATATAGATGTTCTAATTGTTAATTTTAAAATAAATTATGTTCTTGGTTATGTCAGTTTTTTAACGATAATGTAAAATATTACCTTTCATAGTATAAAAGTAATCCTTAACCTAAGATTAATTTTTGTGTAATAATATATAATTAAAATTAATTGTATTCTCAAGACGTCTAAAGGTGGAAATTAAATTAGCTTAAGAAACATTGTATTATTAAATTTAAAATACAATCTTCTGTTTAATGAAATATATCAAATATTTATACAGAAAATAATTGAAGCAATTAATCATTAACTTATTGCACTTTTAGTTATGTCCATATTATAAATAAAGCAATGATAATATTTCAATACCATATAATTGAAGAGGTTACGGTGTTAAAGTGATATTTTTGAAAAATTCGATATTATTGCAAAAATCAAAGGTTTGATTGTAAACTTAAATTTGTACGTTTTCTGCTTTTAATTTTTTTCTTTAAATAAATGTGTTCAGTATTTGAAGTAAACTGAGTTGGCTTGTGGATGAAGGTGTTATAAACACTTAACATATTCTGTAAATTTAAATCAATAGTTGTTGCTACTAACTGTGCATAAGAGTGTTAAGTGCGGCACTTAACACTAATATCCAGAAATTTAAGAAATTTTTCATCAGAAAACTAAATGCGAATGCATTTAGTTTTCTGATGATTCAAAATAAAAATGTCACATAACATCATTATCTACTAAGCTCTATAGCTATAATACTAAAAAAATAAGTTTGAATATCAAATTAGGTTCATACAAATCTTATTTATATAAAGAATACTTCGAAGAACATGTGCCATTCAAAAATACTGTATTATAATATCGAGGAACGAACAAACTGTACCCGATAAAAATTAAAATTTCATGCCTTGAACTAATTTTAAAAAAAAATAAATTGTGAGTAAAAACTGATGAGAAGAACTAACTAACAATTAAAGGTGTAAAATAGGAAAACGAATAAAACAAAAAAAATCAGTTCAATATAATAAAAAAGAACTGGATAAAAACATTTTATTTTTACATCACTTTCAAATTTAAACGAACTTTTTATTGCATTGCAATTAAAATTGCTTTGAGTAAATCAAGTTTAAAAATTTTAAACTTGATTTAATCAAAATGTAAAAATCTCACTTAACAATTTTATTCTATAATCTCTTCAATTGTTATTGATAAAGTAAAGTTATGCTTTTTATATCAAATATTAGTTCACTTTATACAACATCATAAATTCTAATAAATTTTTTTGTAATTAAATATCCTAGTACATACCGGATCCGGAATATAATTTGTTATTTTATATATTTAATTATTTTATCATATCCAGTAGGCAGATGCTTTTAAAAATTTAATAAGTGTATTTAAATGTAAATTGGAAATCTATAATTATATTTGTATAAAAAGTTCAAAAACTTGTTTACATTTCACTTTTTGTATGCGAAATCAATCTTTTGGCCAATGTGTATAATATTTTATTTTAGTAGGGGTTATTTACAACAAAATTAGAGTAATATAAACCAATATTTTTGAAAAATGGCTTTGTTTAGTCTACAAATATAATTTGAAACAGAAATTGAAAGTGAATGTCTTCAGTCAAATTAAGAAACTTTATGATAATGTTAAAATTACAGATTTTTTACTAATTAAAGATTTGTCTTATTTTTTTGTTTTTCTATAATCCATAATTTTGATTAGAAAATTGTAATAAAATCACATTCAATGTTGTAATTTTAAGATAACATACCCCTTAAATAAATATTATATTCAAAATTTTCAAACTTGTTTAAAATCCAAAAATATATGAATTAACAAAATTGTCATACACATATATATGTATGTATAATGTAATGAAAAAAAAAAAATATGTTAAGTTGATAATGGCTAAACAAATATTTCAGTCAAAGATATAATAACATATAAATTTTATAATATAAAATGAAATTCGTTAAATAATTGGAACTGCCGGCAGCTGTTATTTTTGTAATTTAAATTGTTGCACAGTTAAATAAATTGTATGAAACTAGTATACATCGTACTATGATATTTAAGTAATATTTATAATATGATGATCCAAAATAATAACCTGATGTATTAGTTCAATTTTGAAATAATACACCAGGTTATTATTTTGTTAGTTCAATTTTGTGAAGCATTATGTAATCCAGAAAATTATGTTTAGTTCCATTTTGTGAAGCATTATGTAATGTAATCCAGAAAATTATGTTAGTAAGAGAGATGATGTACTAAATTTTTTAATATTTTCTAAAATTATTATTTTAATGTATAACTTCTTTTATGTAGTTTCAATTAATCTATCAATTTTATATGCTTCAGAACAGAACTGAGCAATTTTCATTGAAAGTTTTTCATTTTAACAGTGTATTCCAATGTCAAAATAAAGATTGGATTGCAAAAAGCAATTTTTTGTTTTTTATTTGATTATCTTGTGGTCACCATATGGACAAAATAAGTTGAATGTCATGTATGGTTTCATCTCTTGTCCGGCATTAAAACGCGGCGGGTGCTCCATTCAAATAAATATTTATATCAAAATTTCTTGTTTTTTCATTTGTATGGTGGAAAAAATCAAACTGACGAAAAAGAAAATAAATAAAAATAATGTGTTTTTTTGCGTATAGATTATACGCAAAAAAAAAAACAAACAACATAAAATATCATTGCAAAAAACTATCCTGCTGTTTCCCAAAAAAAAAAGTGAAATACATTCATTGATAATTGACCAGAAATACAGCAAAATATTTCAAATATTCATGACGAGGTTTTTATCAAAACAAATATATATATGTCAAAAAAAATTATATCGTTATAAATTGGAATTATTTTTTAATTTTAAAATTACACACTCTTTTTTATGGAAAAGTTAATCAGGAGTTAATTATAAATAATTTCATATGTGAATTTAATATTACAAAAGCGTATATGTTTTAATGTGGTTTTCAGACATGCAGAATGGTTTTAATAATGAACAGAATTTCCATTATAAAAAAAATTTACTTAGAGAAAAAGAGTTCCGACCCTGAAGTTTGAAATACCAGAGTGTTACGAAAA
Source organism: Empis livida (assembly GCA_963932195.1). NCBI lineage: Eukaryota > Metazoa > Arthropoda > Insecta > Diptera > Empididae > Empis > Empis livida. Next base: position 41,049,699 of record OZ010645.1, read on the forward strand.
TGGTTTATATAATTTCAAATTTAAACTTTATGTGGTGCATTAAGAGATTAAAATAAAATGGGTTATTTTGAAATTACTTGTTTGTGATCGAAAACCCTAAGGTTCTGAAAAATATGTATATAATAAATCAGACCATTATATTTTCTTTTTTTAAAATTAAAAAAGCTTCTGATTGTTACCAACAGTTTCCACCTGGAGTATATTTGCAAACTAATGACTTCATATATCTGCAGTATGAATATAATCTTCAATATGGAAGCCAAAATATTAAATAACATTTAAATAAAATATTTACAATCATTATGTTCTTTGCCAGTTTTTCACTTGGAATAATCGGCAAGCCAGATTTGTTAGTGCAGTCTAATATAGGAGTCAAATAATAACGAAGTTTATTAAAAAGAAGTAGAAAAATATGTATATGTACAATTAAAAATTGTGAATGAAGAATCAATTCTGAAATATCGGTAACTATTGCATCATTTTATGTTATCAATTTTGTGCGGTCGTAATATTTCACCATTGCTTAAGAAATCAAAATATGCTTTTATTGAAAATTAACAAAAAATCATTTTATATTTACATTTTTACTTATTTACATTTTTCCCGAAATAAAAGGATATAAAAAAAATCACAGAACTTGTTTAAATTCAGGTTATAATAATATATTTTTTAATAGTAAATACTAATTATTTTAATTTGAAATTTTAAAATTAGATAATTTCCTTAGTCATTTTAAGAAATTTTTACGTTTCACTAAAAAATTACCTATATAAAGCAAACTATTTAAAGAATCAATTAATTGTTAAAAAGATCTATCCCAGAGACATAACAAGTGGTTATCATTAATATCTGTCAGGTGTCATCACCTTGAAAAACACCTGATAATCATTTTTTTTCTTCATAACTTAACACTTATTTAGCTTCTGCAGCGGCGGCTATAATTATTATGCATAAAATACTTCAACACTGACACATTCATTTATTATATTTCTGAAAGAAAGCAAAATATTAATGTCTGCCCTCAAAAGAACAATTATTATAAAGATTTAAATCTTATATTACAAAGTCAATTTAACATAAAATATCAAATTAGAATGATTGATGAACCAGAGTTGTTTGAATGTGTTATTTAAAAATTGGGCGGAATGCCGGAATAAAAAACTGGGGTAAATTAATAATTACATATCAGATCACTCAAAATTATATATACATATACAATAAAAATGGTTATATTTATAGAACTCTTTTTAAAATCGATACATTATCTTTAAAAAGATCATCTTTTTTGTAAAGTCCTCTTTAGAATATACATATACACCCAACTCTTTTTTTACACGGTAGATACGTTCGAACTAAAATCGTGTAAAAAAAAATCGTGTAAAAAAAGACATGCTAACCATACTAAAATTGAGGATGTGTTCAACAATTGTAAAAAACCGTGTAAAATAGAAAAATTAACCATAAGTTGTTCTAAAAGACCGTGCAAAAAAAGAATAAATAATTTTTCCACGAACTGAACACAACAATAAAATTTAAATAGAAAAATAGAAAATGCGACTTCAGTTTCTTGATTATACATCATATAATAAAATTTGGGTATTCCCCGACTAGTACATAAAAAAAATTAATAAGAATTTTTTTTTAAAAAATCGTGTTAAACCAAATATTTCGTATAAAAAAAGAACATTTGTTCATTTTTTGTGGATCGTGTTATTTCAAAAAAAAAAGAATTGGGTGTACCCAACTTCATAAAATCGTGTAAAAAAAGAGTTGGGTGTACATAAAAAAAAAAAAATTAAACGAATTTTTCGATTACGTATACAGAGAATTCTATTGTAGATTTTACGATTTTATGAAGTATTTTCAAGTTTCTTTATCTTTTTCTAAAACATTACCCAAACGTCTTAAGTTACACTTTAAGTAATACTCTTTTCCATCTATAAATCTGAGTTTTTCAACTTAAATTTTTGATATTCTATGTAAAATATTCGAATACGAAACAAAACATTGTTATAAATAAATATAGTAGAATTCGGTATCAAAAATTTTACAAATTTATTTTCGATTTCTTAATAAATTTTACTAGTTCATTGGTCTACTCTGGAATGGTCGAAATTTAAACTTTTTAAAATATCTATAACAATCAAACTTTATTGGACTTACAATAAAAACTCCAAAAGAAAATTTTGATTCTTATTGATCCATTGCATGCCCTCACAGACCTGAATTATTCTTTTTGTGTTTTTTTAGGATGCATAATAATGCTGCCGAAAGATTTATGGAAGACTTTAACAAAAAAAAAATCATTTAATGATAAATTCCATTTATTATATATTTTTGTGGTTTGTTTTAGAGATGAATAATTACATTTATATCCAAACTTTATTTAAACAGAAGTTTTTAGATTTTTATCTGTTAATGACTTCGATTTGTTTAAATAATTATCTTATAAAGTTTAGGAATATTTTGAAAAGTGAATTTTATTTCTGGTAAAAATATTATTGTGACCCTTTTTTTTTTTTTGGTTCTTTCAGATTGAATTTATATGCCCCAGCATATTTAATATTTTTCCTTTTCTTTTTTAAATTAATCAATATTGAAAGAAAGGCAAATATATAAATGTGTTTTTATATTCTAAAGGACTTGTTTGAAGACATGTTTTTGGACAAGCATAGAATAAGTAAGTAAATCAAATTTATAAATTATTTTCTTGTCTTATCTTTTCTTCGGAAGAACACCTTTTATCATTTTATTATGGTTTGTTATATAAAAACTGGATTTACTTAAGTGGTTTTTATTTGGTTAGTTAAGGTTAAATCAATATTAATATTTAAGGATAGTCCATTATTAGGTGATATATATTTTCGTCATAAAATAATAGTAATTAGAATTACATGAGATATTCTTGTTAGTTAAATAGTTTTCAATCAAATTTTAATATAATACAGAACAACATCTTGTAAGTATTTTGTTTAAAATAGTCGGAAACCTATTAGTCAAATACATTTTAATTATTTAGTCTGTCTATATTTTAGTTCAAATTTTACAGATGCATTATGTAATATATTGGTATAAAATATTTCAAATAGCTATTAAATTTTAAAATCCATAAAATATATTTTTATATATCGCTTATCTCACCGCTGAAAAAAATGTCACTGAATGCACATCATTTATGTAGTAGGTGAACGGAACATGATTATGAACTATTTTTAAAAGACTTTTTATTATACAAAATAGTAAAGTACCAATTTACAATTAAAAAGATAAAGTTATCTTTCATGTTTCAGAATTTGTTTTTCTTAAATTATTAATAATCCGACTTTAATTTTCTTTAATTATTAATAAGTGAAATGCAAAAATATATATAAATATTGTTTTTCTTAAATTATTAATAATCCGACTTTAATTTTCTTTAATAAGTGAAATGCAAAAATATATATAAATATGTACGTATTTCTATTATGTAAACTTTACTTTTCTGATAAGATTTTTTAATGATTTTCAGATTTTTTTAATATTTTAATGTAGGCTCCACATTTTATGTGTAGAATGAATATTGCCTGCAGTTTGTATTTATTAAATTGCTTCATGACTCCTCGTATTCATATATCTGGAAAAATAGTAGAAATAGTGCTTTTGAAGCTATATCGACAAAAAAGCAATTAAGGACTAAATTTTTAAAATTAATTTCTCATAATATTTGTTATGTAATTGGTCAATATGATATTTTGGAAATTGTAGAAGTTATAAAATTAAGGTTTAATTTACGCTTCTTATATTTAACAATAAATTATAATTATTAAATTACCATTCATACTACTAGATTATTTCCCAATATATCAGTTCATCCTACTAAAAAAAAACATTTTTGCAATTATGGAAATAACATTCACATATAAATAAGACTTCCGAATTAATTAATTTTAAATTTAGATATATACCGTACTAAGATTCTATGTAATTTGTAAATAAATAATATAAATAAAATATTTGAAACGACTAAGTTAACCTGTTTGTAAAAAAAGATATCTAAATCGGTGCAGGTACACGAATCGTTTTATAGTTTATCAGATGTTATTAAAACTATTTTAATAACATATCTGAAATAATAAAAAAGAAGCCATTAACTTGAAGCAAAAAAAAAACTTTGTTTGGTGTCGCCTCTATGTCTGAACAAAAAAATTCATTGCGATTTTAAAATGTATATTTGTAATAAAAAATGATCTAAATTATTCACACCCAGCAAGTCGTATAATTGAAATTGTTATTTTATAAATTAATTAAAAAAAAAACTTGTTTCAACAATTTTCGTGAATTTATAAGAAAATTAATATAAATCGAAATATCCAATAACTAATAAAAGTAAAAGTTTCAAATTGAATGAAATTAATTTTCTAAAACATGTGTAAAATTATTACAGGTAATTCTGATACATATTAAAAAAAAAAAAAACAAATAAATTTTACAGGTAATTATTTTGCTTCCAAATAAATACTTGTTTTTTTATTTTATTTTCAACATTTTCTCACCTAAATTGCTTTAGGATAAGCCATAGTTTAAAGTACACTGCTTTTAATCAAATCCCCTAGTACTAAAAAAAAATTATTTAAGTGTTATCTGACACGCCTGATAATGAAAAAATATCGATTCATTTTTCAAAAAAAAAAAAAAGTGATAAGATAAAAACAAACATGTTTGTTAGGTTTTTTTTTAAAAAAAAAATTCAGATACTAAGATTCTATGTTCGGATATAACTTTATTTTAACAAATTATGGCGAAACACCGGGAAAATTATAAAAATTAAAATTTTTTTTAGACAGATAAAAATTCAAGGAATCCCAGTCTTTAAAAGAATAATGACATAGAACTGGAAAAAAGTTGGTTAAATTGCAAACTTTCTGATTGAAGGGTTTAAATTGCAATGTAAATGTATAATGCGATAATCTAGTTTATAAATGTTGAAATATTAATAACACAATTTATTTCTTATATACTATCTGAATCAATTATGGTTACAGAAAAACATATTAGTTTACTTACAACTTATATAGTATTAATAGCCTGAATAAATTTTAACTATGCAAAAAAATTCTTCGCTTTGAATTATCTTACTTTAGTTTAGTGGCGGGAAGCACGGATAATTGATTAAAATTACTATAAATAAGGAAATATTTTATAGATCCGATCCGCAAACTAAATATTAAATTTGTAGGCCGGTATTTTTGTATTTTATGTCCCATAATAATTTAATTTTTCTATACCATACTGTGAATACGTAATCTATATTTTTGTTTTGAAAAAAATGTAATTATCTACAAAAAAAAATTAGGCCGATTCAGTTATATTTGCTAATATTAAAAAAAATTCATATTAAAACTTTTTATTTTTTTGGTAAACTTTTATAGTGATGACAATAATGGACATTATAAATTTATTTGATTTTAATATTATTGATTTTTGGTATAATATTAAAAATTTTTAGATAACCTATGTAACAAATTGTTGTATTAACTCATGCTGAGCGCTCGTCTAGCGGAAATCATTTAAATGATAAGTAAAATTAATTGACGCCACATTTATGTTGAATGAAAAGACTTTTTTTTTTACCAATCATTACTCATCATTAGATCATACGTAAGTTGTTTAAGTTCAAAATTGGGATATAGATAAAAATGTCTGGTTATTTTTTTTAAATAATCATTTAAACTAGATCTATTCAAGATGCTAATAATAAACTAAAGTACAGTCATGACATAATAAAAATTAAGATTTAGATCTTTACTTTAACAGAAATATTAATAAATTTTGCAATTAAGAAATGCATTCTTCAATAAATCTATTTATTAATTGCGAAATATAAATGTGTAAATACGCAAAATTATAAAAATTTATCAAATTAATTCACAAACTTATTGCACTGAAACTGTATAAATTTGATATAAATTGTTATACGAATTTATAATTGAAAAATATATATGTATGTCAGATGCTGTAAATTATATTTAAATATTTTAAGTAATTATATAGTATTTAATATATTTTACATTTATCATAAAATAGAAAATTTATTCACTAATTTTGTATCACAATAAAATTAAAAATTAAATTACAGAAGTTTGAAATATGAATTTTTATAAATTAAAATAATTATTTTGAACGAAAAATTAATTAACTTACTTTGTGTTATTATTAAAATATAAAATCTTAAATATTTATTGCTATACATAATACATTTTTAATTGCACATTGTACCAAATAAATATTAAAATTACTAATAAAATAAGTTCACTATAAATTAAATAAATAATAGTATGAATTAAATTCCAAACTAATTCACAAAATAATTTTTATAATAACACTATAATATTCAAAAAAAAAAACTAAAACTTTCTTAAAAATGTTTAAACGGAAATACCATTCACATTATACAATTTTTTTTAAACAATTTGTTTTTTTTTTCGTACATAATTCAATAATTAAACTGACAGATACAAATCAACATAAAAATATCTTCAAGACATAACAAAACAAAAACCACCTTTCCAACTCAATCGGCAAATATATACTAGAAAATTATATTTTAGAAAAATGTTTGAGTGCAAATCTATAAATCTAAACTGAATCAAACACAAATTTTGAGTGGGCTCAATAATGTTTGATTATAAATTTAACTTATATCAAACTTATAAAAATTTATTCATTAAATAATGAGTTGGAAATTAATTAATTAAGAAAAATTCGTTATGCTGATTTTTCTAATTTAGTTGGAAATTCATTGATTGAAAATCAGTTATATAGGAAAATTAAGAATGTATATAAGAGTTTAATTAATTTGTTAATTTTATCGAAATCAAAGTTTTGTTGTAGAAGAAAAATAACAAAACTTAAAATATTTAAAATTTAAAAATGTATAAAAATTATTTAGAATTTTTTTAATAAATTAACTTAATACAATCTTTAATATTATTAATAAGACAATCTTGACTTGAACAGGGTTAAACACTTAATTATAATTTTATAATTATGTCTTCTTAATATATATTTTTAAAACTGGAGAAATTTGTTTTTTTATTTTGTGACAATAAAATATTTTCAATTTGCTTGGTTATGGCGTCTACCTGAATATCTTTTTTTTTACCTTTTTTTTATGAATTTCTTTCCTTAACTATAAATCTTGTTTATATATTCTTTATTGTGTTTATAAACTATGATAAAAAATAAATTTTAAATTTTTCATTTGACTTTATACACAATGAAATTTTAATGTTACTTTAAAGAGAATGGTTCAATATCGATTTTTATCAGAGCGTAGTAATCATTAGTCTTCTTTCAGCTACTGAATAACGAGTTGATATTTTTTGATCAAAGAGATTTTTCCAATTAGGATGAAATCATTGTTATATTTTAAATACCTAAAATGCATGCGGGGAATAAAATTAATTTACATATTTTCAAAAAAAAAAAAAAAAAAAAATTGTATTATTCAGTAGAGGCAGATAAATTTGAAATTAATGAACTCTCTTATTAATTTCGAATTTGAAACACTGTTATTTAAAATACTATTGATCTAAATTATTAAACAAGAGCAGTAATTTGGTGTGCGCAACTTATGAAATACATCGTTTGGATTGTTAGAAAATTATTGGAAATGGCATTCAAATAATTATATAATTTATTAATCTTGAGAATACGCTGAAGAGGTAAAGTGATATAATTCACTTGACCTTTTTGTGTACTATTAAAATATAAAATCTTATGCACTAACCTGATTTTGGGATAAGGTATTTCTGGCTGGGTATTCAAAATAATCTTTTTGATCTTGTAAATTATGTATTCCTAAAATATCTGCAAATTTTTCAATTCTAATTCAATAAAATAAGGACCAGCTAATCTATAAGTATTTTTTTTATAATAATACATAATAAAATACATACATGTGAGATTTATGTTGAAAAGTTATTGCTTATTTAAAAAACTAATATTAAAGAAATTATTAACTCGTTTTTAACTATTTAATAATGATAGTCTGCTTAGCGTTAATAAACTTCCACATAATAAATATATCAGGTTTTGTCATACAAAAAAATTGTTATAATATTTCCGTAGACAGATTTAAGTACTTTAGGTGCGAATAGTTAAATGAGCATTAAATAATTTGAATTCTTAAAAATGGTGCAGTTAAAAACAAAATAGTATAGTAAATACACGTATATATTAAAATTGCTATGTACCTAAAATAATAAAAAACTGAATGATATAAATTAAAAATATTATATTAAATTTTTAAAATTTATTTCCTCTAGTTTATAATTGTTTTAAGATTACATCTTTAAAGTCACTTTAATTAAAGTGCTCTTCAAGTATAACAGTTAAATAGCATAATTATATCATAAACTTTTAATCTTTACATTATAAAATATATTGACTTCAATTTTAAAAAAATTATATTACTTAATTTTTTGATTTAATTTTGGAAAGTTATATTTCTGGAAAAAAAAAATTACTATAAATAATTATAGTAAAATGTTATATGTTTTAATAATTTTACAGTGTGTTTCTAAAAGTTTGTAATTAATTTGTAGGCTTTCTTTTAATCCATATGCTGCTCCAATTCATTAATATTTTAAATTTCTTTACTTCAAAATCTACAATATCTTTACTTCAAAATCTATGAATTTTTAATATCAATTATACATAATATATTTTTCTTTTAAATTTAAACTTTATAAAATTCCCAAATCTCAACAACTTCTTTCATATATTTTCCATTAATTAGTTATTTAAATATTTTCACCTTATGGGAATAGATAACTAAAAACTATAATATTAGTTGGTGGGCTGTTTTATAATGAAAATTATGAAAATTTTATTTTTACATATACGTTGAACCTTATGATTTAAGATATTAATAATTTTTATTACAACTAAAAATATTAATATATAATTTAATCATAAAAAATTGTTTTTCTCTATATTAATTTTTGAGTCGGTTATAAAATATTGAAATTTTATGATGAAATGTTATGTTTTACATTAATTTGAGAAAATTGGTCTAAAAATATCAGAGAATATCACTAAATTTTTGTTAATATAATACCATAATTTATTTTTAAAAATATAATACAATAATTGCAAATATAAAATAAAATTTATAATTTATGAAATTTATTACCTGAGTAGGTTTGTTATACAAAAACGAATAACTAACAATATTTTGTAGACAAAAATCATTTTTAAAATAATCATTACTGTATACAATTTATTACTTTTGAATAATTTTTTTAAATTTATTATTCCATAAAATATTTTATATTTCATGGTTGTATTTATTATGTAACATCAAATATCTTGTTAAGTTTATGATAAATTACTCAAAAAATCGATAAGATTAAAAATTTTCTTATATTATAGAAAAAATAAATGTGAAAATGTAGAGTAGAGATACTAGATTAAATTTTAAATAAAATTTTAAATAAAATTTATAGTTAAGCCAGACAAAATTATATTCCAACTTATACGTAATAGTTAGTTGTATGAACGAAATATGTGAAAATAGGCAACATTATTGTTACATACTGTTAAATTAGTTAATTTTCTTAAAAATAATATTGCTATGTTGTTAATATTTTTATAATTTATTTATAAAAAAACATTAAAAATGGAAAGGGAGACATATCGCATGTTATTTATTTTACGGATTAATGTGTTAACTTTAATGTTGATTGTTCAAATATAATAATTTACTAATTAAATTCTCTTATTTTTTTATATTTACATTCATAAAAAATTAGTACTTTTAATGAATGATTATTTTTTCCTCTCTACAAATACGTTATATATACAATTTACCTTAATTATGATGAAAACACTATTTTGTAAGAGATTAGTTGAACTTTCTGTCTGAAATCAAAATGAAATTATAAATAATTAATTTAATCTTAATTATTTATAATTTCATTTTGATTTCAGACGTATACTACTATGTTCTCAAACCAACCAAGATTTGAAAATTAAAGAAAACAGATACTATCGACCACTAGCCTCATATTCAATTTAATGCCAACGGTTCCTTTTACTTTTTACAAAATAAATTAACCTTAAAACTGAAAATAACCCAAAACTCAGCATTTTCCAATAAACTTCAAATAATTATTCAATTCAGTAGTTATTCTTTTAATATTATTATAGTTTCGTAAAACTAACCAATCTTTTTACTAAATTCAATTTTCTACATTTAAGAATGTAAATACAATAAGGGTGTAATCAATAAAGATTTCAAAATTGATCAATTACAATCAAAATATTATAATCTCCAATTTAGCTGACCATAACAAAATATAGTAATAATAGTTTCTGTCGATTTGGGATTAAAATTTATAAAAATGTAAAAAAGAAATGGTGCTATAAACCATTATCAAATATTCATTGGTCAAAAATTTAAAAATAATTCGATGATATAAACAATAAATTAATCAACAAGTAAATAAAAAGTCAAAATAAATCGGATTAACCCACATTATAATTATAATAATCACACGGCAACATCTGTTTCCAACAACAAAATTTAAAATTTATCATAAATGATGAAACTATTGTGTCCGGGTATCCCACAATATATCTTCATTTGCTGTAAACATTTCGAATTTTTTAAAACAAAAACATTCTTTCTGACAACAAGTCTGCCATTGTAAATACATACATATATGATTTTTTTTTTGAAACTATTAATAAAATTTAAGATGTAAGTAGACGAATTATATGATATTTATAAATGAAGTGTTTTAAGATGTTAGTAGACGAATTATATAATATTTATAAATGAAGTGAATTTTTTTATGTTGAATCTTATATATGATTTTTTTTGGAATAATATTTTTATTGTTTTGAAATAGTGAAATTTTTTTTAATTAAAATTTATTTAAAAGCAAGCGAAATAAATAAACTTTAATATTAGGTATTTAAAATAATTTCGAAGTTGAATTTACTTTAACTATATTTTTCTAATAGCTATACTTTATGTTAAGTATTGTAATCGATCGATAAATATTTATATAAGATCCTTTATATAATAATATGCGTCGGATTCACTTTAACTTTAACTTAAATCCCTTTTCCATAATTTATTTCAAATATTCAATAATTAATTTTTTTATCGATTTGAAATGCTAATTTTAGATACATTAAATACATTGTATTTGGTAGATTATTTCTATGTTACAAAGGAAACAGTTGGTTAAATAATAATACAATTTAATTACTACTTAATTTTTATAAAATATTTAGTATAAAACTTTATGATTTATTATACATTTATATTCGAAGTATATTAAACATGTTAATTAAACATTTTAAACATATTAATTGAACTTCATTTGTAATATTAACACTTATTTTAGGGTATAGATAATTCAACAATTTCGAATTGTTGAATTATCTATACCCTAAAAGCTTGGTACGACATTAATTGTAATATTTTTAGATATTTTATTATTTAATAAATATAAATTAAACATAAAATTTAAAATTATCTTTTATAAATATATTATAAAGACTGTTCATCCACATGAAATACATAATAGTTAAGATACCCAAACAGAAAGATTGAATTTCTTAGACTTTAATTTTTTTAAGCTAAAACTATAATTGTTAAAAATTTATCTTTATAGGTAATCTTGTAAAGCAGGTGTGTGTATAATTTTAAGATTTTAGTTAATATCCAAGTCTATTCCATAAATTATTATATAAAACTATTTTCAATTAATGTAATAAAGCTGTGCAACAGATAATTCTTATTAGTTATTTCAAGATTTTTTATTTAAGTATTTTTTTTATTTTAGTAATTTTTTATATAAATTTTATAAATTTTTTTAAAAAAGAAAACTTGATGGTGACTATTCAATTATTAACTAAAATAATAAAAATATATAATTATTTATCTTTATCTTACCATCTGCTGATAAATCAATATTCAAAATACGATCTTGCTACAAAATTCCTTTTGTGGCCTTTAAGGATTTTGTTTTCAGAACCTTGTGTTTCTAAATATTTCTTTAATTTTGTATATACTACTTAAGTAAATTGAATATTTTACCCATACATAAGGCGCCACATAAACCTTATAAGTAGTATAAACTATGCCCACGGATGTAAGCAAATTTATCAGCAAATTACAATAATTTACTCAACTTAAGTTTGTTATTAAGCTATGAGATAGCAAAAATGATTAATGTTCATTTTCATTTAAAAGAAAAAATTTTTTATAGCGTATGAATTTTAAAAGCATCCGTGAGCAATTGCAAAAAGATGATATATATTAACAAAATATGTCAACAGATATGTCAAGAGTATAAAAATCCTATATATTATTTAAAATTAAGACAAATATATCTAAAAAAAATTATGAATGATATTCACTTAAGTGTGGTATGTTAACTAAACAAAATAAAATATAAAAATAGTTGCTGCATAGCGAAAAAAGAAAAAGAAAACAGGTGCTTGCTAATTGTAGTCATCATCTACAAAAAGCATTTATCTAAAGTGTATAATATTCATTAAAGAAAAGGTCATAAACTGTCTGCTCTTGTCTTATTTCTATGAACGAGCAATTTATTGAAACGTTTTTCAATTCTATTGATCAATTGACTTGTTGAATGCACGACACTTTTGATTTAATTTATATATTTATATTACAACAAAGAAATTTATTTATCAGAAGGGCCACGATATGTTGTTGCTCCTAACTCATTTACAGACAATTTCTATTGAATATTTTGGAATTCATTTGGGAAATTTTCGTAAAATGGAAATATTTAATTATTATTCTGTATAACGATTTCTTTTAACTAAGTGATCATGTTATATTAACACATTGACCGCTAATGCTTTGCAGAAATTTACTATAAGACTGGCGATTTTAGACATGAAAATTATTTTGGGAGGCGTGTTATAAAACTACGATAATTTTGAAATTTATATTTATTTCAATAAATCTTTTTTTATATAGTTATAGTAATTCTAATTTTTTGCGTGTGTATGATATTTTGTAAAACAGTCGCCTTTGTGTAAGGGTACGATATAAAAATTATAGATATGTATATCAATTTAGATCAGAATTGCTGAATAGATAAGATGGAATATGAGTACATCTTTTTCTGATACGAAATATATCGCTATCTGAAGTTTGTTCTATATCACTATCCGAATCATTGTTCTCACTTTTACAGCTATTCGGTACATCTGCAAAATATTCCTAAAATTCCTCCGCAAGAATGTCTTCCTCATCTTTTAAAACACAATTGATTATTTAAAAACTTTTATGTATTTACCGGTCACTCCGAAATCAAAACAGAACTGAAAACTTAGTCAGGAACACAATGGATAATGTTCAATAGCAATAGAAGATACCGTTATCTGGAAAACAATCAATAAATCATCAACAAAACGAGAAATGCCATTCTCAGCCGCCGACGTATCTCGAATGAAAACGAGAAATGTCCTTCCGGATCGTCAATGTGTTAATTAGCATTTTATATAATAATACTTCACAAAAATGAAATGTGACGAAGCGGCATTTTCTATGTTTCGTATTTTGTATTTTTTGTGCAAGAAAATTGTCATTCTGTAATGTAGTTTGGAGGGAGAAAAAGGAAACATTAATTCATCTATATGCCAGGAAATGCTACCATCTTTCCTCGACAATAAGGCCCAGTCCCTGTAATCGAGTTCCGTTTTTTATCAAGGTTCTTGAATATAAGGACTTTCAAATAGAAGGACTGGGTTGAAAGAATAACAACAAAATGGTTCACTTTATTAAACTTTTTATGAATTACAAAAAGTTTACCTTGGATAACTTTTTACGGGATACAAAATGCTAACTTTTCATGAACTTTGATACCCCCAGTCCCTCGTTTACAAGGACTGGGCCTTATTATCGAGCGAAGACGGCGGCAATTTATTTCTAATAAATCAACACAAATAAAGAAATACAACATTTTCTGTACGCGTACAAGTATTTTTGTTTGGATTTGTGAAATTTATGAAATATAAAATAAATAAATTTCGAAAAATTTATTTTCAAATTATAGTAAGTAAACTTAGGAATTTTCTTTTAAGAGGACAATTAAAACTCTTATTATCATTTTAAACCACTCTTAGCGTGATCCAGAACCGTTGCGGTGGCGAAATAATGGCTCCTCTTTTTGGTTTTTTAAAACAATTTTTAGGTTTTTTTAAGAAAAGGTTTATATGAATTTCTACTTTTTTCACTTTTGTTGAGGGCAAAAAAGCGACAAAAATTGTATTCAAATTCACCCAATTCTGTTTTTACATGGTTATTTTTTTACACGGCTTTGAAATGACACAAATCACAGAAAGAAAAAATCTTCCTTTTTTGCTATAACTATTTGTTCTAACACGAATTTCAAAATAATTTCTTTTTCATCATGGTTTTTTACACATCTACCATGCAAAAAAAAAAGATTTACCGCGTAAAAAAAGAGTTGGTTTTACATATCTACTATGTAAAAAAAGAGTTGGGTATATAATTCTCAGCATAGTTCATTAGTTTGTGATAGTAGATAGTCAAACTAATTTGCAAGATAATACAATATAGTTTTTTATAAACTTCTGTATTCGAATTTTGATTTACAGGAGTTATTTCATTAGCACATAATTACACAATTTGTACGTTACGTTAGCATTTTACTTGGTTTTCAAATCTACAGTATAATAGTTTTAAAATTTTTCTAAGCAATTGGGACTGACTTAAATGAACTTAATGAACAAATTTCTTCAACTAATATAAAATAAGCAATAATTCTTTGTTTACCTTTTTTTTTTATTTTGTAATGATACTAAAATGAGTATATTTCTGAGATATTAAACTATATTTTAAATAAAGTAAGTTTATCTTTATAAAATGTTCAAGTTTCTTATTCCCTCAATTTTATACTATAAACTTTATACTAGCTAGCACAACAAAAGAAACCATAAAATATCCACAATTCTACAATTTTACATATTTAATTGCCCAACTAGATTAATTACTTCATTATAGAAAATTATTTCACCCTTTTGCCTTTTATTTTTATGTTCTAAATATGTCCTAATAGTCCACAATGACTTTCTGCTATGTAACATTTTTTGAAATAAATATATGTACATATATACCATAAATTTTAGTTTCTTTTTGTAAATTCCACATAAAATACATAAATTTTTCTGGTAGTAAAAACATCTGTTTTGGAATTCAAAATAAAATAACTAGTGATATATTATGTGTTTTTTTTATGTACATATATTACTATTTTGAATGGTTATTTATAAATGCGGAAAGTCATTTAGACGTGTAAGAAGCCGCTAAACCTTTGAAGAAGATAGGGGAATAAAATATAAAATTATTGTAGGTGAATTAAACAAAATATGAAGTGATATTGATGGCCAACGGTTTTATAGTAAAATAAAAAAAACCTGTGAATATTAGTTTCGCATGTTAATTTTGTATTATATAACAAAGAATTGAAGCTTTTGTAGATTCTTGATGAAATTAAAATAAATTGGAAACTCTGACATAAACAAAATATTTATTTATTTATTACCATATATTCTATATTGCATGTATGATAAATTTAATGTTGAAAGTTGACTAATGTTCCTAATTACATAACAATATTTTTGAACAAATTATTTAAATACGGGCATATCTTTCTAATTATTGCAATTCAGTTATTTATAAAATTTAACCATAGAATAAACTCTAAACTAATTAAAGTTGAACTTTCATTGAACGTATGCATTTTTTTAAAATTTAATTCAAAACCATTTAAATGGCAGGTGCCTTACATGGTTTTCTAGTTTGGGTTGTATTCGTCCTACACAAATTATACAATATTTACAACATCTGAAAATATTAACCATAATTTGAGAAAACATTATAAACAATAAATCAACTAGAGTTAGAGATAATCAAAATACCCTTTAAAAAAGATGTAAAATTTACAGATAATCTTGAGCAATTTAATACTTAAAAATATATTATTTTAAAATCATAAATGTAAATAGTACATTCAACTTGCACGAAGATTAATTTGAAATTTTCTTTATTTCCAAGTATTAATTACAAATCAAAATTTAATTTAATTAATATAGTATTTTATGTTCTGTTGTTTATACATTTTTAAAATAATATGTTTTTAAGCTTTCTATGAATAAATAGTAATTAATTGAATTAAATAGGATTGGTATCCAGGCCACACGACAGTAATAAAAGAAAAATTAACTAAAATGCTGTTAAATAAGCAAATTGAAAATTTTGTTGTATGTAGTGTAAATAAAGAATTTTCTGATGCAAAATAATATCGATTGAGGCCTTAAGAGATTTTGTTGAATTTACAATTTTCTTTGATTGGATTGGGATTTCCATTCTATTATTTTAAACATACATATGTATATACGATACTATAATTTCCAATTTTGTAAAACATTAAAATTTTCATATAAAATTAAAGTAAATTTGGAGCCAATATTTGTAATGGAAAAAAATATATTAAAGTTTCAGGTAATGTAACGTCTGATATAAAATTAAAATGGAATCCATTTAAATGCACCAGGAAAATGACGGATTTTTTTGGTATTAAAAATAAAATTTATAATATTTATCGGAAAAGGAACTATAAAATTATTTTATGTGAGAAAAGTTTAGGTTAAATCACAAATTAATGTCATGTTAAAAGATTAAAAATAATATAAAAACGCCTAGTAAATAATTTTTTTTTTGCGGATATGTTGACTAATTATTATTATATGATTCTGCTTCTGCTACCTTCGTCCTACACTAAGTTCAATAATATGAACATATAAAATAATATTAAATCTTTATAATCAGTTTCAATATTATAGATAATAAAATATAAAACTGTAATTAATGTTTTACAGTCTTAAATTAAAATCAAAATGCATCTTTTTATATTGTAACCCGTCTAACTTGATATGAGTTCTTTTGACATGATCAACGAAATATTTATTCGTGTCCACATGCTTTTATGTTGTACAATTTACATATGTACATATAATACACTATAATTTCATTTTCAGTCAGATTTCATCTCAGTAATGTTGATTTTCTGGCAATTAAAATGTATCATTTTATGCCTTATATATAATGTTAATTGGAAATTCAATTTGGATAGACCACCCATGGTTAAAGCAAATTAGAAATGTAGATCAATTTCCAAAGGTTATATGAGGGAGAAAATGGAAAAAATTAACGAAAATGCTGAACTTGGGAAATCACAAATGGAATGGTAAAAAAAATTAAAAAATTGTTAAATATTTAAAAGCTCACTAATAGCATTTTTTTTGACTTGGGGACTTTTTTTATTGACTTACTCATTTTTTTTAAGAGATTTTAAATCTCATGAAAATTGAATCGTGTTATTTTATTTGATTTTAAACTGTAAAAATTAGAGATTTTAAAATTATATTTTTTACCAAAATTGTAAATGTTTAGTTTACAAGATAAACTAATTTTCTCGTTTTTTTGTACAAAACATGAAAATGAATTTAATAATTTATGGAAAATTATTTAATTCAATAATTCAACCCAATTGCGGTTAAAATATTATTCCTATTCTTTTGAATTATTTTAATATTTATTCCACAAAACTTTGGTTATATACATACGTATATTTAAGTACATATAAATCTTTATTAACTTAAAAATATTCCAACCGCAAAATAATTAATCTAATTTAGTTTATAATTTTGCATTTTAATGCGTTTTTTAGTTGAACAATTTTTATGAAATTATAAAAATAATGGGTTTTTTTGTTTGCACTAATAAAAGTAAATAATTACTGCTAGAATTTTGTAATAATATGAAATATGTAGAACAATGTTCTTCTTTTTGAATATTAAAAATAAAATGTTGGAATTGGTTTACAATTTCTATTAAATCAGGAAATTATATAGGGGACAGTCGTTAAAATAGTACCACATCCTAAATAACGAAATACCATTGCTTGTATTCGGAAACTGAATAAGATTTTTGATGGGAGATTGTGCGAAAATGAGTATAAAGAACTGATACCAACATTACGAACTAATTGATTATTTAATGTCACTTTAAGTTTTATCTTTGTTGGACAATAGTTTTTATCCGGCTTTTTCTAATCCAAATGTTTTATTGTATTTCAAATTAAGTAATGATATAATTAAATGTATTTCATCAAAATTTCTTTTATTTACAACTGTTTGGCAAAGAAAAAGTGGAATTGACCAAGTGTTCTCTAGTGAAATTGTTTGGTAATCAGTTCTTTCGCAACATTCGCAAATCGCGGCGATTTTTAATTCTAAATGCGTCCTAAATGCGGTTTGAAAAATAAAAAGTGTAATTGGGCAGTTGGAATTCATTATGCTCGTTTAATTTTTTCCAAATTCATCTATCGCAAATTTTAAATTAATTTTTTCAAAGTAAAATTATACTCCGAGTAAAATTATTCTAGCGGAACCGGCCGGTTACGGTGTTGGTTATCAATTTTTCTTTATTTACAAGTTAGATATATACATATATATATGTAATTAAAAATATTTATAGTTAGAACTGTTACTTATGAAAATGCCAAAGGGTTTTTGTAAGTCAATAAGATTATATAACAAATAAATTTAAAATTAATGAACTTTAAATTTAGGAAACTAATTTCAAAATACGATTTACGACAATAAATATTTAATTAGAAGTATTTTTAATGAATTTATACCCCACTTAACTTAATATTTAGGGAACTGATTAATAATATTGATACTGAGAAGTAAAAATCTTAGAGAACTCTAATGATTAGTGCTCAATGAAGATCTAAATGTAATCGAACGGGCTATAGTTTCTATTTTTTTCATTTATATCGTCATTGAGTACTAATCATTAGTGTTCTAAAATACAGTTAACAATTTGGTAATTTGTCAAACTATTAAGCTTTGGAAGATACTATTCAGGAGACCAGTTTAATTTGGAATCATGAAATAATATTAATGGTTCCAAATGAAACTGATAAATAATATTTTTTTACAAATTTAAATTTCTTACAAAATATAAACCTTTGTACGCTAAAATAACGAAATATGATTTAGCCAACTCTCTCCTATATAAAGTATTGAAAGTCGGCAAATTAATTAGTTACAGCAAAAATATTTCAAAAAATGGTGATTATAAAATAAATATACAAAATTCTTTACAAATATCTTAATAAGACGCCTTAATATATGTTATTTTTGTAATTTTCTTTACTAGTTTTTTTTTATATTAGAAACTAATTTACATATTAATTTTGTCATTGCACAGTAGCTTGGAATAAAACTAACTTACTTTCTATCAATTGAAGTCTTGACGTATAACATTGAACTTTTATAAAACTTGTTTCAAAAAACTTGTTACAAAAATATAACTTTATAACTAATTACATAAATACATTGCTAAAACTGAATTAACATTTAACTTTCGATACGAAATTTGCTAGTTCAGCCAATTGCAATTAATTAATTAAAATAAAATAATGTTGGAATCTAATGCAAAACCATAAACACAAAATCATCAATTCTTGACTATGTTAATAATAATTTAGATAATCTACAAACCAAGGGAGATTAATACTTAGCTAATGGTTACCTTACAAAGCATACGGAATATTTAGTACAAAAATTTGCACGTTTATTTTAATTAATATACAAATATGCTAAAAACGTGATTTTAACTTAAAAACAAAATACATTTATTCAGTGGTTAAAAAAATGCACTTAATTGTTCTCGTCGGTATATGTTTAGGATAAAAAATGTTTAGGTATTTTAAGAACTTTCTATAATGTTGCCGTAAAGCTTATTATTATTTTAAAGTTAGTTATAGTTATACAGCTAAAAAAAGCAACCACTCTCCAATGTTAGCGTTACGAACGCAACATAGTTTTGCCAGCAATATAAAAGAACCTAAAAAAGCATGTGCTGGCAGTGCTGGTCGAATTTCACTAAAAAATTCGATATTTTTGTCTTCTATAAAATAAAATTTAATAATTTATAATCAATAGTATCATCAAAATATCTCATTTTGTTAATAAGATCAATTTAATAAACATATATGTAATAAGTGCTTATCTAATAAGATTTACCAACACCAATATTAAAAAAAAAATTAGGATAGGCAGTTTGCTAACTGAAACTATTTTTTGAACATTGGTCAACTTTTTTTAGTCAGAGTTTCACGTCAATGGCAGCATACATATTTTTATACTGTTTTCCATATGGTAAACTTTTTTTCACAGAGAGTTTTCAGTTTTAGCCAGCATTGTAGTTTGATCTTTGTAGAATGACGCGCAATAGATTTATTGTACAAAAGTTTCGCACATATGGGATTTTTATGTGCGGATACAGTTAATCACACTTTATACCAATTCAATGTAACATCAATATGTTGTACTATTTTAATTGTCAATAATATATTTGAACATTAATACGTTCAGTCATCACTGTACCTTCAGTATTAAGTTCAGAATTAAAAATTAAAAGATTTGATATTTTATAGTTTAGCACACGAGTGACAGAATGAAGAATTTATTTTTGCTGAATGTATATATGACAGCGTTTGTAATACAATTTGCGCAGTCTACTCACAGAATATTGACTTATACTCTGCAGCATTTAGTTTTACTGTTTATTATTGTTTTATCAAAGGACTAACATAAGGGACGAATACCATATTAAATTACATTTTAAAGGTTACTTTATTATAAAAATATTTTTTACAGTGCGCCACTATTGGGACAAATTTGAATTAAAACAAAGTGCTACTTTATTCTACTCTTTAATACCTTTCCAAAGTGGAATCTGTTATCAATTTTGGATGATCATACATACGTTGGGAATAGTAGAATATTGTTTTTTTTTCAACTTTTACAACTACAAAAATTATGTATACATTTGTTATGCTAAATCATATTTCAAAAAGGTTGTACACAGATAAATGAAATGACGGAGAGACGGATGGTAAAGTGCTTACATTAAAATCTTTTCGATATAAAATTATAATTACAGATTATTAACATATAAGTTTTTTAGATGACTGTATGCACTTAATAGTTTTCAAAATATTGATGTGGAAAATCTAAACTTTGTTTAAGTATAAAAAATATATTTATACCAATAAAATATTAAGTAATAAATATTTTTGTAAAATTTAAATAAAAACCTGAAACATTTTAATTCAATAAATTAAAATACAATTTTGAAAGATATATTAACATTAGAACTACGAACCGGTCAAAATGACCGGTTGCATCAATTATTTATAACATTCCATCTGTAAATCTCATTTAATATTTTATGATAATATTATGACTTTTATTAATATTTTTTTTATAATACAACTAACCGGTCATTTTGACCGGTTAGTAGAAATAGGTATATGACAAATGTCCGTAGTTCTAGTGTTAATTATTATATGTATATATTCAAAGAAACTTTGCTTAAATAACAAAAATAAACCAATTCCGACTTATATCCTTTCATTCTTGTTTGTATCGTTATGAGAATATATTATACTCGTAAGCCCAATAATACGAAAAATAATGGAATCTTTAATTATTATTATAATTTATTAATATGTTAATCGAGATTTAAATTCTTATTATGAGAGTTTATAATTAAAATAAATTTATAATTATTTTATCATGTCGCTATTATTATAAAGTTCATTAATATTATAAACCAAAGTATTGCGAATTATAAATTATGTGTTTAACGATAAAACTTCAAATACGCTTTTAAATTATGTGTTTTAAATTATGTGTTTAACGATAAAACTTCAAATACGCTTAATTAAATTATTCCAACACTTGCGGATTATATTTATAATTATTTTTTTCGATTAAGGTGATAAATAAAGCCACCCTGAAATTAATACAAAGTATTTGAGATTTAAGGAACCTTAAAAAGCTATTAAAGAGCTCTATATTTTAGATTTAATTTCAATTTTCGAATTTAATTTGAAATAACTTATAAAGAAGAAATTCAAAAAATATGTGTAATTGGAAAAATAAGATCTGCAAATTTAAAATTAAACTGAATTAAATTAACACAATTATACTAGCAAGGCTAAAGTAAAGTTTATCACATTTTGAAGTTAAATTCAACGTTTTCAAGTAAAATTTCTCATTCTTCAAGTTTAATTCTGCAAAAACATTGAATTTAACTAGAAAATGGTACATTACGCTTTTTGCAGAGAAAATTTAAATAATATTCTCCAATTTAAATATCCCACTATAGGAATATAGTCCATCAGGTGTGGAAAAGTGCAACCTTTTGAATGATTCGCCATTCTGCTAAAAAAAAAAACATAATGCATTATATGCGTGATCTGCCATTAAATTTTGGTGGCTTCATAAATGTACTTTACACTTAAGACATTTTTTATGATTATAGTAATTTATCAAACTTTTACGCGGTAATGATTTATATAATTTATATTTTTAAATTTTAGATAAAAACATTAATTCAAACTATAAATTTATCTAAAAATCAGATATGTGAGAAAAGATCTTCTTTTTTTTTTTGCTTTGGAGAAATTTAAAAGTTTATTTATCAAATATTTTTCAGAATTCTTTTACTAGGCCACCCGTTGATAGTTTAATGTGTAGATTTTTTGTGAATCCACATACTATCCTCCACCTACACAAATATTTTTTTTTTAATGAAAACTCAAAACAAAAATTTATTTTCTTTTATACAAATTTTTAATAGCAATGTAAATAAAAATAAATAATATAGTTAAAAACAAAAATTCCATTTCATTTAAAAATTTATATCTTGATAATACTTGGGGATTAGTTTAAATGATTATGAGCAGCATTATTAGAAGTCATCAGCTGTGACAAAATCGTGAATATTTTAAAAGTTATATAAAAAAAACTTGTAATCAACTGAATTTGATTGAAACATTAAACTGTATGCCGAAACATTAAAATTCCACCAGAAATAGTTTTGATAAAAGATTTATTATTGGCGTTATTGTTGAATACTGTGCATGTAGAGTAAATCTAACTTTTTTTTTCTATTAATATTTATTCATAAAATGAACTTAATTGAAGCTGTTAAAGATAAATCAAATAATATTTTTTTGAATAATAAAATTATTAATAAATGCAAGTTAAATTAATTTTAATCATAATTTACACCTTTTTTTTCGATTAAATGTTGAATTTGAATATATTCTTAACATTTCAATTTTATATTTGATTTAAACGCACTTTAGGTCATTTTGACATAAAGCTTAATGATACAAATTAATTCATAAAGTTACAATAAGCATAAAAATATATATTTTTTTATATATTCAATTGAGCTCCTGGATAATATCAATTTCTAATGTTATTGAATTACAACTTAACTGGCAAGATTAATTATATTTTTTAACATTGTAAAATTACATTTAAAAAAAAACATAGAAATTTAATGAAAATTACACCCAATTCTTTTTTTACACGGTATAGATACGTTCGAACTGAAATCGTGTAAAAAAAAAAATCGTGTAAAAAAAGACATGCTAACCATACTAAAATTGAGGATGTGTTCAACAATTGTAAAAAACCGTGTAAAATAGAAAAAATAACCATAAGTTGTTCTAAAAAACCGTGCAAAGAAAGAATAAATATTTAAAACATAATTTTTCCACGAACTGAACACAACAATAAAATTTAAATAGAAAAATAGAAAATGCGACTTCAGTTTCTTGATTATACATCATATAATAAAATTTGGGTATTCCCCGAGTAGTACATAAAAAAAATTAATAAGAAGTTTTTTTTTTTGGAAATCGTGTTAAACCAAATATTTCGTATATAAAAAGAATATTTGTTCTTTTTTGTGGATCGTTTTATTTCAAAATCGTGTAAAAAAAACCGTGTAAAAAAGAGTTGGGTGTATTCTATCTTCATATTTAAGGTTATGACAGCTGTTTTTTTAAAATTAAGAACAGTAATCTTTAAAATATATGTATATTACTTTTTAAGATAGATGTACATACATATATTAAAATCTGCATAATTTATGTTTTTTTTTTTTGCTGTGAATCCGATTAATAATGTCAAGTTAATTTAAAAAAATTGTAATACATATTTTATAATACATATATAGTTTTTTTTTTTTTTTTATTAAAATAGTTGTGAGCTGGTTTTCAATGTAATAATAACAAGATTAAAATTTTTATATGCTGCTTTTGAATAAATTGAAAGAATATGTCTTCTAGCTATTTTCTAAATGCATAATAATTTAAGTAATTTTCATGTTTTTTATTTTGTTTGTATACACTTGTGAAGAATTTCGATAATCGATAGTTTATAATGGAGTAGTCAAATTATATATTTTAATAAATTGCTCAAGGCAAAACAACTAATCTATGGCACTAACAATATTTGACAGAATTTTATTTATTTTATAAAAAAAATATATTAAAAATTTAATCCATCTTAAATGATGTGTTTATTAAATCAAATTTTTTATTATAAAAACTACACTTCATTTATTTATTAATTTATAGTTTGTAAAAAATATTTCACAATAAAAACAGCTAATTAAACTTGAGTAATAAAATAAAGTATTTAGTTTTTTCTAGACAGATGGACATATTTATTTTTTATTATTATACAAAGATTTCTAATATATAATTTAATTGGATATTTAATTTTAATTATCTAAGTTCATATAATGAATAAGTTTATAGATATTTTTTTTTAACATAAATTTGTTGCATTATAAGATACTGTATTTCATATTATCAACCAATTAATTATTAAAGAAAATTTCTTAAATATAATATTCCAACAATTAATATTTAACATTTATTATAATCCAGTACAAAATAATTTCTGAAAATATAAATAATTCGTATGAAATCATTATCAACTATCCTAGACCACCATTATTCCGATAAAATATCTTCTGATTAAACAGTATAGAATAAAATTATTCTATATAGTTTTTACATTAAACGATTATAAAGAAGTAAATATAAAAACTGTCTATAAAATTCTTCAATTTGCCTGAGCAGGTGTACATATACTTCCCTATTATTTAGTGCGTAACATTTTAATGATTTCAATCCTTTTAACATATAAATTTTTATTAAAGACCGGAGAGGAGACTACATGATGGGTAGATTTGTTTCAGAGTTTCGATGAATAAATTATAGTTAAGTTATAAAAAATGTTTTTTTTTTTTTTTTTGTTTAGAAAATTATATGTAAATCATGGTGATAAGACACTGAAAAAATAAATCAAAATTATAATAAATTTTATGTAGATAATCAGTTCTACCGTCAATGATATTTATAAAAAATAAATTATATACTATTTACTAAATATATTACCACATTTTTAGTATGTTTAATAATATTGAGAATAATTGTAAAATACAAGTTGTAAGCTGGTTTTAATTGTTATAGGAAAACTCTTTTTTAAGATAATCCTAAGACTATGTTAATTTAAATTTTAATTATTTTCATTTCTGGTTTTTGTACTACAAATAGTTAAATAATCATTTAAAAAGTCCACAATTCAATTAATTCAACAGTGAAATATGACAAATTTATCACGCAAAAGTTAATTAATGACTTCAGTCTGTAAAATTTTCTCAAGAAATTATTTTGAGAATTTTATGAAAATATGGGTAAATATACTATTGAAAAATGTGCTGATATATTTCACTTTGTATACGTACTTGTGAAATTCAAATTAATGTAATATTTTGCACACTTTAAATACAACAATAAAGGAATGGCAATATTTCTATAATAGTTTTTTATAGCCAGTGCGAACATAGTATTATAATTGTTTATTTTACTCTAATATGAATTTCTGCTTAACTCAAAACAAATATTGAGAACAAACTCTCTATATATAATCTAACATTCTATCGTATACATAAATGTAATTTTACGTACCAATCAACAAACCAATTTAGAGCACAACTAAAATAGCAAATTTTAATTTCCTTGTAAGTAAAATATTGGCATTTTTAATTAAAAATAAACATTTTATCGTAATAAAGATATATACTATTAAATATTTTTGATATTAAATGAATTTAATATGAAAAAATGTTGTTATTACATAATATTATAATGCAAGTATGGTATTAAAAACATATTTCTTCAAAAAATTAAAATAATATTTTTATAAAGAATATATTAATAAATTATAAAAGTAGTAAAGTGATTAAAATTGTCAAATTAGTTGACAGACTTGGCTCACATTTTATAATAATTTAAGCTAAAATTTCATTATCCAGAAATGTAATAATTCTATATAAAATTTATTTAAATCACTCATTCCAATACTATTCCTGTTATGAAATTATAATAGAACCTCATAACTACTACCCCACAAATTAAATCAAATGATAGCTAATTGCTATAAAAATTCTATAAATTTAATTCTAATATAATTTATAGAATGACTTTTAATTAAAAAAATTAATTCGTTAAATTAATCTTAAAATAAGCATATCAAAAGCAATTACAAACTCATTAATTTCATCTCCACCATTATAAATCCTTAAGGATTAGATATATGTAAAATTTCACATTAATTAATATTAATCTAACTTTGAAGTAGCTGGCTTATTACCAAAAATTCTTAACATATTTAAATAAAGCTAAATTTTCTATTTTTACTAAAGATAATATCTTTTATTTCGAGGATTAATTTATGAAAATCCAAATAATTTATAAAACTCACGGTTCAATTTATATTTACTTTTTATTTTAAATTCGCCGTAGACCTGTGGGAGCCGAAAAATTATTATTTTTAAAAAAAATTATATATATTTAGATACATACAAACATAATATTTTATGTATTCTACTACAAAAATAATAAAAAGATTTCTTTTTTTCGTACAAAACTCTTTGATAATTTATGTTTTTTTTTTTTTAAATAGATTTAGCATTTTGTATCTAAGCTTTGCGTGTGCGGTTAATAATATTTATAATCTTTTTAAAATTTCTTATTTGAATTATATAATATTTTACAACATATAGTTTAATTATTAATAAAATTGAAGAGTTACATAAATTTAAATATTTGATTATATCGAAGTAATGTTTTTAATCAAATTTTCAATATCTTAGAAAAATTCAAAGTTTTAATTTTATTTATTAAATAACTTTCATTTACAATTTGGGAAAAATTTAAATGTTTTAGGTTTAATGAGTTTAAGTACTTAAGAACAAATCGTAATCATTTCAATTACTTGTATTAAGTTTTTTAATTTCATTGCGGATAGGACTAAGTTTATGTATATAAATTAAAAAGTTTATTTTACGTCAAGTGATGTTTAAATTATAAGTTCAGAAGGGAATTTTATATTTGGATTATTATTTTTTTTTAGAAAATAACTTTTATCTTAATTTGTTTATTTGGTATATTAATTACAAAATTTCAATAGATATTTAAAATATATTTTAATTAAATTTAAATATTTTTTGCCAATGGTTTTTAAACTAAATCATTAAAAAAATCTGTATAATTCATTTAATAAGTTCAGTATGGAAATTAACATTTGGTATTTCCATGAAATATTTTATTCTTTATTATTACTTTATTAGTTCCTGGAAAATATATATGTGGTGGATTTGTAATGTTAAAAAAAAATTATAAATGTTAATAAATAAAACTAAAATTTTTCCTATGAACTTAAGTTCATTTTATTAAAAAATATTTCTAAATTTAATTAATATATAATGTGGTGAAATATTTATGTATAAGGCTGTGTATACCTATACCGATTATATAGATTATTACAGAAAAGGAAATTATCAGAGCAAAAGTTTTTTACTTTGTGTTTGTAAGGTATAAAGAAAATTATGTACTTTAGTTGGAAAACATTGCAAAAAATTATATACGTTTCCTAAATTAGTTTCATTGAGTTGTTAAAATTTTCTGGTAACGGAAATTAACTTTATTTACAATATATTTTATCTAACAAAATGAACTGCATAAATTATAAGTCTATGCGTTCCTATACCGATTGTAATTGTGTAAATGCAAACCAACTAATAATTTACGTATTTTTTAAATTTTAATTTTAACTAAAGTTTTTATAAAATATTAAAAAAAAAATGAAATTTTATTTAGAGTTTGTTTTATTGATACAAGATAAAATACTTTTAAAATAGAGCTATGCACAATTTGAACTAACATCTCTGTTTTCGTTAAAATTTTGTTCAAATTTCAATATAAAACATTTTGTTATGATTTATAATTAAAAGTTTGTCAGCACACACTATCACTCAGCGGTTATATTATCCAAGAATTTTATGATTATTCGATTTTCCAGGATATATCAATTTAAATTTAAATTTTAATTTTAACTAAACTTTGCAAACGTTAATATTATGTGTACATATCTAATTTTTTTTATAATCTTTGACGTATTGAATGAAAACAAGCGAGCAAAGTATATTATCAATGAATGTTTTTTTTTGGCAATTTTCCTAAATGATTTTGCCCCCTGCTGTATAATCTTTTTAATTATGTATTAATAATTACATTTAATGTAATCATGAAGAAATTCACATTAACAACATATTATTTTCAATTAATTTTAATCTACAATTGCATAGTAATCCCAACAAATCATTAATTATTTTTCAATTAATCCATTGGATCAATTACAATTTTAAATCAAATATATTACACAAATTGCAAAAAGGAAAATCAGACATTTTAATCATAAATTTTTTGAAAAACTATTAAATTCCCAAAAAACTATTAATATTAAGATTATTAATATATTCAAGTGTTAATATGAAATTTACATTTTTATAGGTGTGTAAAAAAATTTATTTAAAAAAAAAAGAAACGAAAATACATTTTGAACATTTTCTTTTTATTTCACAGTTGGAATACTTTACCAAAATTTTCACGTGTTCACGGTAAATTATGCATGACTTTTCTTATATATGTGTGGCGCTTCAAATTTACTTCCATGTAGTAAATATATGAAGTAATAAAATGTTTTGAAAAGGCGTCAAAATTGACACATTGCCTTAAAAAAAAACATATATTTGAACTCTACACATATTTAAAACAAATAAATAATTGTAAACAGTTGGTTTTAAGATGTAAATTTTCTAAAATTTATTCAATTTATAAAAAAAAACTTAAATACATAAACTTTGACAGGTTAAATTGATAGCTGGACACAAGGTGTGTTTAATGTTTTAATGGGTTAATAAATTATATTTATTGCTAAAGTATATATTTTCTATATTTCGATTATACAGCAGATTTTTTTTTTATAACCCTTATGTTAAAAGTAATAATACTAGAGTCGTTTTAATACTAGTAAATTTAAATAAATTATTTATAGCATTTAATTTTGATTCATAATTTTTATAATTACTTATTTACTTTAATGTATTTTCATAACATAAATTGGATAATAATTTAATAATTACAAATTATTATCCAATTTAAGTTATGAAAATACATTAATTAATAAAATTAATTTAATCAAGTATGACTAACGTTAGGATCATTTTTAAAACCAATTAAAATAAACCAAAGTTTATCCACAATTATAAAGTTCAATACTCTAAAAATCGTAACATAACTTAATTATAATAATTTTATTAAATTATCTACTCAATTTAATTTTAATTAAATCACTATTCTTACATTAATTATAGAAATTTACCTTAAAGAAAACTATTTTATGGTTTATTAAGTGTTTTTTTTTTTTTTGTGTAATTTATTTTATAGGTAAAATAATTATAATCATAGTGCAGAACATTTAGTTAACTTATTATTATATATAATATAGTTAATTTCTTTTATACATGCTATAATTTTATATACAAATATGTTTTATAAGCATAAAATATTAAACATATTTACAGTATATTAAAACAGTGTAAAAATGTATATAATATTTAATGACAATACAAAACTTTTTATTCACCATTTTATGGTTAAAATTATTAATTAGATATTTTTAAACATAATTTAAACAATTCGTTGGTTTTATTTTACATATATACATATTATTTTTTAATCAACGAGTAATATTTCAGGGCGAATAGGCAAACTAATTTGGTAGTCTAAATCAGTTTGTCTTTTTTAACTAACTACATGTATGATAATTTCATTTTAAAAGTTTCTCTAATGTTGTGTATTCTTGTATATCGTTCATATTAATGGATAAAGGCGCTACGATATCACTTGGAATATAATCTGCCAACTTAAAATCAATTTTTCAGTTTATAAATAACCAAGATTACAATTTGACATTGCAACGTATAATTGTATAGAATTTTTTTTTTGTTATCATAATTACTATTCAGTAAGATAGTAAGAAAATAATTATTAACTGGGATGAAAATAATTATGTGAACTGCTTTTAACTTAACATATAAATTAATTTACAATACAGAATTATACAGAATCAATGACTAAGGTTTTTTTTTTTGTTTCAAAAGACACATAAATTATTGGATTTTTGTGTAAATTAAAAGAGACATTAAAACTTAATTGATATTTGCAGAATATTTGCGTTATAATGAAAAATAAATACAGTTTTCCTAAACCGCTTTTAATATTTATTTAAAATATGCAAAAAAAAAAAGAAAACATAATAATACGAATTATAATCATTTAATGGCGACCAAATATTAATCTAGTTATTTGTTCAGATGGAATAAAGTCTTAAGTTCAATGTTCAAAATTACTTAATAAATATTTTATTATCATATAAATTATTTACTTAATTTCAGAGAATCGTACAGGATTATATGTATGGTATATAATTAAATTACTAATTGACTAATTTTTGTATGACCATAAGTGAACTGAAAAAAATGAAGTTTTAAGATATTTTTACTTAGCCATTACCAAAATATTTTTATTTAAATTATAGAAAATATAAATATGGTGCTATTCTTTCAATTTATATTTTTATAAAAGACTATAATTTAATTAATTTCCATGATATTTTCTTTAAATACAATAATATACACGTATAAAATTTTTGATCAATAAAATTGCCAGTAAATAAAAGATGTATAGGTATAATATTTTTAATTTCAAAATTATTATTTTTTGCAAACTCATTACTTATTCTTTGTAACATAAATTTAATCGGCATCCTTTATATCGCTTTTATAATTTAATATACACAAGTAGATATATATTTGCTATTTCATCTTGTACAATGTAACATTTCATAATTATTTCATAAAATATATACTTTTTTTTATTTATGAAATATTTATGAAAGATTTGTTAACTTTAGTGGATATACATATATCAAAAATAAAAATTATCTGAACAAAAAAGAGGTGTAGAAATACATAATTTAAAAAAATTTCTGATAATTCTCGCCGATAATCTAAATTCAAATTGTAAAAAGACTCAATTATATCCACATATAAACAACATACAATATATATTTTATGATCAAGAAATCATAAATACAAGAATTCAAATAAAAATAGTCCTTATTAAATATTCTTGTTTGAATAATTAAAATCACAATAATCACTAAGATAAGATTTTGATTAAGAATTAATCTATATAAGTATGTACATATATCGATCTACTACAAATTAATATAAATGTGATAAATAAATTATCTTTCTGTTGAGCATGATTTTATTAATAATTATTTATTACATATTAATAAATTTATTTGTCACCTAATTTCTAATTTTTTTTTAAACAAATTAGAAGTTATTTATAAAGTATTTTTTTAAAATTTATTAAAAACTTTATACAATTTCTAATTTTAATTCAAATACTGTATTACTCACTTAAAATAACTCAGTATGAATATGAAAATATTTATAATGTGACAATATTCTTATAAAAAAAAAAAATTATGATTTATCACTTAAATCACCTAAATATGTAATAATTTTACAAAGAATTTCTTTGGTACGAAAAAAAAAAAATTACTTTTTATTACACATTTATTTCAATGATTTTATTTTTATTTTGGACATCGTTTTAAATTGGAAATTTTTAATTTATGTATGATTTATATTCATTTCAACAGAATATCTTTGTAAATTATTTAAATTTCTATTAACATTTTATATAAACAAATAAAAACAAAAAATTATGCAATTACAAACCACAAATAGTTTATCTAAACAAAAACTTTTGCGCAGAATCTTCTCCTCTGGTCATTTTATACGAAATAAAAACTATAGCAAAAAAAAAAGGTTAAAAAAAAAACAACATTAAAAATCAAAAATGTAGTTAATTTTTAAAATCTACAAACAGTAAAAAAAGAAAAACAATTTCATTCAAAAAATATAAAATTGTAAAATTTATCTTTACCTGTCTCAACCGTAAACATAATATGAGCAACATTAATATTTAATATTATTATTTAAACATTTTACTTTTTATATAAAAAATATTAAATATAACTTTATATTATTTTCAGCTTAGCTGAAGAAACACGCTGAATATTTGAACAACATTAAATATATATATATATATATGTATATATATATCTTTATGCTCTCCTCATATTTAATTTGTATCTAAACATTATTTTTTTGTTGAATCCCCATTTTTATAAAAATGGTCAGAACATTTTTTTGTTCAGTTCCGTTTCAACATTCAACAGAATAAGGTCGTTGTTGTTGTATCGTTTATTTCTCATTTATCTTTCAGAATAAAATTTTCTTTATTCGTAATTTTTTTTATGTTTTGAAATATTTTTTAGTCGGAAAATTTGTTATACGTTTTAAGACAGTATAATATTTAATTAGGAGAAAAATAAAACTTAGTTTAAGTTATGTAGTGAAAATTAGGCAATAACAAAAAATCATTAGCGGTTTTAGTTATGTAATTTTAAAAAAATAAATACATATATGTAATCAGTAAAAAGAATGAATTATAAAATTTTACAATGAAATTGAAAAGTGTATAAGCATTTAAATTAGAAATTAAATGCAATAAAAACATTTATTTTAAATTTAAAAATAGAAGATAAAAAAAAATAAAAACTTAAATTAAGAAAATAAAAAAAAAAAATTATGTCGAAGTTTGCATAAAAAAAAAAAAATTCAAAAAACACAAAAAAAAAACGACATGTTTTTTTACAAACTAATCGTTTTATTGATTTATGGTGAGTAAAATTATAAAATTAAATTTAAATAATCATCACGAAAAATATCTTTAATTAAAAATAAAGTAGTACGTTTTTTTTCCATAAAGTATCTTAAAAAGAAATTTTAATGAGAATTTAATTTTAAATCTGATTTTTAATTTTTGCCATAATTTTTTTTTTTTTTTTTTTTTTATATCTTATAGGAAACTGTACGGGGAGGGGGTTTTATGTAGTTTTGTTTGTTGTTTTTATTTTGACAAAGTGAGTGGACAACCGGTATTTATTTAACGATTTGAATAAATTATAATATAAATTGGTGTGACATAAAAATATCTTTGATTTTTATTTAATTTTACTATATAAATATTGAAAGTGGTTTTCATAAAATTTACTGTATTTCTATACCAATTCTATTTAATATTTTTCTTTACTTGAAACTTGAAAAAAATTTGAATAAAAGATTATTTTAAGAAGAAAAAAAAAAAAGGTGGAATTTTGCGCATAAATTGTGATAATAAGATTCGATTAAGCTAAGTCAATATTTTATTTAAGAATCCTTAATTTTAATTTTTGTGATTTTATTCCGTAATAATAGTAAATATTATAAATCTTTATAACATATCTTTTCGAATATTATAACTAGTTTTATTTTTAAATTAATGTTATATGTATTTAAAATATTCAATTTACACCACGGAAACTTATTTACATTATCTAACAAATTTTTATAAATTGTATAAAATTTATTAATTTGTTGATTTAATATTAATTTTCTTATAAGATACTACTTTAGTAATATTTTAATTAAAATGGTTTTTCAATACTTTTAACATTTTACTAAAAATTATAATTAAATTGTCTAGTTTCAGACTAGACATTTCTATAAAAAAAAATACGTTTTTTATTATAAAAAATAATGTTTTGACAAAAAAATAAGAAAATTATTCACTTGATGGAAGAATAAATTTTGACATATTCACCCACTTTGACATATCAATCCACAAGTTTTTTAACAAAAATACTGAAGGCTTTAAAATTTTAATTTTTGTGAAGTTCAAGCTTCACAAAATTAATTAAAATCATTTGGTCGATAACGACCCATTGGACATATATGGGTTAAGAGGTTTATTATATTTATTTTCTATTTAAAAGATTTTTCTTTTAAATTTTCATCTTTCTTTTTGAAATACATAGTAGTTTTTTTATCTGGACAGAAAAAACTATATTATTTTTGGAATATAAGAAAATTATTGAACATGCGATACACTTTCTTACAGGAATAATTAAATTTATAATTAAAAACTTGGTTCAAAAGCTGGGGGATTTAAATACCAGTTTTATAAAATGATATAAGAAAAGCAAATCTGTTTATGATATGTTAGTCAAATATAGTTTCTTGTTTGCATATTTATAATTAATTACACAAAATATTATTAGTTTTTTTTCCTATTTTGTTTTTTTTTGTAAAATAAATTTTCAAATACAATTTAAATTAAAATTAATTACAAATTAATTTCTAAATTTTTGCACTTAAAACAGAAATTTTTAATATAAAAGTCTGTATTCGACTTATTTTTTTTTTTTTGACATTAAGTATTATAAAAATGTAATTAATTTTAATATATTTCTCATATTTAACTCGTTCACTAAATATTTTAAAATGGCTGATTTCATTTCATCATTAAAAATTGTCAGTCCAAATTGAAGTTTATATATAAAACTATTAAAATATTTAATTTCTTTTAATTATTTTATCATACCGGAGTTGAATTATTATTAATTATACTCACATTTATTTCAATTATTCTGTGAGAACATCATTTTGAAAATAAATGTCACACTTAAGTAATAATTACTCAGCTCATTAAAGAAATCATAAAAATATTTCAATTATATGTTTAACAGTAGATATTACATATAAAAATACTACCTTAACCTTTGCAAACATTAAAAGTCATTTGAAAAAAAATCATAATATGGCGGAAGTTAAATACATTATTTATTTGAATTTATCTGAAAAAAGCTTATGTATTTATTAACAACAAAAACGAGTTTGTTTTTTTTTTTTTCAAAAATTCGGGAAATCAATTAAAATCCAGTTTGTATTTTTCTTTATTTTATATGAAATTATTTTGAAAAAAAAAAAAAAAGGGAAAATTTATCTCAATTAATGTAAATTTATAAAGATTTCTATTTTTTGTTAATCATATTAGTTAATCATATTAAATTTTAATTACATACATTTTTAATAGATGATTAATGATTACCTGTATAATGAAGTAAAGTCTCTCACATAATTTCTTGTGATAAATAATAAAAAAAAAATAGAAAACATTCTTTATAATTTCAATTAAAAAGTCACATCAAAAATTCATTTATATACAAATCTAGTTTGTCATAATGTTGAATTCTTCTTTATTAACGAAGAGTAAAAATTATGGAAATATATATTCATGTAACATGCAAGATTCTATTTAGCATAGTCAAATAGTATATAATTAATATGTGTACTTTAATTTTTAAGGAATTCAGGACGAGTATAATCATTAACTATAATTCTATATACATATATATATTTCCTTTTAATAATAAAAAAAAAATTATAGAATTATGGAGTTAGCTACTGTTAAATGCATTAACATATTTTATAACATGATTACAAGTACAACAGATGGTATAATAATAATATTAGCAGATATCTTGATAAAAAATGTCTATAGTATTTCTGGAGCAAGTATTTTTGTACATTTATTAAGAATGGTCATACTAACTTAAATGGTTAATTTCATGGAATATTCTTAGAATATTTTTCTTTTAAAGCAGGTGTACCAAAAGAATATTAAAATAACCAATTACGGTAAACAAGTTATAATCTTGAATCTGAAATTTAATCACGTTTAAGATTATATATATATTCAAAAAGATAAATTTTAGAATACAAAACTAAATTCTTATTTTGGATTAAAAAAAAAAACTTTAAAATATTTACGATTAATAATTCGAAATACCAAAATTACAAAAGTAATTCAATAATTGTAAAGGATTATTGTCAATTGTGTCCTTAATCGTTATTATTACTTTAATTCTAATTACTAAAATAATTAATATACTTTATAGTCTAAATTTATAGATAGGTATATATATATCTTAAAATCAGTTTAAAATTATTATTTGTTTGATACTCTTATTTAAATGTCCATGTCCATCTATTAAGCTCGTAAAGGGATGTAATTAAATTAGCTATAAAATGAACTTTGATAGTCAAAAATTTAGTTTATTTTAATATTGTATCTGTTTCTAAATTCTTTTGCATATTAAAATTATTCCGAACTCAATACACATTTACAAACATTAACATACTAAACAAATCCAGCAAATGAAAAAATTGATAAGATTATTTTAAACTTGTGTTCTCTTATTATAACATCAAATAGACTATATAGCTGTTATTAAATTAGTGTTGAATATAATAACAAAATAAAAATGTTGTAAGTATGTTGTGCTTCTAGAAGCCGATATACTTCTTAATAATCCCATAATAGCTTTCAGTTCAACTAACTTAGTAACTAGATTCATTCAGAATATCTAAAAAATAGTTAATCAATATAACGCATAAGATTTTTCTTATAAGATTTTTTTTTTTTTTGCGTTTATTACTCGAAAACGTACAATTTTTGATCAATTTCTCTTTCTACCATATTTTTGAAAATATAAACATTTAAGAATTAATAATATAATTGTACTAGCAATTATTTTGAAAGAAATTATATTACAATATTATTTTTATAGCTATCTTCCCAAGTGCAACAATTTTCAAAGTGCCTTCTTGCTTTTAAAGTTATAGATGAAACTAAAAAAAAAATGTCCCATGATAATAAAATATAGAATATTAAGAAATTAATTTTGTATAGTAAAGTTTTAAAGGAAATTATTTTAAATTGTGCAATACGTGCCAAGAGATATTATAAAAATATTGAAGAGGATAACATATAAAATTATATCTATTTGAACAAGTTTTATTTTTTTTTTTTTGTTAATGCTATAATTAATTTTTATATTGTTTAACATTTGAAAAACTTTCTAAGAAAATTATGAATATAATTTTAATTAATTTAAGTTAACTTATTAAAATTTTACTGTACTTCGAATTAATTAAACAATATACATTTAAAAGAAATTACAACATTGTTATTTGACTTATGTTTTTAAAATTTTACTTATATAAAAAATATAGTGATTTTATTTTCATTTCAAACTCAGACGTTATGAAAATTAACACCTTTTTACTATATTATTTGAACTTTAAAATTTTTAGTGAAATATATTATAAAATAATGAATAGATAAAGTTATGTTTTTGTTAAAATATACGAATGAGTCTGTACTGTAAACATGTTAATTATGTTTCGAGGTTATCGTCTGACAAACAATACAAAATAAGAATATATTCAATTTAACATTTCAATTCTAGGATTTTATTCTCAATCAAAAAATTTCAAATTGACATTAATATGATTTATCATTGACACCAATACAAATGACCTAAAAATATAAATAATTTAGATAATCTAAATGATAATCTTGAAGATAAGCATCTACATCAAAATTTAAAATTATGATAATGATATAAATTTTATTTTATCTAAAGTCAAAATCAATTATTTTACAAAAAAAAAAAAACAGTGTTAAATAAATCGTGGCGAATGAGTTGTTTTTAGTAAACATGTAATTTTTGGTTTGTTTTTATTTACTTAACCAATTCTTTAAAAAATATCAATTAACAATTATGACTAGATGATTATTTTTTAAACCAATAGGAAATTTCTTTCAACAAAAAATATAATTTTATATGATTTTCCAAAAAAAAAATTTTCAAAACATAAAAATAATTTATTCTAGTGTTGGCATCATCAAAGCTTTTCTTCTTTTTTTTAATATCAATAAAATATTTTTTTTAGCCAATTTTTTTTTTTAATATTTTGTGATCATTATAATAAAAAAAAAATGTTCTTATTAGTTAATCCGGAACATCAACAGTCTAAAAATAGTGACCGAAAAATAGTATAATATTTTAAAGTTATATACACCCAACTCTTTTTTTACACGGTAGATACGTTCGAACTAAAATCGTGTAAAAAAAGACATGCTAACCATACTAAAATTGAGGATGTGTTCAACAATTGTAAAAAACCGTGTAAAATAGAAAAATTAACCATAAGTTGTTCTAAAAAACCGTGCAAAAAAAGAATAAATATTTAAAACATAATTTTTCCACGAACTGAACACAACAATAAAATTTAAATAGAAAATGCAACTTCAGTTTCTTGATTATACATCATATAATAAAATTTGGGTATTCCCCGAGTAGTACATAAAAAAAATGAATAAGAATTTTTTTTTTTTGAAAATCGTATTAAACCAAATATTTCGTATAAAAAAAGAAGATTTGTTCATTTTTTGTGGATCGTGTTATTTCAAAATCGTGTAAAAAAAGAGTTAGGTGTACCAAAAAAAAAAAAAATGAAATCATTTTAAAATATTTAAATAAAAATTAAAATTTAATAAGCAGAAAAAGATTTTTTATTTTTTTTTTTTTACAAAAGCCACAAAAAACAGACGTTAATTAATATATTTTTAGATACGAAAATTATTGCATGAATAAAAAGTATAATATTTTCTTTTATTTTTTAAAAGAACTTTTCGAAATTTCAATCTCAAATTTACCAAAAAAAAAAGTGTGTGACTTGTTACTTGTAGCTATGAATTATACTGTTTATTTTTTTCGTCTAAAATTTTATTTAGAATTTATAGTTTGTCAAAAATGATGAGCTGAAAAAATAATTTTTTTTTTATATTTTATATTTTTCGATGTTCACACTTTTTATAATTTATTTTATGTGACATTTTTTTTTATATAATATTTGCATAAAATATAAATTATTAAATATTTAGTATAAAAAAAAATCTTCAAAAATTATTCTTAAATTTAATTTTTTTAGGGAAATATCTTAAATAAATTGATTCACATATTTTTTTAAAATATATCTTTTATAATTTATTAAAAAAAATCAACAATTTTTAGTAACATTTTAATGAAAAGAACGAAATAATTAATTGTATATTTTCTTATAAATGTTGTATTTTTCAGGTATGTAATTAAATAAATTTGAGGAGAATTCAGAAATGATTATAGGGGAGAACATCATACAGTAATAGACTTCGTTTTTTTAAAAACAAGTGTCACTTTTTTTGGAAATAATGTAATGTATCTATACAGTAGCTTAAAAGCTTTGTTAAACTCTTCTGCTATTAAAAAAAAAGCAAATAGAATTCATTTTTTATTTTTTGCCGAGTTAATAACATTTGTATCAACCTATCTCTAACTGTGTGACACATGACTACTATGATACACGACGTTTATATGTCAGTGACATAAGTGATGATAATATTATTAAAATTTTTCATTGAAAAACTTATTTTATGAAAAATAATTATTTTATTAAATTATATTATTTTTGGAGTTTCTTTTAACTATCCAACATATTTAATTTAATGAAGTCATTAACATTAAGACTTATACTTTATGGTAAAAATATAATATTTTTACTTACCATTTCCTTTAAACTTTTCTTGTAAGAATATTTACTGAAAAAATTAACTTTGATGTTTTTATGAAGTTATCGCAACGACAAATCAAATTTAAATGAATCTACAAATATTAGTTACAAAAATATCTTGAATGTGTCATTGTCTGCCTTGTGTAATTGTATCGTGATCTCCCCTAAGTTTTAAAAAATTGTAAAACCTTTTTAGCGTCTCAAGTGTGTGTGATATTAAAAATTAAAGGTAAAAAAAATTGAAAGCAGAAATGATTCTAGAAACTTATTAAATATGTAGTAATAGAAACACATCATAACATTTTAGAATTTATGTAATTTAGTGAACGCTTTGGTAGAGCAATAACTTTTCCAATGATTTTCATTAAAAGTATATTTTTACTTGATTCTTACAATATTTACAATTTACATTCCAATTCTAATAAGTTATGGTCAATTTGTAAATAAAATGGCCATTAAGATGATTTATAATTTACATTATAATTAGGAAACTAATAACTATTTAATCAATGTTCCAATTAGAAATACTAGATGAAAACACTGAAGCTTTCAGTATTAAGATCTTGGATTTAAAATCAGTTCCTTACTGAAAATCATTTGTACTCATATTGCTAGATAAAATCGTTTTCACTAAATCATGTGGCGTGGTACATATCCTATCCCGGTCCGCAAAGGTTATCACTTATTTTGGCACTCCATTTTTAGTATATATGCAACTTTATTGTTAATTAAATAATTTATAATTAACACTTAGTAAACCTAAATCATCTGCAATATATGAGATTAATCATTTAGTCACAATAGATTTAGTCACAATAGATGAGATTAATCATTTAGTCACAAAATAGTCTAATTAAATTCAATCTTGGTTTAAGAAATAAGCTAGATTGAATTAGGCTACTATATGAGTACAGATGAACCATTTTCAGTAGTTGCCGAAAATATAATAAAAAAAACTTTTATGTTTATTTTTATTGTCGCCTTTCTGTATAAATTAAGAAACTTTTTTTTATTACTCTTTAATTTTAAAAAACTTTTGCCGCTTTAGTTATAATTAATTTAAGTGCATTACCAATAAACGTAATTTTACTGTAATACTTAATTTTACTCATTAGCTGTTTCATTTTATTCTCATTTCATATAATATTCTTAACTAACAATTTAATTATACCACAATTTTGAGAATCTAATTCATCGTAGACGGTAACAATTGTGTTTCTTTTTAAATGGGAAATATAAAAGAGAAATATATTTTGAATTTTGGAAAACGGCCAAAATTTTAAGATGTCATCATTAAACTCGCGTGCTAACTGTTTTTTATCTGTAAGATAAAATTCTATCAATTATTGTTTTTTTTTATTTCAAAATTTAAGAAATAAATTATTTCTGTTTAATAAATTTTCATTAATGTATGTAGAACAGTTTTTATTAAAATTAAATTTTCAGTTTTGAAAAAAAAATATATTATTAAATTATTAATTCATAATCTTAAATAAAAATATTTTGACTGGTATTTTACTATTTTACATATATTTGAAATAACAATGACAAACTGAAACACAAAAAAAAATATATGCTATTAAGCTTAGCCTATGACATTTCATAAAATGTTTGTTAACCAAAATTCCAATGCTCTGTGGAATTTTAAATCTAAAATGTAAATAATCGCCAAATAAACATTTCAATATTGTAACACAAAATATTATGTAAATATTCAATAAGTCGAAAACAAAAAAAAAAAAAACATGACATTGTTAGACACTTCAGATCTAATTTTCTGTAGCATGTAATTAATCTAAATTAAATTTTC
Organism: Empis livida; assembly: GCA_963932195.1. Classification (NCBI taxonomy): domain Eukaryota; kingdom Metazoa; phylum Arthropoda; class Insecta; order Diptera; family Empididae; genus Empis; species Empis livida. Next base: position 41,091,281 of record OZ010645.1, read on the forward strand.
ACACCTTAATAAATTAAAAATCAATTAATTTATAAATAAACATTATATTATTTTTGTAATTATCGTAAATTTATATTATATTGTTATGACGTAGCCTTCAAAAAAAAAGCTTGAATTCATTAATGTAATTTGTTTACATAAGTAAAAACTAAATCAATAAATCAATTGAACTCCGGTGGTCTGTATGTGAATTAAGAAACATGATAAAAAGTTATCTTTTCTAAATTATCCAAAAAAAAAAAAAAAAACAAAAACCTTGAGAATCAAAAAAATTATGCTCTAGTAAAATAAATGAATTTTTATAAAATTTATTAAACTTTTAAAAAAAATTATAAAACCGTGTGGGTCTGTGAGTGCTCAGTTACCAAAAAAAAAAAAATATATATGTATATTTTTTTTTTATATAAATTTTGATAAAATTTTTGAATATAATAAAAGAATCTGACATTTTTCTGTCGCCGATTGGGGTCATTGGTACCATTTTTAGTTGTATATTATTCAACTATAAATTTCTAGAAAAACCTTTTACAAAAGTTTATTTATATTAATAATAAAATAATATTACCATGCTAATTTTACTTCTTATAAACTTATATAAATTTGTTGTAATTTGTTATCATTACCACTAATTGTAATTTTAGAAAATCCTATAGAATAATATTTTGATTAATATCAGTATAATATTTTCAAAGTTTTTCTGTAAACAAAATCAAAATGACACATTGACAAGTCATTATAAATTTTAACACATCATAAAAAAAAAAATTCTCTAGTCAGTCATAAAAGAATCTTTATTTAAAATTAATTTAAATTTTATTATAATATCATACAGATTAAAACAAAACAAACTATAGAAACTAATTTTCAATTTTTATAGTGAGTTGACAGTTTCTATTTTTAATTAGGTCATTTTTAAAACTATATTTGTAACTAAAAATTTTAGGAATTGTTTTAAAATTTAATAAATAGATAAATTTATCCAGCATGACATTTAATTTCTCAATTTCTTTACATTTCGCATATAAAACAATGCCATATTTATGTATATAAATATTTTAAATTAAATTTAATCATATAATATGAAAATTATCTTACTTTTTATGACCCCCAAAAGGAAATATATTTACAGAAAATATGACATTTCTGTTTAGTTAAAATAAACAGGTTCCCCCATTTCAACATAATCAACAACAACAAAAAATTATAATAATATAAATTATTTTAATAAAAAAAATTTTTATATTGCAATACAAAAAAATGTCATTTTCAATTATGTATATTTTATGTTCATTATGGTATCATCTTCCTTTGTATATTTTCAATTGTAAACAATATGCTTATGCCACTTAATAGCATTATTATTATATATATATATATATATGTAATTTAGGAAAATTGAAAATTAAAATAATATTTCATGCTTGAGGCTTAAGGTTTGAGTTAATTTTATATTCGTAATTTTAGTGGCAATTTTAAGACAATTGCTCATAGAACATTATATAAAAATTAGAACAAAATTATATTATGTGATTAAGTTGAAAGAAATTACATGGTTTTTTTTTTGGGGGGCGTAATGTGTGTGTTTTTGTTCACATGAAGTAAGTGATTTAAATTTTGTTATTTTGTCATTAAATATTATCATGTGATATTATTTATAATTTCAATTAATATTGGTGTTAATAATCTTTTAAAATCATTTTGATCCTTGAATATTAAAATTATAAAATTTTCATTTTTTCTACGACTGTTTTGAATCTGCTTAAAAGTACATACACCCACTTCTTTTTTTACACGGTAGATACGTTCGAACTAAAATCGTGTAAAAAAAAAATCGTGTAAAAAAAGACATGCTAACCGTACTAAAATTGAGGATGTGTTCAACAATTGTAAAAAACCGTGCAAAATAGAAAAGTTAACCATAAGTTGTTCTAAAAAACCGTGCAAAAAAAGAATAAATATTTAAAACATAATTTTTCCACGAACTGAACACAACAATAAAATTTAAATAGAAAAATAGAAAATGCAACTTCAGTTTCTTGATTATACATCATATAATAAAATTTGGGTATTCCCCGAGTAGTACATAAAAAAAATTAATAAGAATTTTTTTTTTTTGAAAATCGTGTTAAAAACCAAATATTTCGTATAAAAAAAGAAGATTTGTTCATTTTTTGTGGATCGTGTTATTTCAAAATCGTGTAAAAAAAAGACCGTGTAAAAAAAGAGTTGGGTGTAATTGAATTTTCTAACAAATTTGCCTATAAGTAAAAAACTAAAATAAAAATTTAATGAAATATTTGAAATAAGACAAATGTAATGGGCTGCATGTCGGAAATTGCATCAGAAAAAGAAAAATATGTTTTTATTATACAAAAAGATAAAATTTTCACACTTTTAATTTAAATTGCTGTAATATCTGATGATAGAAATCTAAATTCTTTTTTTTTTTCTTATCTAAATTTAGAATAATAAAATAAAAGAATAAAAATATCCGGAAAATTATTTAATTGAAGATAGCCATAAAGGTTTTTAATAATGTAAACTTTTTATATTGGGTAATCAAATTGTGATGAATTTAATTTGTTTTTGTTGATTTATTGCAATGTAATATTTATATTCTTTGCCCCATTTTTTTTTTTTCTTAAATTTCATGATTCCAACATTTCTATTATTAAATTAATTAGAAATGGATTTTTAAATAATTTTCTAATATTAAATGAAATAAATAAAAAGAAACAATAATAAATCTTATGTGGTTATATTCTAAAAATTTTTATTTATATTTTGAATTTAAAATCGAAATAGTAATTATTTTTAAATTAAATGATGAAACTAAAAATAGCTACTTTTTCTTCTTGTTATTTAGTATATCGTATAATAAAATTTGTTAGTGTTATGTTGATTTTCTGAAACATTTAAATCTAATACATATATATTTTTTTAATTTTATAGCTTTACCACAAACCCCAATGTCCGTAGCACTAAAATGTTATTCATGTGGTGAAGAGAACACATTTTTAGGACCAGAATATCCAAATCCATTACCATGTGAAGAAATGGAAAAATCACCATCTTTTAGTGAATTTATAATTGAATGTCCAAAGGAATATATGGGTTGTATAACTCAGATTAAAGGTAAGAAAATATTTAAATAATTTTCATTTTATTTACTATTTGATTTTGATCTCCCACAATTGACAAAGATATAATTATTTCATTACAAACTTTTTTTTGTAATAATTTATATTAATCCTGGTCTTAATAATTTGTTTTTATCCTTGAAGTGATAAACCTTGACTATTAATTTCTGTCACATTTTTGATTCACTTTCATTTCCATATCGAAATATAATTTAAAGGATTTTTCAAGGCAAACTTAATTAATATATTGCATTATCATTTAAGTACACTATTCACTATGGAAAAGAAATATTAATCAATATCCTTTATTATTATCTAATTAATTTTTAAATGACATTATTTTTTCATTTCTTTATAATATTATAACAGGAAAGGAAATAATGAGGACATGTGATGTTTTAGCAATTGATGATTGTCAAACAGCAAATGGTATTAAGTATTGTTATTGTAGTCAAGATTTATGTAATTATGATATAAAAATATCACGTAATGATGCTAGAAAATCATCTCGAGATATTTTAGATAATTATCCAAGTGATGATGAAGATTATGATGATGATGATAATGATGACAATTCATCCGGAATGGGTGCTAATTATCATCATCATAATAATGATGATGATGAAATATTTAAAGAAAAAGATATTATGCATAGAGAAATTGAAGTTGTTTTAAATAGAAACAGTTCTAGTCGAAATATTTCCAATATTCATAATTTAATTATTATAATTTTATTCAGTGCATTATTAATTAAATTAATATAAAATTTTTGGTAAAACTTTTTAAAAAATATGTTTAGGTATTTTTGTTTTTAAATTGATTTTATTCAAAAAAAAAAAAAAAATTAGAAATATCTATATGTTTTTTTTTCGCCAATTAATTATTGTATATGTTAGCATAAAAAAAAAACCTTTTTTTCATTAGCAAAATATTATCATAAAATTTGTTTCAATTAATTTAGATTAAAATAAAAAACAATTTATATTTAATGTGTTTACTGAAAAATATATTCCAATATTTTTTTTTTATGTATCTGTGATATTATTTGTATGTTCAACTATATATATTATTTTTTTTAAACTAATTAAAAATTCTTATTTAAATTTGTTAATTAAATGACAAACAATTTCCTCAATTTTTTTCCATTTACAAATTAATTATTATAATAGTATATATAGAATAATTTAAAAAATATAAATAAAAAATGTACGTGTATAAAAAGATAAAACATAATATTTATGTAATAAAATATAAAATTTATAAAAATAAATTATTTTTTTTTTTTAATTAAAATAATTTCAATAAATAAAATTATAATCAAAAAATTTTGTCATATCTTAAAATTTACTATTTGACTTTTATTTTGAATGTTAATATTTATTTCTAGGTAAAACGAGACCATAAATTTACAAAAATATGATTAACACGGTGGTGGACAAGCCGGCATATGGCGCCGATAAAATTAGAAAATATAGGGACACGACTGGAAATGCCGTCGTTCATTGTTTCAAGTAGTTGGACAAAACGGCATATACAGACGAGTAATGCCTTATAAAATATTGAAATAAAACGTATATTACCGAAAAGACGGCTATAACCCAAAATATTGGGACAAGACGGTTATAAATTAATTAAAATCATTTTGGTCCAAACCCCAACCTTGTATCTTTAGAATTGACCGGTTTACATCAAGTGTCCCTAAACTTTCCAACAAATAATTTCTACTGTCCGCCAACGTGTTAACATAGTAAAAAACTATATATGTATGTACTCGTTTATATCGGAAAATTTTTCAATTTTATTGTTTTATTATCCGGAAAACTTGATTGAAAACATTATAAGGACAAAAACATATTAATTATGTTTTCAAGCACTGAATAAAGAAAAACTTTTCCATTATAAGTTGGTAAAAACTATAATGTTTTCCTCAAAGTTTTTACTTATTCTATTGCCGTTGGAAAATATTCAATTATTTCTTCTTTAAAAATCAATAAAATTAAAATTAAAGTTTTATTATGAAAAAAGATAGTAAAACTTCTTGAATAAATTTCACAAAATATAAAATACGAGTAAAATATTATAAAAGTTTGGCTAAATGCATTTTTATTTTAATATTAAGATAAAAAAAAATTATTATTAACTGACACCTTAGCCGGAAACTTTATATTAAAAAACAATTAAGTATATTTAATACGAACGCCATGAGATGGATAAACGAGATAAAACAGAGAAATTTCGAATTCATTGGAAATAACACATTTTTGTAAATTTTATAATAATTTGTGTTTTTGTTTTTTATGAATGAGTAACTGACTTTTACATTGGTAACACGACCTATTTATGTCACGGTAATATGAAATATTTATTGTTTTTATGTTGCACTGAGACAATTTTTTCTTTGAGACCTAGATCATAGTGTTACTCTAATTTTATGTTTTTCAGAAATTGGCTTGAAGGGAAATATCAAAATTTTAATAAAATTTATATAATCAATTTTAGTAAAAATTATACATATAATCAACAGGCAACACCAATTCATATTTTTTTATTAAACAAAAAGTTTATTTTTTCGTTATCTTTTTATTACCTAAAATTTAATTCAAAATTAATCATGATGAACTATTAACTAACTTTTAATTTGTAGATATGATGACCCTTAGCATTTTTATATTTTTGGATAAAACAATTTTAATTGTCGACTATAAAAATAAAATATGTGAAAATTAAACTATAAAAGTTCGAATAAGAAATAAAAATACAAAAAACTGAGAAATTGGACAAAGGTACTGAAGGTAATCAATCAAATATCAACATGATCATAAATTTGAAGGTAAAATTTAAAAAATAATAAGCAATAAATATTCCAGGAAATCATAAACTGAATTTCCCATTTAAAATAAAAGAAATATTTTTAAATTAAAAAAAAAATAAAAATAAAATATTTGTAAATTAATAAAAGTTAAATTATGCTAATAAATGGGCAATTTTTACGAAGTAAATGACTAAGATCGAATGCAGTACAATAATATAAATCTTTGTTATCCAAAATTTATTGAGTTTTCTGTTTGGTGTTTTGCAGGAGGTTAGCAAAAGCTCATGTTTCAAAATTTATCACATGTTTAATTGAAATTTAGGATGTAAAATTTGTAAATTTTAGATATCCTTCAACGAATTGCTCTTTTTAAAGTTGTCTAATATATTATAAATATTCAACAAATTTTGCTCCTTCAATGATTGGTATGATATTTATTAGCAACATGTAAATATTGCTTAATTAATTAATCCCTAAATAATTTAATTAATTTTGGTTTAGTATGCATTTGGATAATTAGAAGCTATTTTGTCATTTTTTTAAAACAACCATTTGCTTATGATAAAAGTGATAAAAGTTTATACAAAATGGACTATTAATCTTAAAGTATATTTTACTTATAACTTTATTGGCATAAAATGTATAGTAACCATGTTATTAAATTAGAAATAATATGCAAACTTATTATTAGTTATTTAAACACTCGACAGAATTTCGTAACAAAGTCTAGACAAACTAAAGATTAAATCATAAAAACTATAAATCATAAACTTTATATACTAACTCTGTACAAAGCAATTTATAGATAAATATAAAAAATGCTTTAACATTTTATAATTTAATATTGGGTAGTAAATTAGAAGTGGAAAATGTTATTGCATATTAAGTAAAGTCGCTCAAAAATTTAAATATCTTTTTATTTGTGGTTTTTGAATATAACTAAGTTTTTAATTTTCCAGATTGTTGTTTATATAAAAAATATTTACAATTTAATTATCAACAAAAGCTTATAGTTAATTTATTTAAAACGGATTTAATAATAAAATGATAAATCATTTATTATTTTTGAAATCTGATTAATCATTTTTTTGTAAGTTTTAATTTAGTTCTTTTGTCATACTTAAGGCCATTCAACAAATATGACAGATAATGCTTTTTTTTACTTATAAAAATGTTAAAAAAAATTTAGCTTTCTTAAGTACAAAATGATTCAATTTTTGATAAATAGTATATATCCAATAATTACGTAAAAAATTCAAAAAAAATTATTATTAAAAATTAATAGCTTTCAGAAAAAATGTAGAATTATTTAATTTTTCAGTATGGTTTCCTTTCAAAAAATCAAATTGTACAAACCCCTTCTAAAAAGTTGCTAATGATATTATTTTATTGAATCTCACATAGTTATTTCAATACAATTAAAATAAATAAAATGTATACGTTATTTTTTGATAGTTTAAAATTTCAGTTCATATAGTCCAATCTGTAAAATTATATTAAATCTTATATATAAAAGCTGATTAAAAAATTTGTGATCACACATTTTAAATTATTGTTAAACATAACATTAAGCATATAGAAAGTTTTGACTCTAAGGCACAATTCAATTTCAAATTAAATCACTTGATTAATGATTATTTCTGGAATTTGGTATTATAATTATTCTGTGTATTAAAATGAAAATATATATAGAAGAAAATAAAGTTTTCCCATTGTGATTCTTAAAAAGGGCGCCGCCGTAAATTCTGATGAATTATTTAATTTTGTTCAAAATTTGCCTCTCAAGAAGTACAAAAGTATTTCTTAATTGCTTTTGAAATTTACTTCCTAAATTTTTTTTTTAGGTCAAATTTTAGATTAAAAATCATTTTTTTAACGCCCACATTCAATTAATTTCAGTTTTGTGATTATTATCGTATAACATTTTTGATTTTTGATTTCATTTATTCAGTGTTGAGAAAAAAAAACGTATTTAAATCAGTCTTTTTTTCAGTTAATTCCAGTTTAGGTTTTCATTTATATTGTAAAAACAAGATACGATAAAGTTATGATAATTTATATGACATTATTCGAGACCCTGGTAACATTATCATTAAATTATTTCGTTTCCAGTAAACAGATTGAACCCGAAGAAGAACGTTTTTGACGCTTTCTTTTTGTTATTAAAGAAATTACAAAAATTATTAAAGAACCTAAAAGAAAATCAACCATGTTTATAAAATATCTGTTTTTTTGGAATTAAAATAAGATAAAAAAAATTATTGTTAAACATAAAAGCCAATTTTTTTTATAAAAATCTTTATTATTAAATTAGAAAATTGAAAAAAAGTAATATTAGGGTAAAATCAGATTTAGTTCATGATCATATTACACTTTAAATCTGCATTTGCATTAATCTATATTCTATAATAGTTTTCCATTTAGTACATGCAGTTTTCCATTTAGTTTTCCATTTAGTACAACAGTAATTGATAAAAAAAAAGCATGCACAGCAGTAACTAATAAAGAATTTTAAGTTTATTATTATTTCGTTTCTTATTAAATTAACCCTTTAAAACAAATTTCTTACAAACTATTTATATATTAAGATTATATTATTTTTTTTTTTGTACAAATCACAAAGAAATGATATTTGAAAGGAAATTTCTTCTTCAAATCTAAAAATAAGTATTTCCCAAACTAATTTTATTCCTTTGCCCGTAATAATAATTTCTAATAATAACGCCTCTTTTACATACATAAAAATGATAATAACTCTTGACTTTATCCCCAAAATAAAAAGATTAAATCTCCACTTGAATCCGATATACAGTATACAAAATAGAATAATTTTAAAAAATAGGGGGAATACAAATAACGACGCGACATCAATAAACCCTTGAAATAAATATTTTATTGCACGATTGAAAAAATCATAATGATGACTAATAAAAATTTCCCTTAAATAATAAAAATATTTTTTTATAAATATATCTGGTAATTGAGGATGAGGAAGAGATTTACATTTTTAAAAAAGATACATTTTTTAAAAGATAAATTGATTTACATTTTTTAAAAGATAAATTAATTGAAGGGTTAATGATCTTTTACAAATTATAAAGACAATACTATATAAAATGTAAAAATCTAAATTAATTTTTATCGTAGATATAAGAATATTCTTATATCTACGGTATATACATATAGCTATGGTCCTATCATAAGATATTGTATCAAATTAGTAATGCCGAAAAATTATCGTTGAAATATAAAGAAAAACAAAAGTGGAATACAATTTATTTGGTAAGTAGACAAAACTAAATTACGATACTAGTTATCAATTTAAACTATATGTTCTATGTTTCAAAAATTAATATCGTAAATTGGGGTCCTACTGATTTGATTCTGATACCGATATTTAATTTGTATTAATAATATTTCCTTAATTCTTTATTAATTAGATTGATTACTATTAATATTAGAGATTATTACAAAAAAATCTAATGAAATTAACATGTGTGTGGTCAGCCAGCTCTTGATTATTTTTTTTACAATTCCTTTACCTCGAAATTATACAGTAAAAATCAATCTAATATATTTTTTTATATAAATTCATAAAAATACAACTAAAACTAATTTCAATTTCTAACAAAAGAAAAGTAAAAATTATAATTTAAAAAAACCAAAAAATAAACACCTTGAAAGAATTAAAAATCTAACCCCCAAGCGAGAAAAGGTGTTAAAATATTTTAATGTAGAAGAGAATCAAATAATCATTAACAGCATGTCACGTATCGAAATTTTATTCCTACTGATAAATTGATTTATGATCAACAATTAAAATTATATTTTCTCCTACATTAAAACACAAATGCCAATAGGAAATCTAAAAAATATATTAATTCGCATATCTAAGTAAATTTCTAAAAAAAATGTCCATGTTAATTAAAATTTGACTGTTTGATAACTGAAACAATTCAGATTATTTTTTTTTGCAATTGTTATGATTACGCTTACAACATTATCATTGCAATTCATATGGCAATGTTTGGTGAATTCTTGGAAATTCTACCTGTAAACTAAATTCAACTTTCTTCAAATTTTATGAATAAGTTCTTTTGTTCAAATTTTCCAGATAATTAATTCTTCACGAAAAATTACTTTATTGCTTAAAATGTTTATGAAAAAATCCTAAACATTTTGGCAACGATTCCTAAAACTTTTCAACAATCCCCTAAATTCTTACAATTTTTTGGGTCTATATTTATATACTTTTTTATGTTTAAAATTTGTGTTTTCTGTTTCGTTCTATTAAATTTTATATCTGCATCATTGAGGCTACACAAATGAAAACTAAAAAAAAATTGTTACTAAAATGTTTAAAAGGATTTGTACATGAAAGGTGAATTACAATTGAAAAGTCATTGTTGAGATTACATTATTTTTGGTCAGATTTGGAAAATTTTTATTTGTTAAGTTAACAGAAATACATATTCTTGCTACATGCATTGTCTTGATGTTCGGTCACGTGTGATTCATTGTTATGTGTTTACTGTGTGAATTGCTTTTCCAATAGTTCATTAATGTAATTAAAGGCTACGTGAATAATATAGAAAAACTATAAAATATAACCAATATACGAAATGTACGTGATGGACACAAATAATCGTAGGTTGTCTCATTGCGTATTGACCCAATGATATGGTGACTTTTGATTACATAAATTAAATTCGACAATGACGTATTACAAAATAAATGGTTAAATGATGTGTAATTTTTTTGGGGTTTTGAAAATTGAAAAATGTTATAAAAAATAAATAATATTTCAAATGAATGAAACGAACTGGATAATTTGTTAAGTTTCATATGTAGACGCGTTTTTGCGTACGGACACATTTACTTTATGTCAATTTAAAATCAGTAACAAATATGTTGTTTGTACTAAGTACTTGTGAAAAGCATATTACAAAATTCTATATCAGGGATGGCAAAAACTAAGAGACGCGTGTCACACAGTGACGCTCCGTCTACAGTTTGTGGTGGCACAATCACCCGAATAAAATAATGGCCTGTTTAATTCTATTTAGTAAACAATTAAGAAATTTTTGTTTTAAACTGCATTTTGAATTTACATAATTTTTTTTGCTGGGGCGTGTAAAATGAATTGTCCACACTTTTTTAAATGATAGAAACACTTGTCAACTGACTTCCGTATATTGGTTTATATAAGGAAAATAAAAACAAAACAAAACTGAACTTTGAAAAAATATTCTTTTATAATTGAAAATGCAGACGAAATAGCGAAAGAAAGATTCTCTCAATTTTGCCATGTAGCTGAAACATTCCAAATTCTTATGTCCACATACTTGTAAATAGTATATTAATCAAAAATCAAGCAGGTTGAGGCACTAAAAATAGATATCCTGGGAATGGAAACACTTACGTTTCAAGAGAGTACTGTATGGAAAAATAAGTTTATGGTTTTAAATCTCAAGTTGGAAATCAAGTGTGATATGCAAAAACTAACAATTGAAACTAGATTTGAAAATTTAATTGTATCTGCAGAGAATTCGTTTGCAGATCAATTCAACTCTAGTTCCTAAAGCGTTTAACAATGTTTACTTATCATATGGATGCGAACAATTATTATCCTTTATGCAACATGTAAAATCAACGGTAAGAAATTGATTTAAAAATAAAATGACCGCTGTATGTGTCGGTTTTAAAGTTCAATTTTAAACCGACACATACAGCGGTCATTCCACGAATACAGAAACTATCTGTTGAATAACAAAAGTTAGCCTTAGTCATAACATTTTAATATACATATAATTTCCAGCGAGTGGTGTGAATAATGTCGTATATTATTATAAAAAAATTGTAAATATCTCAAATTTGAAATACTCACAAAACTATGTCACGTTTGCCACTTTTTTTCTTTTTTTTTGACACGCCATACGAGAAATTTTTGCCATCCCTGTTCTATATTAATATTGGAATAATGTAGTGTGCTAGAATCCTACAACTTGGAATTGCCAACTCTTGAATGACAACTCTTCTGACAACGAAGAGTTGTCAATCAAAACCGTTATATTATATTGTGTTTGGTGAATGTTTATTATATGAAATTTCTCAAGTGTAAGATAATTTGCTGCAGAATCTTGAATTATACTTTTCATTCAGGTAATCGATTTTTTTAAAAGTTTCTTAAATGAAATTTGTTTACAGGCAATAGCAAGAAAACAAGGATTTTCGGAAATCGAACATAGATATTATTTTCTCAAAATAAAGTGTAATGAAATATTGTTTTTAAATTTAACCACATGAAAGTGGCCACACAAAAAAAGTAAAACTGGCCGCATGTAAAATTTTGGGCACCCCTGATTTAGATGTATACTCTTTATTATCTTTCCAACAAAGTTTTAAGTAAAAGATTTTTTGCTTTATCACCTCTACTGGCAGTATAAACTATTGGCAATAGAGGTGTTTCCAGCGAGTGGAGTATTATAATATAAATATTATTTACTATATCTTTGCCATTTTTAATCGCAAAATACATTTTTAGCAAAATGCGAATTACGCCGCATACAGCATAATCCTAAAGTAACTTTTAACTTCATCTGATAGCAAATTCTTCATAATTTCCAATGAGTGTTTTGTAATATTTATGTGTACATTTACTTCTATAAATCATAATTCGAAAATGTTTACACACGGACGTAAGGACGACCGGCAATATCCTAACAAACGAGATATATTTAGTTTTTCAAAAATCCCTCCAAAAGATGAACGATGTAACAACTTACAAAAATCCCTCCAAAAGATGAACGATGTAACAACTAAATTACAGAGAAAAAAAATTATACAAATAGGAAGTTATAGTAGACACTCTGAAAAATATATATTAAATTTTACTTTAACTTGTAATTTGTCTGTAACTCAATTTGTTAACATTGCGTTTTACTTTTTATGATTACTATAAGAAATACAATCTTAAGCTATTAATGGTTTTACATAAAAAATAAATTTATTAATTTTTTCATTATTTTAATAAAAAGTAATAACGCTATAATAATTCCATCGCTCCTGGGCATTCATTTTGTTCTTTTATTATCCTAATTCTACTATGTACATATATATTTTTTTAAAAAAAACTAATTAGTTTCACATACAACTAACATATTAAGGGAAAATAAAAAAGTTTGATATTTTGTTAAATTTATTATTGAATATTCTGTCTTAAAGGCAGAATTCTTTTATATAATTTATAGCGAGTTTTATTTTAAATATAATTTGTAATATCCCAAAATTTATATTTTGTTAAAGAAAATTTTAACTCTTAAAAATCTTTATTATTTTTCTTAATCTATTATTCAGCTAATTTTTTAAAGGTTTTATTTGATATACACCCAACTCTTTTTTTACACGGTCTTTTTTTACACGATTTTGAAATAACATGATCCAGAAAAAGAGAACAAATCTTCTTTTTTTATACGAAATATTTGGTTTAACACGATTTCCAAAAAAAAAATTCTTATTAATTTTATTTATGTACTACTCGGGGAATACCCAAATTTTATTATATGATGTATAATCAAGAAACTGAAGTCGCATTTTCTATTTAAATTTTATTGTTGTGTTCAGTTCGTGGAAAAATTATGTTTTAAATATTTATTCTTTTTTTCCACGGTTGTTTAGAATAACTTATAAAAAACCGTGTACAATAATTTTTCTATTGTACACGGTTTTTTACAATTGTTGAACACATCCTCAATTTTAGTACGGTTAGCATGTCTTTTTTTACACGATTTTAGTTCGAACGTATCTACCGTGTAAAAAAAGAGTTGGGTGTAATTATTTATTTAAAAAATTTATTCCATACCCATTTATAGTGATTTCTCCTTTGCTGTAAAACTTCTAATTTTTTTACTAAAGAGAATTATAAACTTAAAAAACAAAAAAACGGAAATATAATATGTAATATGTTTCCTCAAGGATTTTATGAGACATTAAAAATTTTTTGACTTACTACTAAATCGAAATGAATCTGACAAAGGCAAATAAGTTAGATGGGCAGAGGTCACTTATAACTAATTGGTGCAAAACAAAATGTCTTCCAGAAAAAACTACTGCTGAATATGTTAATCAGGATAATGCTTCAACCATATTTAAATTATTAACCATTTGTTTATATCCCAAAAACTTTTAATGTGATCCTCGTATAGCTTTTACTTCGCATAACTTTTTTTATTTCATGTTGTCAATTATAATACAAACAGTAAATTTTTTTAAACAGCGACTAAGTGAAAAATTCAAATATTAGTAAGTTAGTTTATTTTAAAAAAAAAATTGTAAAAATTGATTACAATGAAAATGAAAATGAAATTCATATTTTAGAAAATATAAAAAAATTATTACATATTTAGGTTAATTGCAGATGAAATTATAAGATGTACTTATAATTTATACTAAATTAAAACAGCCAAGTGGTTCTCATTAAAATCTTTTAAAATAGTTATAATATTTTGGTTTCGAAATAGTAAGTAGTAAGTAGAAGTTTGTGTTTCGAAATAATAAGTGAAGAATTCAATAATGAAGAAATTTTATGATAAAGTTAAAAACAAATGTTTCAAATTTAAAATACTGAATCTTATAACTATTAATTACAGATTATTTAATTTTTATTACGTACTAACATTTGAATACTCTGTAAATAGTACAATATTGAACTTTTGAAAATAAAAAACAACTTTAAATATAAATTCATTTAATTAAAATTTTTATTTTTTATAGATAGTTCCCAAGATTAATTTTAGTAATCGGCATTTGCACTCCAATTAGATTTTGTTGGTAAAACACCTTTATCTGATTGATTTCTAATAAATTTTAGACCAGCTTCAATAGACTCTTCCAAATGTTGTTTCGGTGGCCTTTTTGTACGCTGTGTACTAGTAGGACCATAATAATCGAATGTTGGTGGAGGTGGGATTTCAACTCCTTTAGATCTCTTAGCTGGACTCTCATCATTTGCATTGAATCTACTGTCATCCAATTCATTTCTAATTGCCAAATTATAATCAGTATCACTATTTTTATAATTTTTCCTAACAAATTCTTTGGACCGTTCTGGTCTTTTGCTACTAAAGAATAACATTCCTTCAGTTGGATTTGTATTGTTGTCCATCACATACTCATCAAATGGTTGAGCTGAGGGTGGAACTGCATGGAATGATCGCATAGGTTTTTGTTTAGGTGGAGCAAAAAGGGGATTTCGTTGATTTCTTTGCAATTCATTCCATTGTTCTTGTGACATTGGTTCTTTTTGTGGTTTATATTGCCAGTCATTCTCTTCTTCATCATCAGAAGATGAAATTGAATTTGGTTTCGTACGCCTTGAACTAATACCATCTTTCATTTTATCCCATGGTCTTACATGATTTTTACGTTCTTCTTCACGGATTCTTTCTTCCTTTTCCTTCCGACGTTTTAATTTTTCTTCACGTTTTTTTAGTTTTTCTTCTTCTTTTGTCGTATAAGGACCAGTGGCATTAGTAGTAGTAGTAGTAGCAGATATTTCTTCTACACCTTCATCTACAAACAAGAAGTAATATTTAATATATATTAAATAATACGTGACTCTATTATGAAAAATAAGGAATTAATTTCAATTTCAGCAATTACTCGAAATCTTTCAGCAATTAAAATAATAGTTTAGTCTAAAGTTGAAAAAAAGAACAAGTTAAATTTTTTTTTTTTTTTTTTACCTTCAAGTGGTGGTAATCCTAATCTAGCTCGTTGACGATTTTTGGCCGCTCGAACTCTTTCAGCAATTATTTTATCTCGTTGTTCTTTTTGGGATTGTTTAACTTTTTGTGATGCCAAAGTTTTTTCACGTATTTCATCCAATGCTTTACGTTGTTTGGCACGTTCCTCATCATCCGTTGAAAATGCATAATAACCGACACCATGTTGACGTGCCTCTGAAAAATAAATCCAAAGAAAAATTTTTTTTTGTTAGATGGTTTAATGCTAAATATAAATTCAAAATATTTTCCTTTTGATCTTTTAAGATGGCTTTAGACTATTTAATAAAGTTAAGTTTTTGATAAGTATGTGTCTAATGTTGATTTTTTATTAATTTGTAATTTTTCAATTTTGCCGAGAAACGTGTAATTTTCGGATGTCAAGGAAATATATTTAATATAAGGTCCTTGGTAATAATCCTAAACTATTGTTTTTTGATTCATAGACTATTTCATGTCATTCGAAATCCTATATTTAATTTCAGAATTTGAAAAGATTTAAATGGTACTCTTAAAAATGTTCTAAAAATTAAATTTCTATATAATTGGCAACAAACTAAAAGAGATATTTATTTAAATATTCTTTCATTAATCGAATAAAACTAAACTCGTTAATTCAAAGCGTAATTAAAATGATAATTATTAATAATAATTTTCTTATGTTTTACTCTAAATTAATAATAAAAATATCCCATTCCAAGATATTAATAATAAGATTTCTAACATAATGGTATGTACTTAAATTTTATGAAAACATTTATTATTGAATTTAATTATTGCTCAAACTATATGATGACATTTTTATAAAATACCGTATAATAATTTATGCTAAAAAATATGTCTAGTAATTTCAATTTTTTTATTATTACGATTATCTTAAGGGAATATAAATATTTTAAAGTTGTGTTTCTACTTATAATCTTAAGTTATTTATATCAAAAATTATCATAAAATAATATCTTGTACAAAAAAAAAATAATCTTTAAGTTTTTCTTGAAAATGTGTTTTAAAAGAATTGATTTCTTTTTTAAATACAATTTCATAAAATAGGCACATTTAGTATAAGAAACAAATTGAATTTAATTAAATTATGGTACATATTTTATAATCTTGAAGTTTTAGACATTACATTAAAAATTAAAGTATATTTTTTCAAGTAACACCAACTTTAAAAAAAATATTACATCTTGCACCAATAGGATAAATACCAACCAATATGAAACTCACTATCGATTTTTAACTCGATTCTTTTATGATGTTTATCCAGTTAACATTTGTGCACTGTTTTCATCTCTTAGTTAAAATTAATAATTGCATAATATGTAATTTATTTACATTAAACAACTAATTTTAGAATATTAAATATTCTTACACACCTAAAACCTTTACCAGTGAAACACGAAAAATATTCTTCATAATAAAAATAAATTAAATAATTTTTTCCTCCCTAAAGGATAATTTTACAGATTTATTTCCCTCAGAACTATATTTAAATTATTTTAAATTGTATTAAAAAAGAGCATTTTAAAAAAATTATTTCAAAGGTTTTGTAGAATCTGTAATTTATTATAAAAAAAACTCAACGAGTCTGTCTGGCAGAAATCGTAGTGAAATATATGTAGATAGGGTGGAATAGTGAACAATATATTAATTTTATGTTTTATGGTAAGTTTAGGTAAAAAAATTATTTTTATATTATTTTATCCATTATTATAAAATAGTATTAAAGTGTTAAAGTTTATTTTATTTTTGCTGTATTGCGGTAGGTTAACAACACAAAATTTATACAAATAAATTTGAATAAAATTAAAATATATTATAATATATAATGGCATTAAGCAGTTTTTTATTTCACTAATCACATAAATTATTATAAATGAAACTGATTTAAATTGAATATAGGCATAATTTCAATTAATTTTTATCATAATTGCAACAATAAATAATTATAATCGAAAAGAAGTAGTCGTATTACATTAAGTAATATATTAAGGGAAGAGAATTTGTCGTATTACATTAAGTTTAATTTAACATATATCTGGATCCACAAATAACTTTTGAACAGTTTAAATTAAAGTATCTTTGCCACAATGCTTTCTTTCTATCACTACATTTTATATCGGAAAGAAGATTCAAGTAATTTGAGAGATAGTTTTAAAAAAGCAAACTGGTAGGAGAACAAAAACTCAATTCTGTCTAAAGTAATTGCTTGATATTAGTAATTTTTTTTCTGAAGGAAAAACAAATTGACTTTTAAAAGCTAATTTATAACTTTTAAATTAAGATTTATACAGAAGTAATGCAAGTTTAGCTTAGAACTAGAAAATTGTAATGTTCAATGACGCAACAGCCTAAATCGGTCCTAGACCTTCGATTAAGGGTTTCTAAACATTCTATTGCAGTTTGGACCCACTAATTTTATATGGAATCTGAACCATAAATTTCTTTATAGTGAAGAAACTTTTAATTGCAATAAGCTAATGGCTTTATTAATGAAAGATTTCTTGTTAGAAAATTGCCTCGACATTTTTCCCTGTTTTAAATTACATTTTCTTGTAATTTTATTACTGGTACTTATTTAAAGCTGAGTAAAATCAGACCAAATATCGATGTCTGGATAGGACGAATTGCAATAAAAATGTTAATGAATAAATAATTTTTTTTTTTATTTTTAAGTACTAGTTATTGTTTCTAGTTTAGTATTGAACTATTTATTACATTTTTTTTTTTACGAACTTGTAATAAACAGTTTAAATATTCAATACTAAACTAGAAACAATAACTTAACATCTTAAAGTACTTAAAATAAAAAAAAAAAAAATTTGTTCATTAACATTTTTCCGCAGAAAATATCCACTATTTTATTTCGTCCCATTAAATTGCACCGCGTTATATTTGTCAAGAGCTAATTAATTATATGCAGGATATAATAAATTAACGATTCCATGCCAGTACAGCAGTCGTTAATTTCTTCAATATTATAAAAACCTATAGTAGATATTAGATTAGTCTACAAATAAATATGCAGGTTGCTGCAAAAATTAGCAAATATATTTTTCAATGACAAGCACCAAAACTACTGTGCTTGTGCAATAGTTTTATATTTATGAGGTTTTTTAAACGGAGAGAGTTTTGCATAGATATATTATGTTTCTAGTTTAAAAATCAGGGAGTCAGTAAAGTCAACTCAAACGAATCAAAGTAATTATAGTTGACTCTTACTTTTCCTAATTTTTAGGAAAAGTAAGAGTAGTTTTCCTAATTTTTAGGAAAAGTAAGAGTTATTACTTTGTCTAATTTTTGCCACAATTTAACATCTTAAAGATTATCATAATTATATTTTTCAATCTAATTATTTTTCAGTCATTTACGCAATAATAAAGGTATTATTTAATGGTCAATATTTGTTCGGTAATGAAATGCTGACCATATCAATAATACAGTATAAAAGATTTGGATTCTTAGTTCGCATATTAAAAAATGATTTCATCAACTACCTCCTAATCTGATGAGAAGCGAAGACTGAAGGTTCTTTATCAACTAAAAAATATAGCTAAAAGTCGCATTTTGCAAAATCAGACGAAAACGATGAATTAATTTAAACTTTTTTTACAATATTCAACATTAACGTTTTCTGTGTGTTATAAAGCCTGATGTAACGATTCGTGGCCCACGAACACTCAAAGAACCAAGAACTTCTTGAAGAACTTTTGACTGCTGTTCCTCGAATTTATATCATTTCTATTATTCGAGTACCGACAGGTATTAAAAATCGTGCATGGAGGCTCTTCTCCTTCATACACAACCGTAAAATATTGTGTAAATAAAAAAAAAAAAAATATTTGTGTATATAAAAAAAAATACACATATGGAAATATAACAAAAAAAATTTTTCGCCTTAAGTTCCGATTTGTACGGCATTTTCATTTATGGTGCTATAATTTTGACTGTTAGGATTTTTTCTACATAAATGCAAGAGTTAGAACAAGGCAAAAAAAACTAACAAGACCAATAAACTTTGGTTCTATTTTTTATATTGCTTTCGAAAATTTTGAACAAATGTCAAATATGAAATTAAATATCCAATGTTCAAGAAGATTTCACGGATAAATAATATAGTATTAATATTATATACCAATTAATATTGTTTTTTTCCCTGAAAATATTTTTTCAGTTTGAGAAGAGCATAATTATTGCCATACAAAATCCTAGACAACAAAAATAGCAGGAAAATGAAAAAGTGTAAATGAAAATTTTTGGACTTTCTGGATTTGGAATTTATAAGACTATAATAAATAGCAAAAAAAATACACCGTAGAAATTGGCTCTTAAAAATAGGTTAGACCAGAAAAATAATTAGAAGTTTTGTTAGTAAAATACATATATATTCTACTTTCTAGTACAATAATATATAAAATATGCAAAATTCCTATAAAGAAGTAAAATTCTGCATATATTGCATATTTATATTTTGAAACAATTACAATTAATAATAAAATTTAATAAAAAAGGTTCGTTTTTAATGTTAGATCACATGTTTATCTTTCATTCTTCATTTCTTATTTGTACTCATTTCACCAGAGACTTTGAAAACTGTTAAAACTTCGCTTCAATTCCTTCAAAAAATACACGAATATTATGAAATATTTTTTGTGACTTTAAGATATTCTTGTAGTTGTATGGTGTTATAAATCCATATCCAAATATGTAAAATATTACCAATAGCTTTCTAAATAAATTAAAGAAAAGAAACTTTAATAAATCATTGATTTGTAGGAAGAGAAATGAATGTTGTTTTCGAAACTTATATGAGTCAGTTCTGTTAGAATAAGTGACTCAGTTTTTGAATTAGAGAGTAACATTTTTTATAAAATATGTATAATAGTTTTCAGCATCAATTTTCAGCATCGAGTACATACATACTATATAACTAAAGCACAAATAATTATATATTTTCATGCATACACATATTTTCCAGTGGGAAAAAAAAACTACACTACCAAAAATAATTTTTTTTTAATCTTTAACACCATTAATATTTTGGTAATTATTATTTAGACAATCTATTACAAAGATAATCTTGAGGAATTCGGTTTACATTGGTTTAAAATCTAAAAGAAGTACCCATTTATAAATACTATTTCCAAAGCAAATTACACCGCTAGTTTTTTGTACACAAAACAGTGTAAAGCGTATTTTCCAAAATTTTACTTGGAAACACAATTAGATTAATTGTTGTTAAAAAAAAATACAAAAATTTAATTACATCAAAATAAATATAATTTTAAGGCTGTTCTATTTTATTTCAATCTACTGTATGCTCGCTCATATTTTATGCTGATGAGAAAAACTTATACATTTCCATATAATATACTCATTTTACTCTTCTTGGTCTCTCGGATTATCCTCAAAAAATTATATCGCAGATATACTAAAAAAAATATATTGCAGATCTCCAGATGATTTTTCTCCATTTGTATAGAAATTTAACCATTGGCCCCCAAAAATCATGTTTTGAATTTCATGAATTTCTTATTTTTTTTCCTTAAATTGTATATTTTTTGTCTGTTTTATTTTCTAACTCTATTATACTATCTTCCAAAATGTTTTTGGGTTGATACTGCGCGGCACTATGTTCTAGATAAACCAACATATTTCTATATGTATATATCTGTGTACATATATATTTATTTTTTTACTCGAATTTTATTTTTTTTTGTAGTCGGCTGCTATTGAGTACTAGTTGAAAACTACAGAATTTAACTGATTGAACCCGGTAGGGTATATGCATACAACAGAATATAAAACAAATACTATGTATGTACATTTTTATATTTCAGATTATATATATTGTAGAGAGACAATTTTGCAAAAATCATATACCCAAATTCTATGTATATAAATACAAAAAAAAAACTTAATTTTTCGCCCCAAGTTTTTACGATAAAACCACTCAATAGTAATTTTTTAGTCAGAAATTGTGTCTTCACGCGATACGAAATTACTTCAAAAGTAATTTTTTATTCCAATGATTTTTCTTCTTCCTCTCAATTGTTAAAAAAAATTTGCCGGATTAGTTCCTAAATGATAATCGTGAAAAATAGTCTAAATATTTATATTAAAAAATTGTGCTACAAATAATTTTTTTTTTTTTTTGTAAACGTATTTCTTATGAAAAACTAGAAATATATTTTTAATTCAGTGCTAATAATTTTTTTTTTCAAGCTAAATTTCTGTTCAAATTTATTCATAAAATTATTTTTAATTAAAAAAAAAGTGCTTTTCTTTAATTTGTTTGTATTTTTTTTTTTTTTTTTTTTTTTCAAAATATCCTGCAGGCTCTTTGGGGGTAGAAAGAAAAAGTGTAATTAAAATAACTAAAGGAACAAGTAAAACAAAAAAAAAAAAAAAATTTGTGTTAAAATTTCCATGGAATGAATTGCGAAAAAAAAAGGAAATAAAAATTGCATTCTTGGAAACAGACAACAAGGACAGTGAAAAGCACTTTTTTATTTTATTTTTATTTTTATAGGTACTTGTAATTAAAACTGGAAATTCTATCCTGCACAAAACACAACAATAGAGAGGAAAAAATATTTAGGAAGAGCAATTTTTTTATTTGTTTTCTTCAATAAGGATAACAACAACAAAAAAAAAAAGAAAATTGCATTCCACCAGTGGAGCAAAGAATCATTTCGCCACCAAAAAATAAACGAAATAATATATTAAAAATGCAACAATATATTTTGGTGTATTTACTAGTTCCATTTTTATATGGTAATTTCTAAATAAATATTTTACTTTTTTAAAAAATATATTATTTTCCTTTTTTTATTTATGATTTATGCAAAACATGTATGGCATTTTTTTGTACTTTTCCTTTATTTTTATTTTGCTTTGAATTATATAATAAAATGAGTGCTTTTTTAAGATATTGTTTGTGGGTTTCTTAATAAAATATTAATTTTATATTTTGTATGTATACTAGTAAAATAAAACTGAGAATTGGCAACTTTTAACCTGAAAATGTTGCAAAAAAAAAAAAAAATAACTAATATCAAAACAAATTACCAAAAAATTACCTCAAGAAATAAAATTATGAATATCATATTATGTGGGGAAAATGTTCCTATTATATTACATAATATTTTAGCTGAACGAAAACCTTTATTAAGAAAATAAAATAAATAATTTCCTACAAAAAATTTTTTTTAAATTATTAAAACCAAAGGATTTTTACATAAATTGTAAGTTCAGTATCATAGTTTATCGGTAATTACAAAATTTCCTTATTATGGATACGAACTTATTCAATTTTTATAGGTAAAAGTGAGAGAATCGTTATTTATGACTGAAATTATGCAATTTTCATAATTTTCATTGATTTCAGTGATTAAAACTGTTTTAAATGAATTATCAAACAGTATGAAATTTTCTTTAAAATTAATCACAATTTATTTTCATTTATCAATCCACTGGAGAAAATAGGAACTCAGTACAGAGTTTCTTCTGTATTACTACTTTCGGTAAATCTTAATTTCGAAGCGATTGAAATCAATGAAATACTTTAATGATTTCTTAATTTAACTTTCGTACTTTTTCATCAATTTTTATTGAATAATCTTGGAGTTTGCTTGGGAAAATTATTTGATATTTTTCCTCTTTTTTTTTTATTTTTCTCTTTCTTAATTATTATTTTTATTATTTTGCACGGTGGTACCATACAATTTGAATCACTCTTTTTTTAAAAAAAAAAAAAAATACTTATCTTTCTAATAATGCGGTTTAATTTAAGTTGTTCTACTATGTTTTCATTGTTAACTATAAATTTATTTTCCACTTTCATATGTTTTAATACATTTTTATTATTATTAATAATAATAAATGAATAAATAAAATATAAACTAATAATTAATAATAACACATTATAATTCAATTAGAATTTAAGATAGTATAAGTTAATTTTAGATTAAGACACTAGTTTTTAGTTAATATAATAAGTAATAAGAGATCACAGTACTTAGTATATTAAAATACTAAGATACAAGAGATCGTGGATTTTTAATCCACTTTAGGCAAGGTTAAGAAAATATAATAAATATGAAAATAATAACAAGAATAATAATAATGCTAATAAAATTAATAATCACAAATGAAAGAAATATAGATTTAAGTAATTAAAAGCAATTAATTAATTGCCTTAAAATAATTTTAAAAATAATTAAATTATTAATAATAATAAAAACAAATATGAGAATATCACCAAATCTGAATACGTTTTTTTTTATTGAATTGATTTTTCTATTTGATACCAAATTGTATGATATCCCTGTATATAAACTTTGCGGTTATATACAAAAAAATAATAATAATATGAAAGTGCCTCCTCACGTGCGGTATGGGAGGGGTGAGTGGTCCGTGGGAATTATTATTATTTAAAAAATTATAATTTTAATAACAATAATTACATTTAATTTAATAATTACATTATTTCATAATTAAATAAATAAATATATTTAAAAATATTTCAAATTTCTTGTATCTACAATAGATCGTGTATACTAATTTTATTTTTAAAAAAAACATTATAACATAGTTTGGGCTGCAAATTTTTTTTTTTTAATTTTTTGAAAATATTACATACCTTTTTTTTAGACATACAAAATTAAAAATTCTCATTGTATCTGAAATAATACGTTTGCTTTATTTTACTTAAATTTTGCAAACAGTATATGTACATACTACAAATTTATAATAATTTACTCTGCAAAGTGAACTAAAAAAATTTTATAAGTTTATCTAACACCTGAACTGGAAAATTCATCTGTGATATATAAAGTCTAAATGTATGTTTATTTATGAATAGTTAAAGTTTATCGTCTCTGGTTGCTGCTATTTTTTTTTTATTCATATTATAAAAATATACACAACATTATAAGCCATTTTTCGAGAAATTTTTATTCTATTATACTATATGAATAAATTATGTAAAATTTCAATAGCTTTTACCAGAAATAAAATTCTTTTTGTTATTTTCTGAAAATGTATTATGCCATTAAGGATTATTTAAAATATTATGTTGCACTTTTTATGAAAAAAAATTAAAATATAGAAAAATATATTTATATGTTTTCATTATTTACATTAATTATGAATAATATTTTGATATATATATAAAATAAAATATTTTGCAGGAAGTTTTGTTATAGAAAGTTTTTTGGAAAATTTTTAATTTTTATTATTTATGAGAAATTTTATAAAAAATTTAAGTATACTTTAGTTTAGTATAAAATTTTTAGTAAATTTGTAAATTTAAAACAGACAGAGAAGACTGAATTTACTTTATTTTTTTAATAGTTTTTAAATATATATAAAATATAAAAGTTGTCACGTACATTTAAAATTCTAACTGCTATAAATTTATTAATATATAAATAGTTTATTTAGGTATAAAATAATACACTGTATTTTATTTGTAAAAAATAAATTGATTGATATAAAAAATTCCATATTCGGATACTTTAATTAATTAATTATATTAAAAAAAATATTCTACTTTCAGTTTGATATAAATTAAAAGTGTTTTAATCAAATTAAAATATATATTTTGTATTTTATTTATTTGAACGAAAAAAAGAAAACGAAATTGAATTTGTTTTTGGTCTTTTAAAAATTGCCAAATTAAACAAATGTTTCGGGAAAATATGAAAGCAGATTATTTTTATACAGAGTAAGTTATAAAAAGTTTTCGTTTTAAATACACCCAACTCTTTTTTTACACGGTCTTTTTTTACACGATTTTGAAATAACATGATCCACAAAAAAAGAACAAATCTTCTTTTTTATACGAAATATTTGGTTTAACACGATTTCCAAAAAAAAAAAATTCTTATTAATTTTTTTTATGTACTACTCGGGGAATACCCATTTTATTATATGATGTATAATCAAGAAACTGATGTCGCATTTTCTATTTTTCTATTTAAATTTTATTGTTGTGTTCAGTTCGTGGAAAAATTATGTTTTAAATATTTATTCTTTTTTTGCACGGTTTTTTAGAACAACTTATGGTTAATTTTTCTATTTTACACGGTTTTTTACAATTGTTGAACACATCCTCAATTTTAGTATGGTTAGCATGTCTTTTTTTACACGATTTTTTTTTTTACATGATTTTAGTTCGAACGTATCTACCGTGTAAAAAAAGAGTTGGATGTATATCAAAACATTAACACAGGTGCGAACTCAGTACTGTTAAAAATTATTAGCTTAGATTGAATCCTTAGATTATAAGAAAATATATTATTGAAAAAATAATTACAGTAAAAAGGTTTTTTTTTGTGACAGACCCTGTTATGAATTATAAAAATTTATTTTGCATCAAAAGATTTAATTTAAATTTTATAGATAATTCAGAAATTTCATAAAATTTGAATTTGAATTCAAAAGAAACTGCAATTATACATATCTACAAAAATTATTTTGAAATTTGTGAAAAATAAATTTAATAGGAATATAAGATAAAATCAATTTTATTTAATATAAAATACACATGTTTCTAAAACGCTATCAAAATATATCATTTTAATTGATCAAGTTTAAAAATCTGTATAAAAAATTATAACTTTTAAAATTTTTGATAAAAATTCAAAGTCAAAAATTGTATTAATTAATAAATTATCTCCATCAAAATATCGAGACCTTGCCGCGAACATGTAATAAGTGGCGAAATTGTCAAAACCACTTTTAATAATAAACCAATATAGTTTTGATGAAAATCCACAAAAATAATCAATTTATACATAATAAAGAAAAAAAAGTAAAAATGAAGATTATTAAGTTTCTTATAAAATTTTTAAAATGTCACTTAATACATTTCCTTGGGAATGTGTCATTATAAAATAAAACGATTTTCATAATCATTGGAAGCTCAAAATCGTAGAAAAAATAATCTAATTAAATATTATTCATAAAACTAAAGCACATTCCAACAAACTTTTATTGTGCTAAATAATTAAATTTGAATTTTTGTTGTTTTGCGAATCTGCCAAAAAAAAAACCATTGATAAATATTGAATATTTTAATGAATCATTAAAATTTCTACATGAATATGACATAAAACATATTTCTAATGAACAATAAAACAGATCATCACTTTAAGTTTAATGTTTGAAATAATATATGTATTAATGATAAATTAGTATTACATAAAAAATAATATTTTTTTTTAAACAAAAAAAAGCATTGCATTAATTAAATATTCTGAAGAGGCGCGATCTCCATTAAACAGAAATTTTATAATTCTGTTGTTTTGTTTTTCATATTTCTTTTTGACTACATTTTATTACACATCAATTTTAATTAAAATTTCATATTAGAAATAAAATAATGTATAAGTTTGTCTAACTAAATAATCCAGCTTCATGAAATGTAAATTTTTACTGGAAAATTTTATGATACTCAATATAGAAACGACAAAATTATATTTTCCATTTATGAGAAAATTACACCCAACTCTTTTTTTACACGATTTTAAAACACGATCCACAAAAAAAGAACAAATCTTCTTTTTTTATACGAAATATTTGGTTTAACACGATTTTCAAAAAAAAAAAATTCTTATTAATTTTTTTTATGTACTACTCCCCAAATTTTGGGTATTCCCCAAATTTTATTATATGATGTATAATCAAGAAACTGAAGTCGCATTTTCTATTTTTCTATTTAAATTTTATTGTTGTGTTCAGTTCGTGGAAAAATTATGTTTTAAATATTTATTCTTTTTTTTGCACGGTTTTTTCGAACAACTTATGGTTAATTTTTCTATTTTACACGGTTTTTTACAATTATTGAACACATCCTCAATTTTAGTATGGTTAGCATGTCTTTTTTTACACGATTTTTTTTAACACGATTTTAGTTCGAACGTATCTACCGTGTAACAAAACAGTTGGGTGTATAATATTTTTTTATTATTATTTTATTGTTATTAAACTGTTTTCACAACTTTTTTTAATTTCGTTTAAAATGTACAATTTTGCATTTTTATATTTTGTTAACAGGAAGATTACTATATTTCAATAATTTCTCATATTTATAAATGTATTCAAAATATTTTATTTTACCACAATGTTGAATTTATGTTAATATTATTTTAAACATTTTAAATTAACATAAAAAAAATTTATTATTAAACTTGTAACACCAAGTGGGTTCTCAAAATTAATGAAAATTGTAAAGTACTGATAAAAATAATAAAATAATAAAGGAAATATCTAAAGCAATTTGTTGAAATATTTTCGAAACCAGAAATTATGCAAAATAATTATGAACATTTCAAAAAGCTTCTAATTTTCAAAAAAAAACCGTTAAGTTGCAGAAAATAATAACATCATGCACAATTCGATGAGTGAATTTCAACAATTGGAAGTGCAGTGATCAATAATAAAAAATTTCACCAATTTGTAACTGGCAGTGATCAAAATTAAAATTAAATTTTGAATTCAATAATACTTCTAATTTTTATTTCTAATTTTAGATTTTGTTTTATAATTTTTATTCGCTCAAAAGATGGGATTTTGTTGAAATTAATAAGTTTGTGATTTTTGGGACATAATATAGTATAATAGTACAGGTAAGATTGATTAACTATGGTGACTGTTTAATGGATATTATAATTAGCTTATTTTAAATGCAAAATTCATTCTACATTAAAACTGAGCCATATTATAAATTCTAGAAACATAAATAATTTTAATTTAATTTTAAAAAATTAGCATTTCTTGTTGAATTAGAATGTTTAGTTTTTTAAATTATAATTGAATTTCAACAGATAAATAATGCTTTTATTTGCTGATGGCTATTTTTTGCTTATAGTTCACTTATTAATTGCTTTTATTGAATTACAATAATCAAAATTTTATTTTTAGATTGTATAGTATAATTTTTAATTGTTGATACCAATGTTTTAGACTCTAAATTGAGTTAGAATTTGTTTTCAATAATCAGAACATATATGAAAAAAGCTAACTAATTATTAATTAATTTACTGATTCATAAATTTCCTAAATTTTTTTTTCATATTACTATGTAACATGTTATAGATTAAAATTGGATTATGAATCAATTATTTTGGGACGATTTTAAATCGTCACATACACTCTTGTTTTTAACTTATAATCGTAGTTTATTAGTTAAATGACAGTATGCTTTCGAAAATAACCCTAATTTTTCGATAATAAGCCAAATTTAATTTAATTTATTCAGCTACAAATAAGAGCAGTCATCATCGTTAAAAAATCTTTTACTTGTTTTTAATTTTTATTTTTAATCTCCAAGATTAGAAATTACTCCAAGTTTAAATGAAAATTATTATGACGACACAAAATATAGTAATTTATTATTCAGTAATTACTAAATTTAATTATATTTAAATAATATTAGTCTTCATTTTAAGTTAACTATTTTTATGGATTATATATTTTTGCTATTTTAATGTTACTAAAAAAAGAAATTTTAAACTTTCTTGTAATAAATTTGCAAAAAAAAGGCAGTATAACTTTTCTTTGTTGTAATAAAAACTTTTCCTCCTGTCCATTACTAATACAAGTACGAAAAAAAACTAATTTAAGAAAAGCTTTCTGTATAATACATAATAAGAAATTATTCAAACATTATTAAAGACTGAATCGGTATTGTGTTTTTTATTCTAATTTTTCTTTTTTGTTCCATTAAAAATGTTATTAACCTTTTGCATTTTTCATCTAATCCTTCAATCCACGTGTCGTTCACGGGATTTGTATATAATATAAATGTGTATTCATTGTATACCATTGTGTAACTATAGAAAATTTTAAATTAAAATGAATAATTTAAAGAATTTTTTTTGCTCATTTTCCATTTGATATCAAAAAACAAAGTCTACATACACTTTTAGATTTAAAATACCATAAAAGACATTTTCATTAAAATATATAATAAAAAAATATTGGTAATTTTTATTTTGTATATTAATGTCATATAAAATGGAGGGTTTGTTTTTCTTTATTTTGAGTGGCAGACAAATATTTTTAAGTGCTGTCTAACTTGATTAGTTATTCATTTCGGTTCTAATATGTAATATGGATACAAAAAATTATATAATGAAAAATAATATTGTATGTTTTTATTTTCAATGTACATTTAAATAGTTAAGAGGGTTTATCAGCGAAAAGAACAAGGATTTTGCTGAGATTTTTTTTTTTTTGTCCTCAGAAAGAATTTCACTTATCAAAGAATATTTTATTTATGTATATAAAATATTATACGAGTATGGAATTTGGAACTATGTATATACCGTATATATATTTTGTTTACAGTTCATCTTTATTTTATTTTATATTTTTTTTTGGGAGAAAATAGTTTAGGAAATTTATGTTGTTTTAGATATCTTAAAGATAAATAATTGTATTTGTTACTTGAATACTGTAAAAGACGTCGTAAGTAATAAAATTTGGAGAACCAAAAAAATATGTTTAAGAAAATCAAATTTAATAAATAATAATACTCATTTACAAACTTAGTATTGTACAATTACTTTTTTTTTTAACTTTATATAGCTTGTCGTTTATATAGAGCTAAAACTAAATTAAACAAATATATTCTGAACCGAACAGAAACTTGAATCAGTTTCTATAAAACATAATCCTATATAGTTTTTTTTATCTATTGTCCTAACTTTCCTGGGCTTTCTACAAAGACAGCAAACACATCGTATGCGTTTATTTTGTTTTAGTATATCATAGGCAAAGTAAAATTATACAAAAACTTATGAAACCAACAACATCCTGAATACATTTATTTATATTTTCATTTTATTACAAACTTTTGTTCGTTTCCTCCTAACGCTCCCAATATTTAAAATAGTTTTGTCGTTATGTGCTTTATTCCATTTTATTTGCTATAATAGCAATATTTTAAGGGTTTTTTCTGGCGTCAGCCATAAGACTAGACACTGTCATTTTAGTTGAAAAATCATTATCAATAAGCAGTTTCTCCTTTAAATTGAATAATTTTTTTTTGTGTAGGTACATAAAACAACAAACAAAATTACACAGAAAAAATATTTTGCTTTTTATGATATTTATAAATAATAAATTAATTTAAAATATTAAAGCTGGTCTAGGTTTTTATAAATTTTATTTCTTTTTTTTTTCAGATTTAATAAAAAATTTAGATGCCAAAAAATGTTATGTGTGTGGCCCAAATTCATATGAACCGTTTAGAAGTTTAAAAATTGTCGATAAAAGTAATCACTATGATAAACACATTGTCTCAGACAATTCGGCAACACAAAATATAATAAATACAGATGAAGTAGATTCTATGGAATCATTATTGTATACTAGAAGTTGCGATATTTTAGAAAAATATATTCAAAATCAAGATATCAAATTAATGAATGAATTTGTTAAAGATTGTCCAGTAAATTATTTGGGATGTTTAACGCAAAAGGATGGTAAATATTTCAACCAGTTTTTATTAATATTAAGGATAACCTGTTTGCATATACATTAAAATATTTCTTATCAGAACAGCGAAATAAATATAATCTTATTCTTGGTTAGAACAATTTAATTTATTTAATAAGAAAATTTGGTTGTTAGATATAAAATAATAATATTTTTAAAAAACCAATTATTTTTCTCTGTTAACAATTTTTACTTTTTTAATTAATTATAATTTATTTGTAAAAAGATTAAACATAATTTTAGCAGAGATCCTATTAATAAATATATATAAGATTTATGTATTTGTGTTGCAAACCTGACACAGATAGAAAATTTAATGTTATTAAAATGTTTGATATACTCTTTTTGTATATATATTTAGACGCTGGAATACTTATTCATTTTAAATTCATTTTTTGGGATATACCGTATATGTATTTTAAACATTTGCTATTATAAATTACCTCGGTAACAAAAAACTTTCTATTTTCAGTTAATCAAACAACACGAACCTGTGAGCTTGTCGAATTTAATGATTGTCATCTAGCAAATGGTGTAACATATTGTTATTGCATTGAAGATTTATGTAACGATAAACTAACAATAGCAACCGAACCAGATAAACCAAAAATTAATTATCAAAACGATAGAAATAACAGATATTCTAATGAAAATTCAGATGATGAAGATATATCAGATGAAGAATCATCCGGAATGGGTGAAAAATTAAAAACATTTACATCGAAAACTAATAAGGGTTTAACCAATGGAACTAATCATTTTTTAAAAAAGAAATCAATTATTACATTCCAAATAAACTTTATAATAATTTTATTTTCTTTAAAAATATTTATAAAGATTTTCTAAATACTTATACAAGTTTAACAACGAATTTAATTTCCCAAATTTATATTTTAAGTAGAATTTTTTTTGAAAACGCAATCAATAAAAAAACGCCAAAAAAAAATGTATCTAAATATTATATTATAAAAAAAAAATACTATTAAAAACTTTTGTTGAATGACTTATGCTTGAATTATGTATGCCAAACAGAATAATGCAATTATGAAATAAAATAAAATCTGTACTATTCTTGTTTATCTCTATTAACACGAAAAACTACTGAGTTAATTTTAGTAGCACTTTCACAAATAGGTTCATTTTGTCCCCTATATATTGATTTAAAGGAATTATTTCGAAATATTCCTCCATTGATCAAAATAAATTGTAAAATTCCTAAACTACAATATATATTTTAAATAAAAATGATTTGCTGTAAAACTGTATACATAGAAAATTTAGATTTAGAAAATCGACTTACCATCGAACAGAACATCTTGATAGTGAACATTTTCTTTAAATACATTTTCTTGCTCTTTTTTCTCCCAATTCATTTTCTGTTGATCATGTTTAGACATTACTGATGTACATATATCACTCACGTCGTCACCCATTTCCGAGTTTGCACCTTCATTTGATTGACTACTTTTTGTGTCTATCATCCAGAGTGGCGCATTTTGCTAAGAACGAAACAGAAACTATATTTTGTTGATTACTTAATGGATAATTCTATAATAATTTACATTAAGCTCCCTGGGTTGAATATTTTCTGCTAATTTAGTATCTTTTTTCTTAAAAAATTCTAAATCTTTTCGTAAGCATTGACGAGATCGTCCTAGGCAATCTATATACTCAACCCTAAAAATCAAAAAAATTGTAATTTAAATTTTCAGTACTCCTTCATTAATTTTGAATATGTTAACAATAGAATGATTACCACTCTTCATCCGGACTTTTGGGTTTGCTCTCATCTTTATTTTCTTCCTCACTATCTAAGGAATCATTCGAAGAGCTATAAATTTTTGACTGTTCATTGCCTGTTTTACTTTCCTGTTTTTTGTGATTGAACATTACAAGACAATTGTCATCAGAATTTAGAATTCCACCTGTCGCTGTCATTTTATCATAAAATTTACTTTTTGCTTGTAGAACACGACGTGATTTTTCCAACATTACGCTATCTTCATATTCTTCAAATTTTTGATTATCTATCGTAACTATATTTCGGTCTGATTTATCGTTTTTTTCAACATCTTGTAATTTCTTTGGTATGAATGGGTTAATAGTTTGTTTAAATTTGGCTTTATTAACTTCCTCCTGTTTTCGAAGAAGTTCAGCTTTTAAACTTAATAGCTAAAAGAATAGTGTTATTACTAAATTAATGGGCCAAATAGTAATGTAAATTATAATTTGGTTAGAAAAATTATAGCTTATGTTGAATATTTCAATTAAATACTTACAGATGATAAATTAACATCGATTCTCTTATTTGGATCATTCATTTTAGAGGAATATGTTTTAAGTTGTCTTATTTTATAAATAAGTACTCAGCACAAAAATGAAAATAAATATGCAAAACAGAAAACAACAAAACTGTTTAGTGTTTTTTCAAAAGGTTGTCAGAAACAGCTGAGTTCCAATCGACATTAACCACAGTTAATCCAGTAAACTTTTACCCGTACTTCGCAAATAAAATGAAACATCCGAAAAATGATTATAATAATGGGTTGACAATATAACAGCAACGTAACAAAGCCAACTACTGTATTATTTTTTTTAAACGCATGAGCACAAATTAGAAGGTTATCGCCCCTCATCTATCTTGTACTTGTGAGGGTTAGATGTAAATACAATAATACTAATAATAATGCTATGGAACTGTGACCATTTAAAGAATTAAATGGGAATATTTGAAAGTGTATCTTATTTTATTTACAAGACAATTTACAACCGACATTATTTTTAGGTGTATAAATATATATATATATATATATATATATATATATATATATATATATATATATATATAGGTGTATAAATATATATATACACCTATATATATATATATATATATATATATATATATATATATATATATATATATATATATATATATATATATATATATATATATATATATATATATATATATATATATATAGGTGTATAAATATATATATATATATATATATATATATATATATATATATATATATATATATATATATATATATATATATATATATATATATATATATATATATATATATATATATATATATATATATATATATATATATATATATATATATATATATATATATATATATATATATATATATATATATATATATATATATATATAAATATATAAATATGTAAAACTTTCGAAGAAGAAGAAGCTTTACGAATGCTGCTGCCTCTGGTGCAGATAATACAAATTTTTTTTAATTATTTGAAAAATTGGATTTAGATGACAAAAACTATATTCTTTAATCAAACAAAACATTATTATTGATGAAAGGCACGGTAATACACCAGATTTATTAAGAAAAGATACATCTAAAAAATTTGACGAAAATAAAAAACGATATACAGTTGAAAATTCATTTATTGAAACTTTACAGGTATTCAGAACTTTTTGCAAATGTTTACTATTCTTAACAATCCGAACTTTTACAATCGCATGATTTACTAAAAATGTGCTGTACTACCGATTCAGATATCTGAAATGACTTTTACAATCATGATGAATGAGGAAAAATTAATTGAAGCTATTACAAATCTCTACAATAAAACTAGTAGGCGCTGCAAAAATATTAAAAAAAGCAGAGGAATGGGTTGAAATTGCATCGAAATTAAACATTGAAGCATTGAAGGTAAAATAATTTATTATGTATGTAATAAATTATTTTACCTTCAATGTAAAAAAATCCTACGTAAATGTGTCTTTGCTTTGCGCTGGATTGCCGTCTTAACGCAGCATTCCGAATCCACTATAACTTTAACTTTGCATTGCGCAGAATTGCGCTTTTTAACGCAGCATTGTGAATTCACTAAAATATTTAATATATCGGTTTGTTTCTTGGTTGTCATGTTTTTTGCCAGTTTACATTTTATCTTTTGTCAAAGAGGTTGTGTTAATTTATGCTATCGCAAGTCCGTTATCTGACGGATACACAGAAAGAATAAATAAAAGGAATAATTCAATTAATAAATTTGAATAAATATTAAAAATGGTGCGAATTTTATTTTTGCATCCAGATCTTGGGATTGGCGGTGCTGAACGTCTTGTAGTTGATGCTGCACTGGTACTTCAACAAAAAGGACACACTGTCAGTTTTTTAACAAATCATCATGATCCTACGCATTGTTTCGAAGAAACACGTAATGGAACGCTTTCAGTTCAAACTGTTGGCGATTGGCTACCGCGCAAAATATTTGGACGTTTTTATGCATTTTGTGCTTATTTCCGAATGGTTTATGCTGCTTTGTATACAAGTTTTGTTACCTCCCGCCGGGAAAATATTGATGTAATTTTCTGTGATCTTATCTCATTAGGAATTCCATTTTTAAGATTAGCGAAGAATAAACCTAAAATTATATTCTACTGTCATTTTCCAGATCAATTGTTAAGTACTGGAGGTGGTGTATTTAAATCATGGTATCGAACTCCATTAAACTATTTGGAAGAAATTACTACTGGCCAAGCAGATCGGGTTTTAGTAAATAGTAAATTCACACGTCGTGTATTTCGGGAAACTTTTAGGCGAATCGATGTAACTCCGGATGTATTGTATCCATCATTAAATACACATTACTTTGATAGTACAACAGTTACTGACAATGAAATTGTATTAAATATTTCACTTGACGCATTTATTTATTTATCAATTAATCGTTATGAAAGGAAAAAGAATTTGCCATTGGCTATTGAAGCATTCAATCAATTACAAGCTGTTTTAAATCCACGTGAATGGGAACGTTCATATTTAATTTTGGCTGGCGGATACGATACTAGAGTAAAAGAAAATGTGGAACATTATCAAGAATTAGAAAAACTAGCAAACCAATTAGGCGTGTTGGATAAAGTTATATTGTTACGATCACCAACAGATTTGCAGAAAATATTTCTCTTTAAAAAGGCTAATTGTTTAATATATACACCAGAAAATGAGCATTTCGGTATTGTACCATTGGAAGCTATGTATATGCAAAAACCAGTCATTGCTGCTAATAGCGGCGGTCCAACGGAGACAATAATTCACGAATCCACAGGATTATTATGTGATCAAAATAAAATGTCATTTGGTAAGGCAATGATTCGTTTGATACGTGATCAACAATTAGTTGAAAGAATGGGTGAAATGGGCAGGAAACGAGTTCAACAGAAATTCTCGTTTGAAGCTTTTGGCGATAAATTAAACTGTATTGTGTTGGAATCTTTAGGAGTTACAGAAAAAAAAAGCATTTAGATTGTCGGTACAATAAAAATTTTTCGAAATTTGACAATTTGTCATTAGCACTGCATTTTAAAAATTAAATTATCTCTGTAGTTTCAAGCTTTAAAGAATTAGCTTTAAAAACTTTTAAAATTAAGGAGAATCTTAACCGTTAATATTATGCTGATAGTTTTTGAATGGATTTTGGAACACATATTGACTTAAAACAATTAAATCTAACAATGGTTTATATTTAATTATCAAATAGAAAATCAATATTCTATTATATATTATTTATTTTTTACATATTTTATGTTTCTCCCAAATTTTTCTATAAAATAATTGTAATTTTTTATATATACACTTGTATATTGAAATATTAATAATTGCATTTTATTAATTGTAAATAAATATTAATTTTAAATGACTTACGACATATTTAAAATTTACTTTCTTGATTTATATCATTAACAATCACTTGTTTTTTCAGTTTATCAAAACGATCATCAAACATATTATATGCCTTAATTTGTTCTTGTTCCTCATTATAATCACATTTATCAATAATATTTAATTGTATATCATATTGTTGATCCCAACCTATATAACCATCAGATATTAAATAAATAGTATAAATAACACGACCTAAAGAATTTGGCGCGTTAAAAATAATGTGATGTGAACTATAGTTGGCACGATAAGCAATTCTCTTTAAAGCAATCAATTCACCATTATCTGGACATCCCAATGTAAGAAACCATGCTTCATCTTTACCTTTTGGGAATTTCGGACAATGAATACTTTCGTTTCTATGAGTTCCTAAACGATGTAAACTAACTTTTACTGTATATTCCTAAAATGAAATTTATTACTTGAGAAATAGATTATTAAGATCTTATTATTAAGATTTCACCTGTTGTGCATGGATATCGATCCAGTCATTACGATCTGTAGGTTGTTTTACAGTTCTTTCATTTTCTGGTAAATCTTTGTAGGGTCCTCTAATTGAGATTTGTACATTTATTGTTGGCATATCACAAAGTACCTAATCATTTCTGTTTTAATTATAACATTTCAAACTATATTTCATTATATAATTACTTTGTAAATTTGTTCAATTTCTGTTTCTGAAAATTCTTCACGTAATGGTCCAGCTAATTTTTCATAATTTTTATAACAAAGTGTTTTCAATACTGGAAGTGTTAGGAGTGGATATTCATGGCGAATATTTTCAAATATGGTATAATTAAATTCTTCGACATGTGGCAGTGTCAAGACAATTGGATCGTCATACCAACGACCTTGTATGATTGCTTGCATTATTTGTTGTATTCGTAGCGTCGTTGCAAGCCAACCTCTTTCTGCTACTACATCAATCATAGCCTAAAAGAATATATACATAAAAGTTTGATCGGAATTAAATGGATATGCTAAACGAATTACAATTGATATCAGAAAATATAATTTTTAGTAGTTAATAAGTTATTTGCAATGATTTTAGATAAATATCTAAAATCATTGCAAATAATAAGTTAAATTTTTAAAGATAAATTGGTTTGTCAACAGTGGACATTAAAAAAAATCATAGTATTTATGCAATTTGAGCAGTTATAATGGAATTATCTTTTGGATATATTTCTTATTTATAAATCTATGCTTCCTTAGATTTTTATCATCTGTACAATATAGTAATGTTTGAATTAAGATGGTTAATCTGAGTATTACTGCCACTGAAGACATATATATTGATAAATTGAAACTTTTTAA
Source organism: Empis livida (assembly GCA_963932195.1). Lineage (NCBI taxonomy): Eukaryota > Metazoa > Arthropoda > Insecta > Diptera > Empididae > Empis > Empis livida. Next base: position 41,129,553 of record OZ010645.1, read on the forward strand.
TCATAAAAAAATGATTACTAAATAATTGTAAATCACAATTTAATCATTGTATCAGTTAAACAAAAAAATTAAATTGCGGTAACTTCTTACTTTCTTATTTATACTTATTACTTCATCAAGTATTCAATTACTATCCACAAATAATTAAATTCTCATAGTTTCAAAAACTATAGATGCTATTAAAACAATGCGTAAGAAGTAAATCGTCTGACGATTTGGAATAAAAAAATGGTTTGCGGTTTAACCTACTTTAAAATAAATTTATACTAGAAACTAAGTGAAAACATAAGCAAAAATGAATATTTACTGATAACTCACCTGTAAAACTCTGATAGATTGATCTAAAACAGATTTAGTATCAGTCAGATAGTCTGTATTAGGTAATGGTAAATGTGAAAAATGTGCTTGCATTAATAAGAATGTTTTTGTATGCGGTGAATCATAAGTTAACGGATCAACTTTAAGCCGACATAATTTAGCTAATTCCCTAAAAGTGAAATTGTTGAGAAAAAATATACATTTATTTTAGCTTTAATTTTCTTTTAAATAAATAATTTACTCATTATAAATATCTTCATTGTGCCGTACTGGTTGTTGATTAAATTCATAAGCATCACACATTACTTTTAAAACTTCTTCATATTTCATATTATAATTTAAGGAATCAGCAAAATGTCTCATTGTCTGGTATGATAAATAATAATACGATGATATTCTACCCATTGATGTTGTATACAAAGTTCGATCATCAATTATTAAACAACCAGCTGCTTCCAAAACTTTACATACATTTTCCACTAAGCTTGATAAAAATTGGTTTACTTCTCTTGGATCAATATTATCCAAATTATAATAAGTAGGATTTCGTAATAAACGTCGGAAAAAATACGTCCATGTGAAATAGTCTAAAATAGCTTGTTTTGTTTGTACGGTACCAGCAACAATTTCAGCATTTATATGATCTGGTAAAACATCTAACATACTTGATTCTACTGGGAATGGATCGTATAAAAATTTCTTATAAAAATTTTTCTTAACATCGTGCACTAGTACAACAGCAACACCTTCATTACCAAATTGTGGTCTGCCAGCACGCCCCATCATTTGTAAAACATCCGTGATTGGCATATCAACATAACGTTTTAATTTACCGTCATAATACTCTGTACCTTTTACCACAACTAAATGTGCTGGTAAATTAACACCCCATGCTAAGGTAGCTGTAGCAACTAATACTTGAATTTTTCGGTGTAGAAATAATTCTTCACATGTTCTACGATCCCGTTCTTGCAAACCTGCATGATGCATACCAATGCCAAAAGCTAAAGTTAATTTTAAGTTAATATCTTTTATGTTCCGTAGTATTTGTTCCATTTCCTGTTCGGGTATATGTAAAAATTGCTTTGGATTATCTTCACCAGCTAAAAATGCTATCAAATCTAATGCTGTCAGGCGTGTTTGTCGACGAGAAGATACAAATATTAATGCTGGTGTACATGGAGAATATGTGCGGATGGCTTGAAATGTTGGACGGTTCATTGTTGCCATTCGGGGACAATAATGTTTACCGGGAAAACCACTTATATGAACTGATAAAGGCACAGGTCGTACTGATGGCTTAAAATTATACAGTCCCATTTGTCCAATACCCAACCAATTAGCTAAATCTTTCGCATTAGCTAATGCTGTTGACAATCCAATAATTCTTAATGACCGTTCAGTATGGGATGCAATAAAATTTGTACGTGAAACAATAACTTCAAGTACTGGACCACGATCTTCACCTAACAAATGAATTTCATCAATTACAATTAATGCAACATCACGTACATAATCTCTTGTTTGCCATGATCTACTAATACCATCCCATTTTTCTGGTGTTGTAACAATAACATGTGCATCTCGAATAACACGAATATCTGGTGTAACATCACCAGTTAATTCAACAACTTTTTTCTGTAATCTATTTTCAATACGAATTTTCCAATCTTCAATACGTTCACGGACCAATGCCTTCAGTGGTGCTATATATACGATTTTACCTTTAGGATTTTTTTCAAAAACTCTAAACATTGCTATTTCTGCTGCAATTGTTTTTCCAGACCCAGTCGGTGCACCTAATAACACATTACCATCAGTATGATAAAGACAATGGAAAATTTGTGTTTGGATTGGATTGAAATGTGTAAACGGATATAAAGATTCATATCGTTTATTATTGAGGGCCGTTAAGGGTAATGGTTGAAGTGGTAAAAGTTCTGTATGAGGTGGATGAATTTCTGGTAATATTAAATGCTGAAAACTTAATGCAGTTGACTCACATGATCCCAACCACGTATCACTCGTTATTCGTATAATATATTGTGGTGGTAAGGGATCTTTAAGAGGTATTGTCATTACTAATTCTTGTGGATTCTCAGAATAAACTGATTTTTTAGTAATCTGAAAATACTCAGAATGATATATGAAATTACTTTCGGGATCTTCAATCCACAACCAAAATGGTTCAGAATGTTTTCCATGAACACGATCATTCCATTTGAAATTTGCTGTTATAAATACACGAATACGTAATATTTGTCGTGTAATTGGCTGTAAGTTTGCTTCAATATTTAATAATGGAAATTCATGAGCACATTTTGAAACAAGTTGACCATACCTTACAAAGGAAAAAATAAATGTGATCCGTTAATGTTTTACTAAACTCGTAGAGTTGGCATTAAGTATACAATCTATTACATAAAATTAAAATGTATGTTACCTTTGATTTCTCAATATCTGTCCAATTTCTTTAGAATCCATTTCTCTTAATGTCAGCACACTCAATCCACGATCTTCTATTTTTTCGATAATCTCATGACCCAAACATGTAAATTGACGAAATGGTGTTTCAGCTTCCCACATTTGCTTCTCAAACATTTTACTAATAGATAGAATTCGACCCGATAAAATAGCATCATTCTTTCGTAACATAATTGTAAATAGAGCACGAGCGATTCGTACTGCATTTTGTGTAATATATGACATATCCGAAACTAGTGAAAATGATTTAACAAAACCACGCGACAAATATGTTTGCATTAATATATTAACTTTGCCATGAATATTTTCACTGCCACCCAGAACAGCAACTTCACAATAATTACGTGTTAAATCATCTAATTCGTCCATTTCATCATCACGTACTTTTAATTGCTGAAACTCTTGAGCTTGTGACATCATTCCTATTATATGTGATTCATTCATATAAGGACGAATCAATTCGTTAAATATTTCTACCGTATCGTATTTAATATAAAAATGTGATGCTGTTCTACCCAAATCTGTAACATTTAAGTCGCCAGTACGTTGATTAAAACGTATCATTCTAGCTTTATCTAAATTCATTGCAGCCGATGTTATGAGTTCCCTACGTTTTCCTTCCAAAGTTGAATCTCTTTGAACATCTGAATAATTTAGTCCATAGACTTGTGGATTTATTCGCATTCTTACAAATAAATATGTATAACTTAACCATTCAATAGCTTCATCAACATTTGTTATTGTTCCTAATGTTATTTCAGCATTTAAATTATCCGAAAGACATTGAATAAAATTGGATTCAATTGGAAATTGATTTGTCAATAATGATAAATAATGATTTAGTTTATCGTGTGCTGTAATTATTGTACCAACACCACTTTTATCGAATTGTGGACGTCCTGCTCGTCCAAATATTTGTAAAACATCTAATATCCCTAGATCGATAAATGAGCCATGTTTTGAATCATAAATTTCAGTACCTTTAATGATAACAGCATGCGCTGGTAAATTAACACCCCAAGCTAATGTCGCTGTACAAACTAAAACTTTGATATGGCCTTCAGCAAAATATTTCTCAACCATATTACGATCTATACGTAGCATACCAGCATGATGCATAGCTAGACCACATTGAAACAATTCAACTAATTGTTTATTACGACTTTTCGAAATTGATTTTTGTGCCATTCCGAAACTTGTAGTTTCTTCTGGTATAAATAGACCTAACTGATTTTTTTGTTGAGCAAATTCGCGCATTATAGTTGCCGTACGAATTGTTGCATTTCTGGCATGTACAAAGATCATAACTTGATGACCATCTCTTAAGAATTCTACACATTTGTCGTAACAAACTTGATCCATTTCCGACAGCTGTTGCAAAGGTTTTAATGATTTCACACCAATAAAATTTGTACTTAAAGGAACTGGCCGAAACCGGGAATCAAAAAAGAATAATCCTTTCATTGGATTGACACGTAAAAACCTTGCTACGTCAATATAATTTGGCAGTGTTGCTGATAAACCAACAATTCGTATCATACTTTGTGAAGATTCAACTAAACGTAATGTTCTAGCTACTAAAGCTTCAACAACTGGACCACGTTCACCATGCAATAAATGCACTTCATCAATAATTAACAATTTAACTAAACTTATTAATGCTACATCACCAGCACCTTTTCGTGTGACAACATCCCATTTCTCTGGTGTTGTAACTAAAATTTGGGTTTGTGTCATTTCAGTTTTTGTTAATTGCATATCACCAGTTAATTCACGTACATTTATTTGTAATGGTTTTAAACGTTTTGAAAAATTTTCTACCATTTCTGCAGCTAAAGCTTTCATTGGTGCTACATAAACAATTTTAAATTTATCACGGTGTATTTCACTTTGATCTGTAAATGATCTTATCGTATTTCCAATTGTTAGCATTGCCACATTAGTTTTACCAGCACCAGTTGGCGCACATACTAATAAATTTTCGTTACTATGATAAGCAACCGGATAAACAACAGACTGTATACGATTTAATGTTTGTGTATTAGAAAATATAATTTGACCTATATCATCTAAACCATTTATTTGTACTAAATTATTACCAACTGATAAAGGTGGTGGTTCATTGGCCGGAATTTTGACTTCTTCATACATTTTACAATCTTTACGTTCGACATTATCTGGTAAAAATAATTTATTTCCTGATATAAATCCAACATGCGATTTTGCGTCACTTTGTGCATCAAAAACAAATGGATATTTAATACGCGATTCTATCATCTGATGGATAACTCTTTCAGCTTGCTCGGGAAAAAGTGGTTGTTTTTGTGCGTTGGCTAAAAGATTTTGTTGTGTTTGTATGCGTAATTTAACTGGATTAACTGAATTTTCAATATCTTCATCTAGGTCTTTAACTGCAGTATTTATTAAACGATTTAATTTTTTCTCATCTTTACGTACTTGTCGTTTTAGTTGGCGTTCCTGTTCAGATTGAACAATTACAGTACTAGCTATATGTGGACCTTGTTGTTTTATCGCTTTCTGTGAATTTTTCAAGTCTTCCTTTGACTGTAACATCGATTGTAATTGAGTTTTCTTGATATCTAATTCATATTTATCAATAATCTCATTACGATGCAAAAGTATATCTTGAATTATTTCGAATTTATCAAAACCTAAAATTGAAAAAATTAAATATATCAAAATTCTTGTATTTAATTATTTCTCACCCAAAAGTTCAAAAAGGTCATTTTGTAATTCATCATTCGATTTTTTAGATTTTAATAAATCTATTAAACTAATTATTAATTCGTGATTCATATGTTTACCTAACCATGATTTTGTATATAAAAATTGTCCATTATTTTGTGTTCCATTCATTTTTATACTTGACCCAGATGCATCCTGTTTTTTTGTATCATACTTCATGGAAAATGTTAAAGCAGATGTTGCACGATTTGATAAATTAGGTGATAAATCTTGTAGACGATTCGTTGATAAATCATTTTTATATTTTTCAATGGATATATAAATTTGTCCACCCCATAACTGATTTTGTGGTGTTGTACTATTATTGTTACCATTTGTTATATTAGCATTTGAAATTGCTTCTAAATATTTCTTACATTCATCATTTAATAGTGGACTTATTTCACATACTGCTGAGCACATTTTGTTTGCTGTTTGTGGTAAAATGGGTCCAAACATATTTTTCAATATCCCTAAATGTTTTATCATAACAACTCGTACATCGAGAAATAAACGTAAAATAAATATTGCTGCATCATCAATAATATGTGCATTTTCTTCAGTACCAATCATTTCACGTGTCAATGACCATAGTTTTTGTAAATTTTCACTAACTGATACGACAGCATTTTGTTCAATACATTGTGATATATAATCTTTCAATTCTTTCCATGTTACATTTCTAGCGAAAAGTAAATTTTTTTTTGTTCATAGCTATACTGAATATTTAATATATGATAATATTAGATTAGTTTGAAAACTTACTGTTTTGTTTCCTTAGTTCTCCAGAGTTTTAAATTTATACGTTGTTCATTGGTTAATTTTAAATTTCTTTTAATTTCCAAATCTGTATGAACTCTAAGTGCACGAGAAAAACGAGGTAATTCACAAGACATATTTTTAAAATATTGTGAACTTTTTCGTGTACTTGATTAGTCAAATATTATAAATTTTATTGTAACTAATAAATTATTCTTATAATTAAAATGATTTTTTTATTATATTACAAATTATTATGAAATTTCCTATGAATGCAATTTTCATTGATAATTTCCACTTGCTGTCAGATTTCTATTCAAGTTCACTATGTCAGTTGAGTTTACAAAAAACCGTTTGTTATTTGCCAGAGCCGTACCATCAGATCGGCCGGCCAGTTGTAATTTTTTCAACTTTAAAAAATATTTTCTATTTGGATCTTACCATTGATTAAGCATAAGAACAGATGAGTTTTATCTTTATCCATTTTCTGGACTTTTTTTTTGTAAATTAAATATCTAAATTATATATCGTTAAATATTATTTGATCATATTGTGTTCATACAATTCGTGATAAGACATATCCTAGCGCCCAATAGTAAGCTATAGTGTAATAAAAATCTATAGCTTCCAAGAACGATGACACGACGATGTCATTGGCTAAGTTTCCAATTTTCATCAAAGTTCGGTATTAAGAGATAAAAATCACAACACATAGTTTTCGGTCACTTAAAAACGATATAAAAATGAAAATGGAATACAATTCCTATTCTTACTGGGTAGAATCCAAATTATGTCAATAATTATGTCAAATAATTTTGCAATCATACAAACAAAGTTCAATTATTAAAAATAAGATATTAAAGGAATAATGAATAATTGCATTAGTTGACAACTGTTGCAAAAAGAAAATATATAATAGAATTTGTAGTGAAAATTTAAATGTTTAGACATTATGGAACAAGACGGTGAAGAATACTGGAATACTACGTCCGCTAAAGCATTCAGTTTTGATGAAGTCGATGATGTAAGCAAATTGTTTTAAAAACGAATTTTCTTTATACTATTCCGAAAAAATCTTATATACATAAATAATTAAATGTTATTGAAATTTTTATTTAGGTAACTCCAATTGTATCGTCAAGTAGTAAAGGACATCTCTTTCCTGAAGATAACATTTCCGAAATCAGTGCTGAAGAATCATTACCTCAAACAGATGAGTTTTTATTAAGCCAATTAATTTCTGATGAAGATCTGAAAATGCGTATTTTGATAATTGAAAAATAATAATTCGAACACATATATATCGAAGTAATTTTTAAATATTTTCAGTTATTAATGAACAGTCATTGGAAGAGGAACCAATTCGTAAAGGTATAAGTCATGAAGAAGAATTACGTATATTAAGAAGAAAAATACAAGATACAATTCATCCGCCGCCTGTCGAAATAAACGCAATAAAATTACTAATTGGAAAACGTTGTTTTTTAGAGCCATATAAATCGCTCCAAGATAAAATAGATATTTTAGATGAAGTTATTAGAACTGGAAATGGTGCTGGAATTTTAGGAGTAAATATATATATATATATATAAATTTTTTTAATTTAATATATATATACTTTAAAAACATTTTCAGATTGTTTTGTTTTTAGAGAAAACTTTAAATAGAAAGCAATTAAATCGAATACTTTTACACCGACCAGAAGCTAGTAATCATTATTTAAATTTTTTAGAAACTAAAATGAAAATTGCAGAAGCTACAGATCTTTTAACGTAAGTGGAGCTTTTAATTATTTATATTAATTATACTGGTTTAATTAGCAAAATTTGTAATATTTTCAGTATGCTGGGAAGAGACAATGATGCAGCTGTAAGATTTTACAAAGTTTAAGTTATGCATAAGTTTATTTTTTTTATTACTCAGATGTTGCAATTCAAAATAGCGATGAAAATGAATCCAGATCCGGAAATACGAAAACAAAAGTTAAAAAAAGTTTACAGTGATTACTTTACACAGCCTGATTCAATAAAATTTTGCACGGAATTAGTTGGAAACTCAATAAATTTATTGGGTACACCATAATTTTTCATATAGTTTATGAACTTAATTTTATAAAATTTTTTAAATTTTAGAGTGGCAACTTCTGGAAAAATCAAAAGGTCTTGAAAATTCTTATAAATTGGTTGATTCATCACCAGTAGAATCTCTATATTATTCATGTTCCAAGTTCAAATGGAAAGATCTAAATTCCACTGAACCAACAAATCCTTATAAATTCATTACAGACTACAAAATTAATTCAGGTATATTTGAATGGACGGCATTGAATGAAAGAGCTAAAACACAAGCATATTTAGATTTAGAAGGAATTTTTGAGAAAACTGTAAATTTATAAGAATTTTTTTAATTTCTGTAAAACAAAAATTGATTTGATATTCATATTTTTAGTCATGGCATTCCCTTAAACAAAAACAATTTCAAATTCACATACCATTAGATGTAGCTATATTACGATTATATGATTTGAAAGCACCTCCACCTGTATTAAATATATTCCTAACAAAAATATCAGATTTAAAACATCGATTACAATTAGCAAAGCAAGTAAAATGTACAAGAAGTATTATTGATGCTCTGACGTTACTTAAAGAAAAACAAGAATTGGAAGAATATCGGAATTCATTAGTTGAAGGTAGTGAAGAACGTTTTTATGCTGAAAATTCTCTGAAGAATATTGTAAGTTTATATAAATTAAAAATAATTGTGCTTAAAACTGGGCAAAATGGGTTGACATTTTTTATGCGTGTACTTTTTTTTTGTTTGTTTGTATATTCTTCAGGCTAAGAAATGGTCAACGGACAGTTTAAAAATTATTAAAAAATAGAAATAATTACCAGTAAATACAAGGATAAAAATAAAAATCTCACAAAAACTAGTACAAAATTTTTTGGATTTAATTTTTTTATTAACTCTTTTCGCAAATTTAAAAAACATTGAATTTGTTCAATGGGCAGAAATATTAATACATATAATATATTTTACATAAATCTCTTGTATTTTACTATTTAAGCTTAAAGCTATTTACTTATAAAAAATAAATTTGTTAAACAAAAATATATTTTTTATTTATTTAAAACTATTTCTTTTTACTTTTGTAAATTAATATTATTTAAATGGAGGAGCTAAATTTTCTATAAAAATGCTTTATTTTTAAAAACTTTGTACAATATGTACTACAGCGAAAAGTATTTAAGTTTTAAATATCTAAAATACAAATTGAGAAGATTTTCTATTTTGTGAAACTTTAAATTAATATTGAAATAAAAAAATTATATTTTTTAATATATTAGTTATTTTTTGGGGATTTTCTCTTTCATATTTTTTTACAATAAACTAGAAAATGCATATGATGACACATCAAAATAATAATTTTTAAATATTCTTCTCAGCATTGTCCTAATGATTGACCAACTTTAATTTTTTGTCCAGCTTCTATTGTAAATCTGAAATATATAAAAATTTATTAATTTTTAAATTATAATTATTACTCTTTTTTTATTTACTTAAAAGCAATTGGAGCTTCAAATAAAAGAACTATTGTACTGCCCATATTAAATTGTCCAACTAATTCACCTTTTTTTAAAGTTTGACCAGATTTTATTGTCATTTCATCAAATTGATTTGGTTTATTTGAACGCACTTTCAAACCTAACCATTTATTGGTCTTTAATTCATCATCAAAATAAATTTGTACTGAACCGACATTTGTTGCTCCTTATAAATATGCAGAACCAAAAAAATTTATTAAGTAATGTATTCGTCTGGTTAACGTAAAAAATATATTATTTTATTACCAACTGCGGTGAAACTAAAAAATCCATGTTCCCACTTTCCAATATAAAGGGCTCTTTCGTTTAAACAAAATAAGCCAGGTAACCAAGTTGCAATTTTAGGACTTACAGATAACAATTCGCCTGCGAAATGTCTACGTAATTTTGGTTCCCATTGAGCCGGTGAATGAAATCTATGATAATCACCTGGTGCTAAATATATCACACATTGATATAAAGCAGTCTTCTATAATAAAAAAATATTTTAATCTTAAGTTATCGTTATTAGAAATAGCATTTTTGAATTCGGTCATATACAGCCATGTTCGGTGAATCAATTTTTTTTATAGTTTAGTCCTGATAACAAAGAATTAAATATATTTCAAGGACTTTTTTAAGTTTTTATTTAACAACGTTAAATTGAATAAATCACTGAAAATTAATACAAATTTCACCGAACATGACTGTACACCCTACAGAATTGAGAAAAAATAACATAAATTTACTTAGCACTATTTGTGTAATCTTAATTTTTTTATCCTTAAGTATTATATTAACTTACATCATTTTTATGTTGTTTAATATTTTCTAAATATGATTCTGAATTTTTACTTTCAACCCAATTATCGGGGCCTAAGAATGATTCTATTCTATAAGTAACACCTTTTACCTACAAAATTGTGAGTTAATTAGGAAATTGTTATAAGATATTTATTTACTTGTTCAATTTGTGAGTTTGAAGCTGAACCAAAATGTAGTACTTTACCATCAGCTGGGGATACTAAACTGCATCGATCAATAATTCGCGCACCATCTTTTAATTCACGAGTAAAAAATTCCGATAAACTTCGATAATCTCTTTAATTTTTTATATATATTTTTCAAATTGCAATGCAGGAAAATAAAAAATTATTAATTTATTGTAATAAGAATAGTTTACATATAAAATCCTTTTTAATGCAATTTAAATGAAAATTTATCCATGCAATTAGTAAAATTTAAAATCTTTGATATTAGAAAAAAATAAACAAAATATAAGATCCGTATTTAAGGAATTTTGAAAAATGTAGATTTAAAAACTACAAATAAGAAAATAAAAAATTTTAAATGCGGACCTTACAATTTACAATTAGTCGGAAACAAAATATTTTTCAATGCCAATTCAAAAATAATGCGAATATACATATATACCTTATAATAAATTTCTAAAAAAAAATAATAATTAATAGTTTTATAAACATGCAATCAACGCTGTTGTACTTATACTCTTTTGATTTGCTTAACGCTTTCATTAAAAAATTACATAAAAAAAGGTCAACATACTTGAATTCTGCATTAGCAGCTTCATCAATGTTGACATTAAATGCACTTGTATACCATCCATAAACATAAGGCCGAAATGATTTTGGTATTTCACAATCAGCTACCCAACCCCAACAACGACTAAATAATCTGAGGGGCAATGAACAGTATACGTTTGTCTAAAAATATATAGAATTATTATTTCAATGTAAAAAAAAATAATTTTTAATGTACATATAAATTATGTGATGATAAAACATGTGTAGTGTCTACGAAAATTTATTTTTTCAACCGTCAAAGAAAAATACCATAATTTAATTTTAAAATAGTGGAAATATTTTTTGTAAAATTTAATATTTCTTCAATTTCAAGAGCAGACAATTTACGAAATCTTTTAAACAATATTACTAATTAAAAACTGTGATTTTTATACTGTAAAGTAAACTCGAATTGTGCCCATAACAAAATTAATGAAATAAACTAATAAAGTAATTAGAAAATATAAAATTTAAAGTTTTAAAAACTGCAGAATTATGGGAAGATGATCTTTAACATGAAATATTAATTCCTGTTTATACTATTCAATGTTTACAGTTTGATAATATTTTTGAATAACGTAGTTAATAAATTATGCGTAAATCAATTAATGATTAGGGCAAAATGTCATACAAAAACCATAGTTTGATTTTAATTTAAAATATGTAAACAATATAAATTGAGTTTAACCGAAATCAAATTATAATATTAGTGTTAACAAATGTTATAAATAAAGTTAAATAAAACATTCATATCAATGGAAGAAAATCATAAATGTTTATGTTTCTATCACTTCAAAATAGTTGTGCCCTTTCGAAGGTTAATTGATTATACAATCTATGATTTTTTTTCAAAATTTTTACTGAAAAAATACATAAGAAACTTCTTTGCTATTTGCTAGTATTAATAATATAGTTTTATTTAGGTAGAGTTTACAATTTTTTTTTTCGAAAGTATTAATTACTAATATTTAATTTTAAAATGGAAAATCATCAGACAAAAATAATTTGACAATTAATATTAATTAACATTACATATTAGAAAATGTAATTTTTAATTTAAGTATTGTTATGAAGCATTGATATTAAATTACCTGCAATTGTGAAGCAGTTTTTGGCAGTCCCTCTTTTGCTAATTTTAAATTATGTAAATGCCAGTCAAGTGCAGCAATTATTGTAACACCAATTGGAGTGACACGCATTAATAGTCCAGACCATGTAAACCATCCTCCTGTAGCCAATAACCACCAATCGAGTATTGAAAGTATAGTCCAACCACCAGCACCAGCTTTCCAACTCCATTTTGAATGGAATTTTTTAAATTTACTAAATTTACCTTTTTTTCCATTTGATCCACTGCTATTTCCGTTACTGTTTGTTGTTGTGCTACCTGTTAAATTTGTAGACTGTGTTTGATTTTGTGTAACTGATGCTACTATTGGTGTTGGCTGCTGTTCTAAAATTGCAGTTTTATTTGTACTTAAGATAGAAGATGTTCGACGAAATGTCCATTTAGTAGACCATCTCTTTTGCGGTTGTCTAAAGCTAAAATGTTAATAAATAATAAATAAATTGATACAATAATGATTTAATAGAAAATAATTAAATTTAAAAAAAAAATCATTTACTAACCAACGTAGTTTTAAAATTAGCTAAAATACAACAATGAAATAATTACTGTGTATAGTTTAATTTATCTCAAGTAAAGAATTGTTTGGTGCTTGTAAACATTTTGTCGATCATCAACACAAATAGCATAAATAGAGTTCTCTTATCAAAATATTTAGCGAATAAAAATTGAAATAATATATTTTGTAGTACGTAAAGTAAAATATCAAATTATATACAAAATAAGATTTTGTTTTCCGGAAATAATAAAATTAACCAAAATCAAATTATAATAATAGTTTTAGCCAAAATGAGTAAATAAAACAATCTCAAATTAAGCAAAATAAAAATAAAACCATTGAATGAACTACAAAATTTCTTATTAATTACAAAATATACAGAATTAATTAACTAATATCTTATGTATTTTCACATAATTTAAAATTTATTTAATTAATTTGACAAGTTTATTATATTTTTTATATAAAACACTTTTTGTCAAATAAAGCACAAATCATGAGGTCAAAGATCTTTGCGGTGATTTAAAATTTTCACAAATATTTTGGCGCGAGTCGATAATGTATTTTCAGCTGATTTATCATGTTAAATATATATATTTTAGTACATATAAGTATCAGGAAAACATAGAATTGTATAAATAAAATTTAACTGATAAAACATTTAAGAATCTTTGTCCTCTGTAGTGCTGTTAAATTTCACAGTAATTTAATCATATTGTAAATAGTAACTTCTTTTTGTTATAATGAATTAGATTATTTTATCGATAATTTTAATTGTTTTAATCATAAAATGGAAAAAACAAATTTTTATGAGAAATTGCACAATTATGGAAATAATATTAAAAGATTTTGAAATATTATATTTTCAAGGTTTAATTAATAGAATTTTAAATCATTTTATATACTTTGTTACTTACATCTGACTCTTTGGCATAAAGTAATATGACATTTTTATTGGTGAAATTGTTATATGTAAATTATGATAATATATAATAATAGCTTTTTTCCGTTATTTTTGTTATTGCGGAAATTTATTTTAAATACCCGACGACTAAAAATTGAAAATATCAACTAAAATGAACAGAAACAAATAAAGCTTACTTCTCTAATTATACAATTTTTCTATATTCATATTATGAAAACAAAGAAAATAAAAAACATATGATTTTTGATTTTGAGTCACTGATTTGATAATGTTTTCCAATTGGTAAGAACAAAATCAGTTCATCCCCATCAACTAAATGTGAAAAAATGTCACAGAAAAATGTTAGTCATCGACAAAAATTTATCACAATACTGTGGAAAAACTGTAATTGTGGTTTAACAGAATTATGACATTTTTTTAACATTTTAGACAGAAAACATGTGACATAATTCAGGAATTTGTCAGTTTTGTGAACAAATTTGCACACAAAACTATGAAAAATTTGTCACATATATAGTTTTGTGCGCAAATTTGATGCAGTTGTGTCAAGAAATTTTTTATGTCAACAAATTTATTATAGTATTTGTTTATTTTTTTAAAAATAATTTAAATTCAATATTATAAATACTTAAAGTAACAACAATAGTGTTTTTTTTTTTAAGGTATGCTTACCTATGATTTGATTAATAAAAAAACAAAATTCAAGAACGAAAACCATTGATTAAAAATAATACTATTATTCTTAATCAATGGTTTTGTTTTTAAGTATTATTCTAATCAATGATATAACTTAAATAGCCTACTTCAGCAAAATGTTTTTTTTAAACTAATATTTTCTTTTCAGAGATTTCTAATAGCTCTCTACAACCTTTGCATATAGAACTTTACGTGTTTTGAGGCTCATCTTCAGACAAATGCTTCTGCCGTATAATTTTTATCGTATTTAAAAAAATGGAATAAAAATATAAATTAATTAAAATTTTGAATAATTGCTTAAATTAAAAAATAAAATCATTGATTAAGATATTATACATTATTTTTAATCCAAGGCAAATTGAAAATTTAAAAAAAATTTAATAAATGATTCAATTAATTATATTAAAAATTATTATTGTCTCATATTGTTTTTAGATATTAAAGCCCAACAATAATATGCATATTATGCAAACTCTGGCTTATGCAAACTCTATGCATGATACGATTACATAGTACTGTGTCCAAAAAATAAGTTGAATTACTTATTTAAATTCGCGGGTATTATGAAAGCATAGAATTATTTTTTATAGATTGGTAATACTGTTCTTGATATCTATGCAAAGTTACAAGTCAATATATACAATTGTTGCCGAGCTACTCGTGTTTTTGTAAACATACAAAAGTTTATAGATCTTGTGGCCGAAAATCGTCTATTAACAATAAGAGACCTTGCTGATACTGTTGCCATTTCATAAGGTTCGGTAAATACAATTTCAAAAGATTTCGTTAAATTAATCAGCTTCTTATTCTTGTGATTTTCTACCTTTTTTTTCTTCTTTAAATTCATAAGCGGTTCTGAAGCCAAACTAATCAAATCAACTTTTTATTTTCAATTTTTAATGGCAAAAAGAATGTTAAATCAAATATTTTAAAAAGCAAAACTATCAATTTGCTCTATTACTTCAGAAATGAATCACTTTGCTTTGTATTGATTATGATTTATTAGTTTTCTAAGCTTTTGTTGTTATCATATCGTTACTTTCCAAGCCAAAACAATAATTTTAAAAATCAATTACACTTCCGGTAAAATTGACTTCCGGTAAAATCGTAACTTCCGGTATTTCTTCGATTTTTAAAAGATATAAACAATAATTTTTAAACGAAAACAAGACAAAAGGGCCTTTAAAATTTATAGGCTTTTCGCTGTCTTTATTGTTCTGCCAAAAAAATTATGTGACAGTATGCTTTGATCAAAGCTTTTTATTTTATATTGGTGAGTTTTGTCTCTTTTTTTTTATTGGAAAAGTTAAACTTGATTTGCAATTCCATACAACGTTTCATGTTTCAACCTCAGTTTCTATTGGGACTTAACCGAACTTGGTGCGGTAATCTGTAAAATTTTAATAAATTTTGTTTAAAATCGTTGTTTTTATAGTTCATTTAATTATTTGAAAATTATACTACTGATTTATGTATAACTTGTAGTGGACGTGTTAAATTTTTTATTTCTCTAATTTTTTAATAATTATTATTTGAACAGTAAAATTTAATTAAAATATATTAAAAATTTAAATTTAAAGTGAATAAGTTTTAATTTATTAACGAAAGGAACATATAGAAAGATTTTTTATTCATTTTTAAATCTACAAATATTTTTAGGTAAAAACAAATTTATTTTGTTCAATTTTTGATAATACATTTATTTTCTTAAATATAACATTATATCACTTTATAAATTATAAAACCATTATAAACTAAATACTGAAAAAACGTATTTTTAAAAATATTGAATTTGAAAAAGTTTTTATATATCTTTTAATTAGTAAGCTTTTTAATAGATTTTTAATTGAAATTTTTTAATATTTAAATTTAAACAGGTTTCCCATTTTTATAAATATCATATTCAAAAAAATTTATCTTATTGTTTCTTATTTAATTTTATTTATTTGATATGAGTTATTTTATTACATCCTTTACTATCTGAAATTTCAATAATTTACAAAAATATTTATATAACCGGTAAGGTAAATTAAAGAAAAGATAAAGATCAATGTAAAACAAGCTGATTTTTCAAAATATTTTGAGAATTTTATGTGGACATAAAGTATCTATAATCAAATGTTTAAAAAATCGCCATGTACGAATATTGAAAATAATTATAAATTATGTTATTTTCAATTGAATGATTAATGGAATATTAGAAAAATTTTACTAATAAAATAAACTTAATATAATTACCAAAAAAATTGGCAACATTATCAGATAAAGTTTACAATTCTTCAAAATAATTAGTAATTATAAAATATAAATTATAAAATATACAGATAATTTAAAATATAACTTCCATGAATTATAAAATTTACTATAGATAAATGATTGTATTTAAATATTATTTAACAGATGGTTTTCATTTAACAAATTAAATATTTGTTTTAAAAATTAATTAATAATTTCAAGTAGAAAAATATTACCTAAAAAATTATTTTCAAAGTATAACTTTTAAAAATTACAAATTCGAAATAATTCAAATGAAATTTAAATTAAATCGTAATATTAATATTTGTGTTACGTTTTTTTAATATTGAATAATAATTTTTTAAAAGATATACTAATTTTTTTCGTAAGGTAAAACATATTTATATGTTAAAAAAATTTATGTTTCTTGTCAAAATTTAAAAATTATTATTCTTTTTACTTAGCGTTTTTAATTTTAATATATTCACTATTTTTTTTTTTTTGAAGATATCAATAATTTTTTTGCACAAATTGTTTAAAAACTGGTTTTTAATTTCTAAATAATTTGGTATAAAATATACAGTAAAAATAACACACATTGGTAGAATTCAAAATACAAATGCAAAATAATATATTAACCCTTTGACGTTTGTTTGGGTTATTGCAAAACGGAACATTTGATCCTTCTTAAATTATAATCAAATATATTTCTAAAATACAATTTATTAAATTATTTTAAAATTATATATGTACTACGGTATTTCAAATTTTATAAACTTTATCATAGAACATAACATAGAATAATAGACTTTGTTTTTATTCTTTATTTGAAGTAAAACTTTTAACTTTCGCATGTTCGACTTTCACCGCGTAGACAGATGTTGCACTTGCTGTTATTTAAAATTAAATATTGGGTGGGATAATAAATATTTCAATTATAACTCTATGTAAATATATAAATTGTGATAAAGTACATAACATATTTTACTTTAATTTTGGTTTCATTTAAATTTCAATACTTAAACCTTGAACTTAAATAAGTTCAACATTGATTTTCTCTAAAATATTATTGATAATCATAGATTAGTCAATAATTTGCATTCCAAATCTTAAAGTTATAAATAAGTAAATATACGATAATAATAATAAATTTACCTAACTTCCATCAATGTCAATTAAAAATAATTTGAAAATGAGGATTTTTATCTTAATAGATTATAACAAAATAAATCTGAACACAAATAACACTTTATCAGATTTCATTCAACATCAACTATCTTATAAGTTTTAATATCTCTAATTTTCTCTATTTAATTATTTAACAATATTTTATTTTTATGGGAATTAATTATAAATTAAATATAATTAGTTCTTTTTATTCATATTATTTAAACATGTAAAATTTGGAATTAACAATAACAAAACTAATAAATTAACTAAATCTATAATTTAAAAATAAAAATTGGACATTAATAATGTAAATAATTTAATCTGAAAGTAATTTAATATTCAATCTAAATGTAAAATTTTAATATACTATAATATAATTAAATGAATATACATAAAAATTGTAATAATTATTTAATATTACATTGTACTTTTTTTTTTTAAAAGTAGATTTTAGTAGATTTTGTGATTGTCATTAAATTTAATAAGATCCATAATTTTTATTTTATGGTAATACTAAAATAACATAGCAAATAGCCAATTATTTTAATATTAAACAATAAGATTACAATTTTAAATTTGCTCAAAATAAATATTTTTTCGAAAAATTATGAAGAGCGATCAAAATTAACGACCAAACGAATAAAATTTCTAAATTCCTAAAAATTTATAATTTAATTGTCAAGAAATAATATTTGTCAATTCAGTATACACCTAAAAAAGTATATTATTTTTATTAAAATTATTCATTTAAAATTATTTAAACTGTGAGAATTTATATTTAATAAAAACATTGAAAAGAAACCTTTCACTTTTTATGACTTATGATTAATATTCTTTTTGTTAGCTCCCCAATAATTATTATGTGATAAATTTATAAGATGAGCGCGCAGGTACTTTAATGTTATCAATTTTTTTTATGAAGTGAAATCTTCAATTCAATTTTTGTGTCATTGAATACGATTTATCGTAATATGAAGTGAATCTTTACAATTTTAATTATAGATAGTAAAAATAGAATTTAATATTTAGTGTCGTTTATACTCAACAATGTTAAGGTTAAAATATAATGTTTAGATTTTATATCACCAAGTTCCGACAAACATTTTTTTGAATTTTATGGAATAATTTTATATCAATGACAGTATAATAAATAAAAAAATAATTGAAAGTGAATTATTGATTAAATTTAGATTGTGTATGTTTACATAAATACAAATATGTATTTTTAAAATTTATTTCAACTGTAATAATCAGACTCATAATAAACAGACCCAATTACTGAATCAACAGACATATACATTTCATTTATATTAATTTCTGATATATGATCTTTCTAAAGATTAAATAATAATTCTAAAACAATGACTAAATAATATAATAAATAAAATAAAAAATTTAAATATTATTTTCATTTAATTTTCCAAATATACTTAATATAATTAATAGAATCTCTAAAATCTAGAATTGCTAAGTGTAAATTTTTCAATCGACGTAATTAAATAAAAATGGTTAGAACTTTATATTACAATTGATTTCATTATATTTTTTATAATCGAATTATTGTCGAAAATATCGATTTATGTGATAAATATTAAATGTATGTATATGTATATTTTAATTTGGTATTCATGAAAAATATTTAATTTTAAATCATGTTTTTATAAATCGTGATATAAAACTTTCAGATAATAAAATTTTTGTTAAAAAAAAAACGGAAGAAAATTATTATTTTTATAATTATACATTGTATTTTTTTTTTTAAATTATATTATATTACACTAAATTTTTGAATCTAATTCAGTATACTTAATTCAAAGCATACTGAATTAGATTCAAAGTTTCCTAATTCAAAAAGTTGCTTAATTAATAACGATTTATTTTTCTGTAGTAAATGTGTTTAAAACCACAATAATATACCATTAATACAAATAACCTTAGTCTGAGCTCCATCTTCAATTTTCTTCAAAATTTGCAAATTCGTTTTTATTGAAATTGATTTTATTTTTTTTTGTACTGACTGTGGGTTGCTTAATTTAAAACTATAAATTAAAATTATATCTTAAATTTGAGGGTAGCTAAATATGAAAGTTTCTTAATTTGAAGGTTGCTTAATTTAAGAATTTACTTATTATTTTCCATAAAAGAATTTATTGACTTTTTCCAAATTTTTGGCAAGTAAAGATTAAATTATGCAGGAAACATGCACTACTAGTTTTGATTTAAAGTTGAATACAAGTTTTTTGAGTATCAAAAAAAAAAAATCTATATTGAATATTGTTGTGATTTATTCAGTGCCGTAGTGAAGAAAAATTTGAGAAAATGGAAAACTTAAAAAAAATTATGAAATTAAAGTTTTAATAAATACAAAACATATACTTATACAGTTAATATAAAAAAAAAAATATAATTTGTTAAAGTAATAATTTATAAGAATGTTAACAGTATCACTCATTTAGTATGTATTATTTGTGTAAATTTATATTGATTATAGTATTCGTGGAAATATTTTATAGTGTAACGAATTATATGAATGATTTAAAATTAATTTTTAGTAACTTTTACAATTTTTTTTATATTTATTACTACAATAACAAAAAACGACATTGGCTACACTTTTATATTTCTATGCAAAATAATAATTAAGCTTTTGTCCAATAATATAAAAGGTCAATTTAAATACAAAATTTATTAATAGTACGAGCACAACTATCTTAAAAATGTACTACATAATTATATTATATAATACCATCGGTTATTACCCTAGATTTTCTCATCCAAAAAACTGGTTTTTCCATTGTTTTGTACATATTTTTCCTACTTTTATGTAATATTTGTTTTTATTTGTTGTTTTATAGTATAACTGCACCTCTTTTATGGCTAAATTTTAAAGGTCATTTCAATTTCACTTGAAATTTAATTACATTACAGCATAATAATGTATTCTTTATTATAGTGGTTAAAAAAAACCAAAACGTGATTTATGATTTTATATACAATATTTTATTATTGTTTCTAGTAAAATTATTAATTATCATATTATTAATTATAGCAATTGTCAGTTTTAAAATATAAATTAAAAATATTTAAATAAAAATAAGACAACTTGTAACAAAATTAAAAAAATATACTTGCAACATTTTTAAATAGATTTACTCTGCAAAGTTTTTGGGCAAATTTTGTCGAAATTTTTTTTGCTTATTGCAAGATATTTTAATATACATATGTAGTTTGCTTACAGAAAATAAGATTATATTTAATTCTATATCTATTGCTATGATTATCTCCAAAATTTTCAAAAATTAATTTTATCTAGTTTCAAAATAAACGACTCAGTTATTAAATTATGGAAATATAATGTGGTATTACTAAAATTTTATCTCTATTGAATTAACAACTTTAAATAAACAACTCGATTTATTGTTTTTCTAAAATTACATAAATAACGAATATATTGAAACATAATAAGTTTAGTATGTATTTTAACTGAAATTAACTTTTTGTAATAAAATTTGACATAAATAATTATAGTTTAAAAAATTAGTAAAATTTGACATAAATAATTATAGTTTCAAAAATTAGTTTTTTAAAATTAGTAAATAAAATTATGTCATTATGGTAATTTTTAATCATTACTGTAAACGTAAATTTTTATTTTATTTAATCATCTAATTTTTAATTTGATTTTTTAATTGCACAATTATATATTAGATAATATTATGATTTAAATATAAAATTAAATGTATTGTCTTTTCGTAATTATTGATTAAAACAATTAATGAATAACGAACTGTAACAAATAGATGAATGTTGACAAAAACTTGTGCTAAATAGTTTAACAATTTATCAACAGCATTGACGATATTCGTTATGCGGAAACCTTTATTTGTTTACCATCAATATTTGTCATATGTTTCTGGCACAATTATTTAAATTTCTGAAAATATCTGTGACAGAAACCAACATGTATTTTCAATTTATTTATTTGATATGTTTTTAATATATTCGTTATTGTTAATAAAACTATTAATAATTATATAGTTTTGTCTTAAAATATAAATATGTACAAAATATGTACGTAAAATATTTGTAACAGTTCAATAATACTTTCTTATCAATTTTAATACACTACTCTGGAAACCTTTGAGCAAAAGGTTGGTAAATTACTCATTAAATTTTTGGGTAAATATTAGAAATTATTCTTTCACTTTTCATTAATTTAATTTCTATATTTAACGACAATTAGTGTAATTATAATTTAGTGATTACTATATTTTCACAACAAAATATATTGCTATTAGTTATTACTTGTTATAAAAAAATTGCTATTAGTATTACCTGCAATTTTTTTGGTCAACTCTTAAAAATAAATATACGAGGGCTGTTTGGAAAGTTTTGAAAGCAAAAAGCAAAGAACGAATTTAGTGGGTTTAATCACTTTATTTTTTGATATTGTCTCCTTTCAACCTCAACAACTAAGTCCAACGTTTTCTTGAGTATGTAATTCGTATGAATATACAATATACCTAACAAAGGAAAATCATTTCGTATTTTCGTATTGAATTATAGATGTGTTACTCAAGTAACAAATCTATTAGTTATTACTTGTTATAATTGACCAGCAATTTGTTACTCAAGTAACACATCTATAATTTGTTTGGTGCAGCGAAAACACACATAAGGCGAGATATTGTTAGTATGTCGATTGACTAAAATATTCAAAACGAGATACATAAAAAAAAATTTATCGAAAATTGTTTTTTTGCATTCTCACCATTTTAGTTGTTTTCAAAAAATCCAGTAAATAATTTGTTGTAATTTTTATTTAAAAAAAACTGCAATCTTAAAAACAACAAAGATAATTTCGACTATAAATATATGACTGGCGTATACAATTTCGAAACCAAATTATACATTTTCTTTGAAAACAATATTATTTTTCTGCAATAACAATGAAATATTTTTCTGCAATAAAAAAAATAAGGAAATATTTGATTAAAAAAGCAATTAATTTAAATTACTTTTATTTCCATAAATTCTATCTGATAATAAAACATTTCCACATAATTTACAATCAATTTGTGATAAAATTTAATGCTAAATATTACTACAGATAAATTATATTTTAATGACAACTACCTTCTATTTTTATGCGCAAAAGGTCAATTTATATATTTATTGTTATTTGCTATCACGGTTTATTTCTAAATTTAGTGTAATAAAATTTTGTATCAAATAATAAAGTACGTTTTTAATTGCTAATGATTTTTTTTGTGTACATAGTCATTATTAAATTTTACAAAATTATCTGAGCGTAAGAGTAATTATTATAATTGTATTTGGAAAAATTATTAAGTTCAATAACTTATTTTTAATATGATAATACCATTTTGAGATCATAAATTAATAAAAAAAAAAACCAGTTAAGTATTTTTATGAAACACTAATAATTCAATAATCATACAAATCACTCTAAATAACTTTTCATCTAATTTGGATTTCATCTACTCTTATGAGTACACTCAACTCTTTTTGTACACGGTCTTTTTTTACACGATTTTGAAATAACACGATCCACAAAAAAAGAACAATAATCTTCTTTTTTTAAACGAAATATTTGGTTTAACACGATTTTCAAAAAAAAAAAATTCTTATTAATTTTTTTTATGTACTACTCGGGGAATACCCATTTTATTATATGATGTATAATCAAGAAACTGAAGTCGCATTTTCTATTTTTCTATTTAAATTTTATTGTTGTGTTCAGTTCGTGGAAAAATTATGTTTTAAATATTTATTCTTTTTTTGCACGGTTTTTTAGAACAACTTATGGTTGATTTTTCTATTTTACACGGTTTTTTAGCATGTCTTTTTTTACACGATTTTAGTTCGAACGTATCTGCCGTGTAAAAAAAGAGTTGGGTGTATTATAAAGTATTAGCATCTAAAGTTGATATAATTTCTCTAAATTTCTTAAATATTTATATAATTCAAGATAAATATTTAAAGATCAGATAAATAATCTAAATTCAGTTAGATGATTTATCTAATCTTTTGTTGTCTGCGTATTAATATAAAATATAATATAAACAATTGGTAAATCAAATTGAATTAATTCAATAAATGACAATTATTTATTGCATTGAGATATCCGACAAATTGACGCATCGTCTTTTTCATTATTAATGCCATATTTTTATTTTCATAACATCTTTTTTTATTTTGCTTATATACCGGTTTCAATAACAGCTGCACAGTTAAATGTGTTGGTTGGTAAGATTTATTAATTTAAAAAATTAGTATCCGCAAGATATTTTAAATTAATATTTTACAGAAAAGAGAATTATGATCGCAATATAAAAATGTGTCGATTATCATAAGGTTTCAAAAACAATTTAATATTACTTAAAATTTTGTAAGAAAATAATTACTAGACCCAGATTGAAAAGTGTATAAATGGCATAAAATATATTACACCAACTAGCTAGAAATATTTTCAAGTAGTTATAAGAACTAATACGAACAATATAAAGTTTAGAAAATTTGTAGAAAAATTTATTTTTACGATTTACTATTATATGTTTATATTTTAATTAATTATAACTGGGATTTTTAAAACAGGTAAAGATTAATTTTTTTTATATTAATCAAGCTTACATGTAAATCTATGCTAGTTTGATTAATGTATTGTAATATAATCGAGGATTTTTGCGATTGATTAATGTAAAACTTAGAGGTAATTTTTTTCGTAGGTAAAAAATCGAAGCTTGTGGACATATTTAACTACATATACAATAAAATACTAGCTGAGACAATGAATTAAAATTAAGTTAATACAATTTTAAGTTAGATTTAATAAAGGAGTATTTGTATTTGTTTAACAATTACAGCATTTTTACAATCATGGGGTAAGCGTTTTTAATTATTTTGATTAATATGGAAAAAAAATATTAAATGTAAATTTTTTACATAATAAATTTACTACAGAAAAGAATCTTACAATATAAATGGCAATGCTAGGCATTCAGGAACAGAAATAATAGAAAAATCAGAAGCTGGAACATTCCGGAGAATATTTCCACAAATTTTAGCTGTAACTGCTAAAAATTTATTACTGCTAGATTTAGGATTATCAGTAGCATTTCCAACAATAGTGATACCAGCACTACGAGGCACAATTACAACAAATGGAAAAGAAATATTACATTTTACAGATGAACAAGCATCATGGTTTGGTAACGAAAAAACCTAAATAATTTCATATTCAAATTATATATTAATAAATAAATATTTCAATAGGAAGCATTGCATTTATTTGTCAACCAATTGGAAGTGTTTTATCAGGATGGGTTACTGAACCATTAGGGCGAAAAAATGCAATGATTATTGTTAATATTCCATATATAATTGCATGGCCTTTATTATACTATGCAAATTCATTGGAAGCAATGTATATTGGAGCTATACTGCTAGGACTTGGAGTTGGATTTATGGAAGCGCCAATAATTACTTATGTCGGAGAAATATGGTAAGTGAAGGTTAAGTTTTTTTAGAGATAAATTCGTCTAATTGTTTTCACTTTAGTGAACCATCTATAAGAGGAATATTAATATCATGCGCTGGTGTTGCTGTTACTTTGGGTATCTTTGTAGTTTACTTATTAGGCTCGGTAACACAGTGGCGTACAGCAGCTTTAATTTGTTTAGCTATACCACTTACAACAATAGTAGCAATTTCTTTTGTGCCTGAAACACCAATGTGGCTATTATCAAAAAATCGTATAGAAGATGCAAGAAAATCACTACAATGGTTACGGGGTTGGGTATCACCAAAGGCAGTTGAAAAAGAATTTACTGAAATGGAAAGATATAGTATAAACTCAAATAAATGTCATCAATGTCAAAAGGCTGATGTTAAATGCAATCATCCACCTGCTGGTCTATCAGATAAAATCATAGAATTAAAACGTAGACGGACACTTAAAGCTTTTTTCATAGTGACCGGATTATTTGCAATTGGTCAGTTTAGTGGTATTTTAGCAATGCGACCATTTATGGTACAAATTTTTAAAGCATATAGAGTACCTGTTGATCCAAGCTGGGCAACTGTTTGTATGGGTATTATTGGGTTATTGGCCAATATTGCTTGTATGTCTTCAATCAAAATTTTAGGAAAACGTAGAATTTGTTTAATTGGATTAATTGGTTCATTAATTTGTTGTATTGCATTGGCTTCATATGGTCAAACAATGTTTCCAGAAAACTACAATTCATTTGATGAATATCCAAATGTTGAATTTAACAAAAGTTATTTTCCGTTGGTAGCATTCTTCTTTTTATGTTTTTGGACAAATGGGGGTGTAACATCAACACCATGGTTTATGCTTAGTGAAGTTTTTCCATTCAAGTATTTAAACAATAATATTCTATAAACGTTAAATATTTACTTCTTTTTAATTATTTTTTTTAGAGCACGTGGTTTGGCTACAGGAATAGTAGCAGCAATAAATTATGGTTTAGGATTTGTAACTACAAAAACATATTTAAATTTAGATAAAGGATTATCACTTAATGGGGTTATGTGGTTTTATACCGCTATTAATATTGTTGGGTAAATACGATTTAAAATTTTATTTTTCAATAAGTAATTGATTTACATATATTTTCAGAATTTTCTTCGTTTATTTTTTAATACCAGAAACAGAGAATCGAACTTTAGAAGATATTGAAATGCATTTTTCCGATAAAACAAAAAAACTTACAGATATTAAAATTGCTAAAAATTCTATAAAAAATAAAACAAATAATAATAATAATGAAGTTGAAAATGGACAGGTTCCACAAACGAATGCGGTAATAGGCTGTGATAATAAAGCTTTTGCAGAATAAGTTTTATTTTTTAAAACCAATAACATTAATATCTTTTTATCTTTTATGTATATGTTTGTTGTTAGAAAATTATGATTTTATGTACACTTGCATATTTTAAGTATTGTATGAATAGAATATGTTATTTAAAAGAGTATTTCATTCCATTAAGAATATAATGTTTTGTTATTACATTATTTAATTTAGAAAAATATTATAATTGTTTAAATTTACTTTTTAGTTTTTAGTGTACTATTTCTATTATTTTTTGTTTAATTATTATTTACGGATATACTATATTGAAATTTTTTTTATAAATTTTTATAATTTATGTAAATGTACTTATTTTATTCCATTATTAAATAATTATTAAATCTTAATACTATTACCTTTCTTTTAGTTAACGAAGGTTTGAGCACATTTATATATAAATGTTCGAAAAAACGTCAACTTGAGGAAAACCAGATTACACTTTATTTTTCATATTTATGGCATAAATATTAAAATTAAAGTGTAATCTGTAACTGTAAGCTGTTCCCTTTATTCCTAATGTCGGTAGTTTATTTGGTAATATACATTATCTTCCATAATTACTCCAACATAACGTTATTAAAAATCATTTATAAATATTTATAATTGAGCAGGATTTTAGTAATGACCATTGCCGATGGATTAAATCTGAAATTCGAACCTAAAAAACCGAGCAAGACAAAATTATTCAAATGAATTTTTAGGACCATTTTGTTATTAAATTACTATACATGTCATTTGTTCGCATCATTTTTGGGTATATTAATTACTTCAATATGATTTATGCCTTTTTCATAATAAGAGGAACCTCGATATGGCCTAATTAATATATGTCTAATTAATATTTAATATTATGTCAACCTTAGAAACCAGAAAGACTTCTGGTAAAGTTATATTCATCCATCGATTTATTTTTGGGGGAAATAGATCCACCACCCACACCTCCTTCAAATAAACTTAATATGACCGAATCTAAGTCATAAAAGATTCATTCGTGTAAATTTTTAATAGGGCTAATTCCAGAATATTGTAAAAATTATCTATTTAATGGACTAAATCTGAATTGAATATCTGTTTTGATGCCGTAAACATTAAAAATCATCCGCAACTATTAAAATAAATTAATTTCGATATTTTAACAATATAAGTTGATAATCTAAATATTATTACTTGGCTTTATATATTATATTTGTTTTCGAAGATAGCATCAAGAGGTTTATTTATAATCATTAACAATTGTTTAATTTTTTTGTAGATTATTGTTATATTATTACTTTTTAATTAATATATTTTCTTTTTTTAATAAATATTTAAGAAAAAATTTGTAATATTCTTTAACAAATAAATAAATAAATAAAATTTAACGGCGAGGTTATTATTCGTGCTATGGTGTTTTGTGAATATTGAAGTTTATATCAATTCTTTGACAACAAATACTATTTTATTATATTTAGAATCGTATACCCCAACATGAAGTGTTTTTTTTATGTGATTATGAAAAATTTACAGTGTGTAGTGATAAACACTTTTATAACTGTAGTTATTATTGAAAACGGTTTGTAAGTTGATTCATCTTGCACAATTCGTCTGGAAGAATTCTTTGCACATTTTCCACAATTCTATAAGTATGATTATTTTAGTTGATTATTCTAATTACCTAAAAAATATGTACAGTGTATCATTTCGCACAATAGAACTAATTAATATATCTTGCTAATATAGGAATAAAGTTAATATACTCTAATAACTTTATCGATATAAGCAATCTAAGGTATCATAGCAAATTATATTAGAACTTTTTCTTTTAATTCATATAGTTTGTATATTATGAGCTTTTTATTCCCAATATTCCAATGAAATAGACATAATTTGAATTTTTAAAATTAAAAAATTACATACTATTAAAAATATGTATATGCAATTTTAAGAAGCATATATTATACGCTTCGTAAAATTGCATACAATGATTTATTAGCTGGGTAGGGAAACTCAGCTGATCAAATTTCGATATACAAATATGGAGTAGTAAATTAAATAGTATAACGCACAAATTGTGTTGAAAATAACCACAATTTCTATTCTTGGTATATTAGTTCTACTCTTCACATTAATTATTTTTGCATTTCAATTAAAAAAAGGGAAATTTCAGAATATGTGATAACAAAATCAAATAGTATCGAGTATATTCTTAAAAATTAATTAGTTATATTACAAATAACGAAATAATTTCAAGATACGCCATCTAATGTTTGGAAGAAGAACTACCATACATATTGTTTGGCCAAGAAAATAAATATTGTTCCAGTGCTGCTGTGTTTATTTTTTGAAAACTTATAGTTTGTATGAGTTACCACTTTAACACAATTGTAGTAGATCTGCTACATTTTTGGTTGCTCCAAAAATTCAGTACGTACTTTTTTCTATTCAGCATGTTCTTTATTTAGTAAGTAAAAAAAAATTTGTACTTTTATCAAAATTCAGTAATAAGAACTTCAAATATTTACGAATTCATTATATTCCTGTTGTTCATAAAATACGTTTGGCTACAATTAACAATTGGATTTGTCATTTGTGAATATTGATATTTAGTTCAGTGGGTTGTAGGTTGAAGGTTGCAGTATACAATTATCATTTGAATTACTGTCAATGAATTAGTTTACTACAATTGTGTTGTGATGTGGTAAGTTTGCAGATTCCATTAATTTCTTTTAAAATAAACAGTTTTTAATACCAAAATGTAAGTTTAATAAAATTAATTGAATTTTATTTAGAATATTCATTTATGCATTGTATTTCATTAAAAATCTATTTAAGAATTTAACTATTTACTACATTAAATTTTGAAAATCTACTATTTTACTACACAAATTTGAAAAAATGTATTAGACTTGCTACATTTTAGACGCCAAGAAATGGTAACACTTTCATTGTAAGTTTGTCATTATTTAATATTTTTGGGAAATTTATGTATTAAAGTTAAAGATTAATTAATAATTATAATATATCAAGAGTGTTCTACGAACAATATTAAAATACCATAAAATCTATTAAAAATGAATATGCACGGTATTGGACCCCAACAGCAAGTTGTCCCACAACAGCAACAGCAACAGCAGCAACAACAACAAATCGAAAAATTGGATAATATTTCGAAAATAAAAAGTTTTGTCGGTCCATTAAGAGAACATTTAGCAGCATCTTTTAAATCGGCTGCTGTTTTATTACATCAAAATAATATGGCTGATAATCTGTAAGTGTAGAAAATGTTTATAGAATGGAATAAATATCTAATCTCATGTATCACTTCAATAAAAAAAAAAATTAGTAAAAAAGATGGAAATAATCCAAATGCAAGATTTGATAAAAATCTGGAAGAATTCTATTCAACATGTGATCAAATTGAATTACACTTGGTGAGAATTTTTTATTATTTTTAAAAATGACATTTTAATATTTTTTTTTATTAGAAAACTGCTATTCAATGCATCCAACAATTATCCTCATCACAACATTATTTACCAGGTCCAGTTGCACCAATGCGTATGGAGCCATTTATGCCAACACCTGAAAATCAAACAACACCAATGTCATATCCACAATATTTAACAACTGTCAGGGCTCATATTTCATCAGCAAAAGACATCCGTGATACTTTAATTAGTGCTGCACAAAATATATCACAGAGTGATTGATAAGAGGAGTAATTTATAAATATAATTTTTAAAAGGTTAGATGAAATGAAAAGAACTAGAAAATGGCAATCATTACTGAAATGTACTGAGCAAGATTAACAATTATATCGAGAATGGCGGAAATTTCTTTTTCTTTTATTGATCTTTTGTAATTTTCTATTTATGTATATATAAGAAATATTGATAAGTTTAAGAGTATTGTAATAAATATATTAGTAATTAAAAGATATTAATTGATATTAATGTCTTTTTTCCGAATTACTGTTTTGTGGAACTGGGATGGGAAGCAATTGCAATAGATAATTTCTCACATTTGGTCATAATTGTTATTGGAACGTGATTCGTTTCTATGCTATATATCAGTTAACACTAGAACTACGAACCGGTCAAAATGTCCGGTTGCATCAATTATTTACAACATTCCTCTTTAAATCTCATTTAATATTTTATGATAATATTATGACTTTTATTAATATTTTTTTTATATATACAACTAACCGGCCATTTGGACCGCTTAGTAGAAATAGGTATATGACAAATGTCCGTAGTTCTAGTGTTAATCCACATATAAATATTTCTAAAAATGGGAAATACTTTTTTTTTTAGTCATTTGTATTTCTCTTTAAAAAACAAATTTTAAATTAGAAAATTTTATAAAAAAATTAATTATTCGAATTTTTCTGTGAGTTTTAGATCCTTTTAGAAACTGTATTGATGAATTAGTTGGTTTACTGCAAACTTTTATAATACTTTACTGCAAAATATGAGCTTTTCTTTAGAATTATATTTAATAAAATATAATTTATTATATACTGTTGTAAATATTTTATTATCGACTCAATATCACATATTCTGTTGCGATTGGCGTGAAATATGATTATCGAAACATATCGATATACGTTATCATTTTGTATTCGAAATAAATCAATGTATTATTGAATTAAAGTATAATAGTCAGAAGATATGAAATGATAGATGATGTTGTAAAAAAAATTATAATAAAAAAAGACATGAAATTTGTACCATTATTATTTGTTTTTAAATATAAAATTTAATGATTCTACAGTTCCTGAAAATTTACTTTGATATATTTTAATTTCGTCTAATAGGTATGGATCCTACTATATTGAAATATGAATTGAAAGTTAAATGCTTTTCTAAAGAAAAACAATTATCTCAAAGATCAGAAGCATTTATCCAACAGATTGAATAGTTTTGTCAAGGATTTGGAAATAAAATTCAACTTTAAAGTTCAGGATTTGATATAATTTCGTCTCCACCTTCATACGAAAAAATTTGCGGTTTCCGACTGGAGTATCTTGGAGCATCAGCGAAATTTCGTAGGACATCTAATATCGACTAACAGTTATTTCTTTAGCTAGAAGAATAAACACCGTGAAATTCTTCCTCATTTCTTAAGTTCGTCAAAAACTGGTTTGTATCCTGTAACATATTTACAGCCTTAGTTAAGCGATAAATATTTCTAAAACTATCTAGAAAGGGTTTCAAAGCTTCTATGCAACTTTACCATCTTGTTGTACAGAGTAGGCTTAGAGTAATATTTTCACATGCTTTCAAAAATACCCTCCTTGAAGCAGATTTAGAAAAAAACCATATTATCAAAAAAAATTACAGCTTGAAGTAAACTATGGCAGCTGAATGTAATGCACATGGTACAAAAATGCTCGGGGTTTTTTGTAAAAGACGACAGATGTCAAAAGAAACAATGGAACTACTTCCACGTTACTGTGAAGATGACAAAGAAACAATGGCACTACTTCCACGTTACTGTGAAGCAGCTCCACGAAGGAGACAAAATCATCTAGAGAAGGGAATTTTGTCCCCAGATAAATTGCCAACTCGCCTCCCAAAAACATAACAAGGTTTTAGAGTTTTCTTAACATTGGGAACGCGAGTGCTACTCTATCGCGTTCCCTATTTAAAATAAAAAATTGTTTACTACAAAATAATGAATGCCTTCAATGGCAATAGTAGTTTGTCGTTGGGCACCAATAGGTACTATCATTGTTAAATACGACAGCGGCATTGAACAAAATTTACTGTTCCAAATTTCAAATTTTATTTTTACGAAACAAAATAAATTTTTGAACTTTTTGAAATCAAAATTTACGAAAATTATAATTTTTTTCTACTGCATAATAATTAAAAAATATCCTTCTTACGATCACGTTTAGATAATTAATTAATTTTTTTTATGCATATTAAACGGAGATGGCGTGTTAAAAATTACTTTATGAAAGAACTTGATAATGGTATGGAGAAATTATAGATAAAATTCAATTTTTGACTACATGGACTGCTACCAACCAACTTCAGTCGTGTTCGAAGATAAACTAGCGAAGCTCTTAGGGATGGTGAGTAGTAATAACACTTCAAAAATTATTTAAAATAAATATGGTGTATTTTTGTTTAAAAGTATGTTGATGTTTTTTGATAAATGCATGTCAAAAAAATTTTCAAGCAAACACTATTTTACTTAAATTTTTTTATATGTTTAAAAACTACTTTACAAGACACTTAAGCATGTTCAAACATCTAATGTTAAAAACTTAGTAGCGAAAATGCATGATAAAGGAATGAACATTTTTAAGAAACGTAAGAATGTTACAAATTCCGTGAGTATTTGAATATAATACATAGTATCTTTTATTAACATTCTTATAGAAATTATTGCTGCTACCAGCTTTGATTTTGTTACTGTACTGCTCCCGGTATAATTTGTATTTTGATATATATTAATAATTAATTAAATCTGATCTTTCGGCTTGGTTAATGTTAAATTTTTTTTTTTTTGCTGAGTCAAATATCAAAAAAGTGTGAATGATTTGCAAAATTTATTAATATTACGTTTTTAAATCACTTAAAGCTTATTAATAAACTATGTTAGTGAATTATAAAAATTTTAGTCAAATTGTTAATTAATATAATAATCCGAACATTTTATAATGTGTGCATAGCCGAATACACATTCGGATTAATGTTCAAATTAATTATGGTTAAAACGCTTTAAAGAACAGTTTCGTATAAGAAAATTAAATATATGTGGAAAGCGGTTATCAAATGTACAGAGACTATAGACACTTTTAAAACTAAATTTAAAGCAATAATAGTTGAAGAAGTTTTTCGTTTGCAGTGCGATAATCCGAACATGATATAAAAAAAAATGTGGTGGGATTAAAGCACTTGTACTTTACTTATATTCGACAATTTGATAATATAATTGATTTGATATGAAATTTCCTAATAAATTACTAAATATTAATTACAGAAAAGCTAATTATCCGAAATTTTTACATAAAATCAATAACTTTGTCTTTTTTCAGGAAAATGACCAGGTGTGTAAAAATTTCGGACAATTCGCTTGGTCAATTAAATCTCTTCTAGATAAAATGATGAAAAAAAATGTTATTTAACATAAAATGACCATACAAATTTGTATACGACCTTAATTTCTGCAGAAAATGTTGGATATACATTGTATTTTAATTATCTATAATTTAAATTTAATTTTTCACATAAATACTAAATATAAAAATTTTAGTCACAAATTCATGCCGTTGCTACTATATTATTTTTTTAAAAAAGGATACAGAAATATATCTATATATTTAAAAACCTTGTCTACAAATGATATAAATAAAATATATATTTATATGATTAATAATAATCTGTTTTAAGTACCAACCTGTTTGTAAGAGTAGAAACTGTATTTTATCTATTACAAACATTTGTGAAGCTTTAATAACATAAAGTGAAAAATTTTATGCCACATGTTATCTAAGAAACATACCACCATCAAATTAGCTTACCATTACATATTATTAATTTGCCTCATCTAAATATATTCATCTAAATTTTTAAAATCCAGAAAATAATCAGCAAAACAAGGTATAAAAACGTTAATGATGTAAAAAAGATTTTTTAGTTGAGAATGTGTTCTAAATTAAACGAGTCTAATAAAAATTTTGGAATTCATATTTTCAACAAATTTATTCATATATATATATATAATTATTTTACTTGTTTTGGTAAGAAATAAAGGAGCAAAATATATAGATTTTGGTGCACACATACAGCTAAAATGTTGGAAGTGATAGAATGCACGTTTTTGCACATACGACTATAATAATAAATAAACAGAGAGAAAACTAAAGCTTCACGTATATAATGAAGAAAGTTTATATAATGAAAAGTTTAAGTTTACATACCTGTTGGCTCTTTTCAATGTCCCAATGTTCATTTGTTATATAAAAGTTAAAATGAACCTTATATAAAAGTATACAGTTTTTTTCTGTTTTATGTCGATGTATAACCTAATAAATTGTACCTTGACCCTGTTGCGCATAATCGATGTGTGTTTTCAAATATACAGGGTAATTAAATTTGAATGTCAATTTATATGTTATTATTCGTATAAGCTTCTTATAGTCAAGTAGTTAATTTGAATTTGAAACGACTGGATGAAAGCTCAAATCAAATAAATTAAACATATTATTTAAAGATCTTAGAAATTTCAATACTCAATTCAATACTACAAATGCAATAAACATTAAATACTTTAATTAGAGAAAGGATGCAGTTGACAAGGTATTTGATAATAGGTCTAATATTAGTGGTTAAGTATTGGCAGACCCATATTATCTGTAATACATAAAGAAAGAGCTTGTGAACTATAAAGGTTTCATTTAGATTTATTTTTTTACCATTTTCAAATGGTCATTTTCCATCAAAAACTTAACACTTTTTTTTAGTTAATTTTTTTTAATTCGTATAATTATTACTACTGCTGCTGGAAAAAAATTAAATAAACTGAGGAATTTGATTTGAAAAATGACATATTTAATATGAAAATTGTATATTTTCTTAAAGTTGACTAAATAAAGAAACATACTGTTGTGTAAGGAATGTATAAATGAGATTATAGTACTGTGATATGTGTATGTAAATAATTTATGATTATTTTTATTTATATCGTATGATTAAAAATTTTTTTAGAAAATAATCTATTCAACAAATTTTGTAATTAAAAGTTATACATTTTAATATTTTTACACAATTTTAATCAGCATTTATTTCAAAATTGCCCAGTATCTAAATATTCTATATAATATTATATTTAAAAGCGGCACATTTTTTTTTTTTTTCTGGGGGTAGAAAATAATAAAAGCTTATATTTTCTAAGTATTTACATAATAAAATACAAATACAAACTTTATATATTTATTAACCAAATTTGTCCTTTCTCTACAAACGAAATGTGTATTTTTGGATTGTACCTGTTTGCTTATAAAATATTTTCGTAGTAAATTCAGGATGAAGATTTTATATTTATATAAAAATTTTCAGTTTTATAGTTGCTCTCGTTTAGTTCACTTGTCTTCTATAAATTATTAAAATTAATTATTATTATTTTATATTTTTGGTGGAAAATCAAAAAAAGGTATTATCAGGTGTCTGCTTTTGTTTTTTCAGTGTAGTTGTGTGAAAAGATTTTTTTTTTTATATATATA
Organism: Empis livida; assembly: GCA_963932195.1. Classification (NCBI taxonomy): domain Eukaryota; kingdom Metazoa; phylum Arthropoda; class Insecta; order Diptera; family Empididae; genus Empis; species Empis livida. The sequence continues at coordinate 41,165,797 of OZ010645.1, forward strand.
TTCAATTGGTATAATTTACCAAAAATAAATTCAACATTTTTAAAGGATTAAAAAGAACACATACACATATACGTATTTTATTTGAGTAAGAAATTTTGAATTATTTATTAGAAAATATAAAATTAACTAATTATAAATATAAATGATTTTACTAGTTGGATTTTAAATAAATAAAATAAAATTTTGAAAATATATTAATAATTTTTTTAATTTTTTTTTATTAATTAACATAGAAAGTATATATGGAGACAGATATTTGATATGTTAATGATTTCTCTGTAATTATATAGTTGAAAGAACAAAACGACTTTTATCGCCCCCCCCCCCCCCTCGCCGCCACCACAAATTTCTTTTGAGTATTTATTTAAAATATTAACACGGGATTGTTAAAAAAAATGGACACCATAATAAAAGACTTATAAAATATTCCCTTACAATTTAAATATATAAATAATATATTAAGGACACAACAATATGTAAAAGAAGGTAAATCCTTTTTCAAAAATTTTATTCTATCAAATAATTTTGTTTAAAAAATAATATTGTGTCCGTTTATGTTTAGAGCTTTTATGGTGGATAAAAATTTTCCATGGTCATTTTAGTCTTAAGTTTGTAAAATTTAAAAAAATTTTTTAATTCTTTTTTTTTTTATAATCACATGTCCTTACAAAACTCTTAAATCTATAGAATATTTTAATATTTTTTTAGAAATATATAAATAACATTTGATAAAGTAGCAATAGTTTATATGTTGCATAAATAATTATAATTATAATATAAACAAAAACAAAAAAAAAAGTCCTTAAGTAAACTTTTACCTTTCATCGTTGTATTTATTTAAAATAATTACCTACAATAAAGAATATACTTTTCAAACGTAAAAGATAATAAAAAATTCAGCTTGTTAATATTATTTGTATTGATTTCTTAAAGTCCTTTTCTCTACCAAAAAAAATAAAAAAAACACCATAATTTCACAAATATTCATTGTTAAAATTATTAATAAATTTATTTTGCTTTTAAGATATTTTTTTTTGGTAATCTATTTATAAACTTTATATTAACAAATTTTTATATATATTTTTGAGGAGTAATTACGTCAATTGAGATTTACTGGTGAATTGAAATTATTCTTTGAAAAAATTTATATTTAAAAGATGAAGTTTAGTATTCAACATATTTTATCGTTTAGAAAAATGTATTTTTAATGAAAATTTTTCTCGAAAATAGAGTTTAATATTATTGTTTGTTTTTTTTTATGTCTTTCTAATATATTTTAACTAATTTTCATTGACAAAAAAACATATATATTTTAGAAAAATTATTCGGATCGAATTTTGTTATCTGAATCAAGTTTTTTTCCTTGTATAATTGAATTTTCCAATTTTATTTTAATGATGGAAAATTGTTCATTTAACTGGAAGGGTCCTGTATTTTTTTTTTTTTCATAAAAAAACAAATCTGTATATTATATACTGTACAGTCCTTTGGCTATATATACTTATGTAATGAAAATGATCATTAAATATAAATTGTGAGTATATATAAAATTTTTGAAAAGAAAATGTTTAATACATATTTATTTTTTTTATTGAAAAATTTAATTAAAAATTAAAAGTTATTTAAAATCATTTATTAAAGTTCTAATAATGTACAGATAAAATTTATTGTTATATATTTTTGTTAAACCGCACGGACTTGCAGATATAAAAATAAATTATACATATTTAAATAATTATTTATTTAAAAAAAAAAAAGTATTTGGTGCCTGAGGGAGTAAAAGTTGACGAATTTTGGTTTACAAATGAAATAAGATTTACTAACGAATGAAAAAATTTAAAAATAAAATCAATACGAGTAATCGAAACTCAAAATATGATTAATTTTATAATATGAAATTTTCAAATTAAGACCCTTAGGTTGTCAATATTTTTAATAATTAAATTCATTTTTGACAATATCCCATAACATAAATTGTGATCATATCAATTACAACGATTTTGTTTTAAAAAAAAAATTTAATTAATAAAAAAATTTTTATTAAATATATTTTATTAAAGTTTTACATTGCAAATCTATATATATTTGTTTATATCTTAAAAATTCTTACCATAAAGGTATTTTCAAATATTTTAACCTACACCTTAGTTACATTACATACCGAATTTAATGATCGAAGCATAGGCTTTTCTAAAATATTATATATAAAAAATAAAAATAATAAAATTAAATAACAATAAATTATTAAATATAATATGAATAAACATTTCCAAAATAAGATACATATAATAATTGGTTGAAATATTTTTATTGTTGCTAATGGAATAGAAATTTAAAATATAGGAAAAATATGTAAATTATATTTTAACATGTTAGAAACGACGTGAAAAAATGAACAAATTTTCTATGAACAAATTTTCATAAATCTCTTTATTTAATATATTTTTGTCCATTATTGAAAAAATCGTTTATGATTTTTGGATAAAACATTTGCATTTCAAGTTATACGATCATTTGTCCGCAAAAGGATTTAAAATCTAAATACTCGTAGATATTAATTTGTTCTTTTAAAACAAAAATATTTACAGGAGTTAAACTATATAATGAATAAGTACAAATTTGATGAGTTTGAGTTCTCTTTAAAAATGTTAATTAATATGTAGTAATATTTTTTTAAATAAATTTTAGTTATAGAATATATTTTTTTACATACCATTGAAGATTGGATTAATTTGAATTTAAAAAAATTTATGTAAATAATTTTATACATAAATACCTCAATAAATTCCAAGTTTATTCCAATTTTAATAAATTAAATAACCAATTTATTAAAACTTTAGTCCAAAAATCGACTTCTTTTAGTATTTATCTTAATGATACAAAAATAATTTTTTAAATATCTTTCCTGGACATATAAACTTTTTGAAAAATTTATCTTTAAGCTTTTTTTTTTATTATTATTATTGAAACTAATTTTCATCATTATGACTGTTATTATCATAAACAAATTCTCATGTATAAAAATATTTCTAAATTTCATTTACCTACTAACATATTATATATATTTTTGCATAAAACTTGATATTTATATGAAACTCATTAATATGATGGAAAATTACAAAACATATTACGAATTGTATAAATATTTAAATATGTATATACCTAGTTTAGTTGAAGTTCAGTTGAACTATATAAAATCAAGGACATATAATTACTTTTAATTAAACTAGCATATTTTTATATATGTTATGTATATACCTAAACGATTATATACGCATTTATATATACAGATTTATATTTATAATCTCCTTAAAATACAAAATATTGTAATATGACTTTTCTCTTACTTATCATATCTCTTGTACAGGATGATTTAACTTTTATCATTTGCTGCATCAAATAATGAACCAGATTTTTTTCTTTTATAGACTCTCCAATTGCCAATTAATTGCAAAGTTCAAAAGTTATGTAATTGTTGAAATTATATTTGCGATATAAAATCTTCTAGCTTTAAGATTACAAATAATTTTCAATTTATTATTCTGAAAGATTTAAATTTAATATATAATATTATTTTAAAAATTCCTTGCAAAATCAATTATCATTAAATTATTATAAATTTAAATTTTTGTATTTAAATATATTTTTTTAAATTAATAAAATAATTAATAATATATCAAACATTTTCAAGTTTCAACAAAATATGTGTTAAATAAAAGATATTAGTTATAACGTATTTGATTTATTTGATAATATTTCTCTGTATTGATATATTCTTAAAATTAGTAACAGCATCATAACCAATTCCGATTGACAGATCTCTGTTAAAACTACTTTGTTTTTCATTCATCCACAGACAGACTGACGAACAGAAAATTGTTATACCTCGGTAAAGTGTAAAATAGAGAAAATATTCTAGGTAAAGGGTAAAATATTTTTTATATTATAATTAATTACAATATATAAACGTATCTTTAGCAAATGATTTTAGAAATTATTATCAGTAGAATGATTTTTTTTAAATATACACCCAACTCTTTTTTTACACGGTAGATACGTTCGAACTAAAATCGTGTAAAAAAAAATCGTGTAAAAAAAGACATGCTAACCATACTAAAATTGAGGATGTGTTCAACAATTGTAAAAAACCATGTAAAATAGAAAAATTAACCATAAGTTGTTCTGAAAAACCGTGCAAAAAAGAATAAATATTTAAAACATAATTTTGCCACGAACTGAACACAACAATAAAATTTAAATAGAAAAATAGAAAATGCGACTTCAGTTTCTTGATTATACATCATATAATAAAATAGGTATTCCCCGAATAGTACGTAAAAACAATTAATAAGAATTTGTTTTTTTGAAAATCGTGTTAAACCAAATATTTGGTATAAAAAAAGAAGATTTGTTCTTTTTTTGTGGATAGTGTTATTTCAAAATCGTGTAAAAGACCGTGTAAAAAAAGAGTTGGGTGTATGTATTATTAAATTTTACATACATTTTTTTCTTGTTAAAAGAAATTAAATTTTATATTAATTATATTATCCGTAATAATAAAATCACTCTGTACGTAAAAATAGTTATTTAAGTAAAAAAAAATATATTTATATTTTCTACATATATATATATATATATATATATATATATATAGTTTGTGAAATTAATGTTAAATGAGTTTACATTGGATAAAATTTCATTTTTTACCTGGTACTAATATTAAAATTAATTACATAAACACAGAGCATTTTTTATGCATGAAAAATTTCCTTATACTTTTATAATAAAAAGAAAATAAAATCAAAAAGTTCAACTGATGATAATGATAAAATAACATGAAAGCCTGAAAAATTCTTACAAATCAAGATATGAATTAATTAATTTTTATTTCCTTTATAATTATATTTTCCTTCTATTTTTCAAAAATGTTGACAATTTTGATGGGAAAAAGAAAATTTATATGTTAATGAAAATATATTTGGGGGGTTCCATTAAACTTCTTATAGTTTAACTTATTGAACGTAAGACAAATCTGAGGTATAATGTCATTCATTTAGTTTTATTGGATTTGTATTATCTTCATATATTTAACTATATTATCTGATTAACATGTATGTTTAAGCAGTTTGTAAATAAAAACGTTTGACTACTTTGTGTACGAACAACAGGTTCCTTATTTTGTCGTCTGTATGTCTGTATTGAAGTTATTTCAAATTAATATTTAACATATAAATATGTACATAATATAAATTGTTGTCACACAATTTGTTGGAAAGAATTTGCTATCAGATAAAATAAAAAAAATATTTCAAAAACGTCCGGCAGATCCTAGATGTCATTTTATGATTTTCGGTAAAAAGTATTTTTAATAAATACCTGATTAATAAAGAGGTAATAAAGTGTTTAGGTAATAAGAAACTTACTTACAATGATATTAAAAATGCAATATAAATTGTGTATAAAATAAATATAGTTTCGTAGGAAACGTAGTAACTAACCTTCAGTTAATATTAATTTGTGGTTCTGCCCGCAGTCTACCTGAAAATCTGATTTTAATTAGCAAATATTCGCTAAAAAGCTGTTACAAGAATATATACCTTCAAATATTTCAAACAATAAATGAAATTTAATTTTTTGTGACATATTCATGTAATAAGAAAGAATATTTGGAAAAAACTAAGTGATATCTAAATATGTCTAAAAGTACATTAAACTAAATCAAAATCGTCATATATTTTAAATCTCTTTGTAGAGATTCTTCCAACAAAAAGGACTTCAAAAATTTACCCAGAATTATTGAAATAACAATATATATGTATTATACAGTAAATTTACGTTCTGATGTTTTTGCACATCAGATATACTTCTTGAACATAAGAAGTTTAAAAAAAGTATAAAAATAAAATATTCAGAGTATTATTGTTTGGATATAGTATATATAGTACTCAGCATATTCTGGAATCCTTTTTTTTTTGGTTTTTTTTGGGTTCATGCCAATATAAGATACATAAAAAATATCATTTATGTATCATAAAAAAACAGATATGTGCATAGTAGTGGTGTTGTTTATATTCTTTTAATATAAACATGAGAATAATTCGACATAATGTGAAAAAATTACGAAGGGAAATTAAATTTTCGTACAAATAATATTAAGAGGTTAATTTATGAAATGGGCTAGAAAATTTCTAGATATTCAATGGTGTCACAAAATTTGTAAAATTTCGGTTTTGCTGATTGTTTGTAAAACAATTTTTTTATTGGAAAAATGTTAAAAATTGGGTAAAGAAAAATTGGATAAAAAAAAAGACAGAGGTTTTTTTTTGTATTATGGTAATATAATAAATAAATCTTAATATTAATCAATTATTAAATAAATTTGTAAATTTCTATTCTTTATATTAACAATAATATTACCTGAAATTAGTGTTAAATTAGTGTGCTATACCGTAATTTATATGTGGATAATAAAATATATTTGAATGGGCTTAAAATTCAAGCAAAATAAAAATGTATATTTACAAATCGAAGTAGTGTTTATTTTTATTTAGATTGATTTAATTAATTACTTTAGTTATTTGATATCTGAAACACAGAATGTAGAATTTAAATGTTACAATTATAATTGAAAAAAAAATATTGTTAGTTTCGTCTTTCGTTTACAAACTTTACAAATATACTTCCTAATGATTAAGGAATAAACAAAATATATAATTTTCATTCGAGTAAATTCTATAACTGAAAGTCATGTGAATTTCATTTAAAAAAAAACTTTTTTAATTCTTACCCTTAATCTGTTTGCAAAATTTGAATAACAATAATCAAGATAAAATGTTTTAAAGTATAATTTGGTAAAAAAAAACTTTATTTGAGTTTTTTTTATATTATTAATATATTCCACTTGAACTTAAAACAAAGTGTCCCACGGCAAAAATATGTCAGAAAAATGTTCTTATAAAGAGAACAAAAATGATATACGTATAAACTTTTCCTAGACAATTTAATAACAATTTCCGATTTATTTAATATAAAATAAAAAAAATATTAAAATTTTTAAAAATACGAATACAAGTATTTATGAAACTAGAAGATATCATTGAAGATGTAAAATTGATTGAAAATGTAAAATTTATTTTTACTGAATTTATAACAATTTTTAAGAAAAATGCCTAATATGTGTAATTGTAAATACTTTGTTACTTTTATAATAATTTAACTTAATTTTTTCTAATGATGATATTATTTTAGTAACAAGGTTTATTGTATTTGGATAAAAATATATACGACAGATAATCACAATACAAATTTTCTTATAGGTCTACTATTAATTAAAGATTTTATTTATAAAATGGATTTTTAATTCTATAAGATATTTTTTTTTTTTCTAAGAATTATTAATTTTGTTTATTAAGATAATCATTTTTCCATCCTGAGGTCCAAATTAAAAACGAGATTTTATATTATAATAATAATGTTATATGTATTTATAATCCATAATTATGATAATAAAATATTTTACTTTATAAAAAATTTCATATTTACTGAAGACAAAAAATTAAATACACAAGGATAATAAAGTATTTATAATGAATTTTGTAATTGAAAATTGTAATAATAAATTCTTTATATAAAGCCTATTTTTACAGACAAGTAGTAGCAAAATAATGTTAGATAATTATGTTGTGCTGCATTGAATTTATATACATTTTAAATTAATTTTTTTTTTGTAATCATAATTTATTTATAATATATTACATATATATACTACATACATTTATTTATATTTACGACAGAGATTAAAAAATTCAGATTATTTTTATTTGATGTTGTCTGTACCATAAAAGTAAAAGAATATGTATTATTATTATTATTATTTGCTTATAAATATGAATATATTGTAATATATATAATTATATTCATATTGCTTACGCCAATATGATTCCTGTTGCGCATCCTTTGCAAAAAAAAAAAAAAAAAAAAAAAAAAATTAGCTTTCTCTATTCTATGTATTTTCACGAAAGGATCTTAATTCTCTGCATACGTATATGTATATATTTATAGTTATATGTAAATAATATGCAAAAAAATGTGCTCTTGGTCTGTCTAAAAATGAAAAAAAAAAAAATATTTTTTTTTCTCGTCCTTTTAAATATACTACGTAAGTATAGTCCTTGCGTAATATATAAAAAAAGCTTTTGTTTTTTCTTATATACTTTAAGATTGGTTTTATATTATAATTTTTTTTTTATGTAGTAAGTATAATGTAATAAAAAAAAAATAAGCTTTTTGAAACGTAAAGCTACCCAAATGGGAGAAATTATAGTTAAATATTTTATTTAGTGCAGAATATTGGTTAATATGCTAGGCTTTTTAAAAATAATAAAATAAATAATATAAATTAATTTAAAATTTTACATTATTTGTCCGACAATCTCTTAGTATTTTTTTTTATTCCAACCGGTATCCTTTTTTTTTTATTATTATACATATATGCATAAAATCTATTTAATTTTTATATCATAGAAATGTAACGTTTATGATAATAAGTTAAAGGGTTAAAAATTTATGCTGATTTAAAAATAAAAAAAATTTCACTTTCACTTAAAATGAGAGCTTTTTTTTTATAATTATCATACTTTTTTTTTTTTTTTAAATATACTATGCTATCACGTAAATTATATACGTAATTTATACTGAAGCTTATTATTATTATTTTTCCTTTACGTATTAGAAATGAAATTTTGTTTGTGTGTATTCTGGTTTTTGGTATATGTATATATATATATATATATTAAAATCAATTGTACATTAACTTTTTGGTACATGAAGAGAGTCTCAGGATAGCAATGGGATTTCCTTCTTCTTTTCGTATATTTTTCTGTAATTGTAAATATATATATGTATGTATGTATTTATGTATGTATATAGAAATAAAATAAAAATTATATATATATATTTTATTTTATGTTTTTGGGTTATATTTGCAAGTTAAAAGAAAATTTATTTTTAGTTGCTGGTGATACGCTATGCCAAGGGCAAGCAAAATTCTTATTTAAAAATTGAAAGTTTTTTTTATTTTTTTTTTTCAAATTATTTTTTTTTTATTTTTTTTTTTAAATTTAACTAAAAATATTAGTGTAAATTTTACAGGTAGAATAAATTATTCAAAATTTATATTAAAATTTTTTTTTTTAAAAAAATTAATAAGATATAAAACGATTTTAAAATTTTAAATTCCTTATACATATGTATTGTGCAATTTATAATATTTTCATAATTTTCATATTTTCTATATAGTAATGTGTTTTGAAATAATATTGTTAAAAAAATAAAAAAATTGAATATTATGTATATAGTAGATATATAAAAAAAAAAATAGGAAGGAAAATTGGGCGGAAAAAATCAGTTGAAAATTGAACGTCCTTAAAAAAAAAAATTTTATTTGTTACATTGTTTAGTTAAGTTTTCTTTTCTTAAATAATTTTTTTTATTTTATTTATTTTACAGGAGAAGTGTTAATAAAAAATTCTTTTTCCTTTTTTTTTTTTTTTATATATTTGTTGTTGTGAAAATTTAATTGTGGAAAATATTAATTTTTGGGAAAAAAGTATAAGAAAAAATAAAGTTCTTGTTTAACTTTTGAAAATATTATTAAATTTTATCTATTTTGTTGCTGTTGTGTTATAAAAAAAAAAACATATTATGTGAAAAAAACACAGAAAAAAAAAAGGAAAATTCACCTAAATTAAAATCTATTACAACAGAACCAAAAAACAGAAATATTTGAATTCGTTGCTAAGCTTTTCTTTTTTATTAGGAAAAAGCAGAAAAAAAAAAAAATAGCAAAGTAAAATAAAATTATCTTTTTTATTTCATAAAAAAATATTAAAAAAAATGGAATTAAGCTAAAAGGATTTGTTTTAAAAAGGAATTGTATATACCGTTTCACAGTACGAAAAAACATTTTTATCTGTTTGTTTTTCGCTTTAAGTCTTAAATGTTATATGATATGAGGATTTATAAACTTAAACATTTATAATAATTATAAAGTTGATTTTGTGATGGGTAAAATGAAAAATTATGAAACAAGAAAAACATCAAAGTTTTAGCAGAAAATTAGTTATTTTTTATGATTATTTTTTTAAATATTATAGGTATTCCAAAGAATAATGAATTTTTCATACATTTTTCTACATATACGTCTAATTAGCTGTAAAATTTAACTTATAAATTTTTTTATCTACAGAGTGTAATATCCGTATCCCAAAAATATCCATTTATTTCACTTTTTCCAATCAATTCAATGTTTATTTCGCACCTATGAACTTTTATCGAATTATACAAAAATTGACGGTGTCCCAACGGCATCCATTTAATTTAAGTAAGTTAAACTAAACGCGGTTCATTTTAACTCCAGTTGCATGATTTTTTATATAAAATTTTATTAACTCTCACTAATTCAATTAATTGTTCCTCAAAACTAATAATTTTTTAATTTATTTACGAACACAAACTTTTAAATTATGATTTAATTTCTGACATTAAACATAAGATTTCAAAATATCATTTGACGAAGAAATGAATTCAACTTTTTTAGGAACGCCTGTTGACCGCCGTTGAGTTTATATGATTCTATATAGTTTCATATATTTTTTTTTGACAGTTCACAGAATGAACGCCGGCGAGTTCAATTCCACTATTAGAGATTACTTTATCGAATATGATTAATATGATTAAATGTATAGTATGATTGAATTATTAATTTACGAAACTCAAATATTTTAACAAAAATTATATTACTACAGTATTTCACGATACATTATTTTTTTTCAAGTAATTATTTTTTTTTTATGTTCTGAAACAGGTATTATTTCTAATTATGTAATTTAACAAGGAGTCACTAATTAATGTATAGTGTTTTATAGAATAACAGATTCAAATATTGCAATAAAATAATGTTAGAAAATAAATTTTGTGTTTATAAACTAAATATTTAATTGACCGGGTATATATTGTCTTTGCTCTGACAACCATTGTACACCATCAGTGACCTAATATAATTTACATGAAAAATAGTTGTGGTTTCAGTAAAATTTATAACAAATATTCTCAACAAATATTTAAGAAGATAATCCTGAAATTATATGAATATATATTTTTTTAAAATTTTTACTTTTTACAATCTTGAAATATTTCTATACAATAATATTGCGACATTTTTTTATAATATGAATTCTTTTAAAAATATTCTTAATTATGTAGAAATTATTAATGAAAATTCTTTTACATTTTCTTAAAACATATTTTCTTCAATATTTAATCTTCTTACGTGCAAATTGTGGGCTTCTATAATAAATATTATATATATGTTTTTTTTAGTCATTAATTTCACATAAAATTAATTTTCCAAAGAGACTAAATAAAGGACACAAAAAAAAAAAAAATATGTAATTAGAATTGAATTACATATAATATGTTGTTTCTTCTTAGAATATAAACTAAATTATTGTTTGTTAAATGAATAAAAATAAGAAAATAATTTTTCTTTGTTATTTGTATAAAAAATATCCTTAAATTTAATATTTATTTATTTTATTTGTTTGTTGTCTGGAATTTATTTCATTACAAACAAATTGGTTTTATTATCATAATTTTATTATTTTTATTTGGATTTTATATTACAGATTTTTTAATAACAATTTTGAAACATATTTTGGAAATTAGAATGCTGTAAGATAATATTTTCATTATAATTCTGACAAATTGCATGTAATGGGTCCTAAGGACATTACGTACAATTTTTGTTAGAATTGTAATAAAAAATTATAAATTATTTATCGAGAACTTTATATAGGGAACAATTGTCGAAATTGTACCACTTCCTAAATCTTATAGTAAAAAACTAATTAATATTATTGTTATACTGTTACTAGTTACCTAAATTGGGAATCGTTTTTCAGATATTACTAATTTATTTCTATAAAAAATACTTTTTTTTTTATTAAGTATAAATTTTTACGCATAACTTTTGAAATTATAAAACCGGAATACATATACTGAAAATTGATACGAGGGCAGATTGATAATTACGTGGACTACCTGTGATGCAGTCTTTTAAACAAGTCAATCTCAGTGATTTTTTAAAAATGGATAAAAACGGATTTCGTGTGGATAAAAACGAATTTCGTGTGTTCATACGAGGGCTGATTGATAATTACGTGGAATGACACAGAAAATACAGTATTTTCAGTTTTTTTTTATTATTTTCAAATGAAGACTAATTGTTAAATCGTTGTTTTATCAACACACGAAATTCGTTTTTATCCATTTTTAAAAATTCACTGAGATTGTCTTGTTTAAAAGACTGTTACACGTAAACTAAATTAGATATCGACTTGAAATTTTATATATAGTTTTATATATATCTACTTCATACCTGTGCATTACTTGCATCACAGGTAATCCACATAATTATCAATCTTCCCTCGTACGATTTAGAATTAGGAATTTTTTTTTTTTAAAAGTTTTATAATTTGTAATTTTCAAAGTTTTTAATTAGTTTTAAGTGGAGATTACTTTGTGGAGGACAGATATAAAAAATTAGTTTATAATTTTTCTTAAATTTGACCAACGATTTAACAATTAGTCTTCATTTAAAATAGTACGCTCGGGGTTGAAGTTTTCTCAATAGATGTTACTATTAGAGACTAGAGTTCTCTTTCAATTATTATTGAAGCGAATTACATTTTTAAAAATTATTACACTGTTGTTTTTAATATACCGGACTGCCAATATAAAATAGCATTTTTCAGATCATATTTGAATTACTTATGTAGGGTAATTTAATAAAGAATTCTCTACTTTTTCCTCAGACACAGGATACCACATTTTCCTTAATCACAGGTTTAAATCTGCCCAAGAAATTGAGGGTTAATACCTAAGCCTTTTTAAAAGAAAACTGCCGGATTTTAAAATAAACCCATAAAATTTCATCATAAAAAGATTAAAATAGATAAAATAGTTACTTCGTCGATTTTCTCAAAACTATTTACGGGGGGGTACGATATTTTGTTAACTACTTAAGGCTGCGTTTAGACGGCCGACTTCTTTATTGCATTTGCAAAACATTAAAAAAAAGAATTGAGCGATACTAGGCAATCCAGATTTTAGTAATGAAAGACATTGGGTATATAATTCGATGCTGTTGGGTCGTTTGCTGGGAGATGCTTTAGTTGAAGTAAAAAATTTTGCGAAGAAATAAATTATTTTTCAAAAATGTTTTTTTTGTTTACATTATAATAAGTGATAACGTGATAACGTTTTTTTTATTCGGAAACATAAATTTGTTTATAGTCAAAATACTGTAATTACAAGAACCTAATGGTAAGTGAAACAAATGGCCTAGCCTACATCGTTAGGATTTTCCCCAGTCTTAAATTATATTTAATTGTAATTTTAGTACTGGTACTCATTACATGTAAAAGTTCATTAAATTTCAGTAAACTTAGCCCAACATCGGTGTCGGTGCCTTGAACCCCAGTAACCAGTACCTACTGCACCACAGCTTAGGAAACTACCGCTAGACACAACTTCGACAGAATTAATTTCTACTTTCATTTTTAGTTTTCTTACAACAAATTTACTCACACCTAATTTTTCCAGCAAAAAAAATTGATTTGCTTGAATGAAAGCTCCCCACTATTTGCATTAAAAAAAAAACTATTTGCATTATGATGAACTTAGTTCACAACTTCTAAATAATTTTTACATTAATTTCTATTATTAAATAATGAATTTTAATTTTATTCTGTACTTTGTCTATTTGATCCTTTCGTAATTATGATTTCAATAACTGTTAGTCAATTTTAAGAACTCTGTCATATACTTAATAGATGTTTTTTTTTATAATTTAAAAAGTTTAGGTAGTTAATAAAATTAATAATTATGTATTTTTTATGTTAAATAATTCATTATCAAAGTTTAGATTAGTTTTTTTTTTTTTTTTTAAACAAAAAGGTTTATATTAAAAACCGTATAATTGAAGCATTAAAGAAAATTTCTGAAAAATTAATGAAAAAAAAAAGCTGAAAAACTTTCCAACAATTTATATATCTTAAAAAGTTTTTTTAAAAAATGATTATAAAAATTTTTGTTTTCTGAAAAGGATAACTCAACATTAAATTAAAAAAGTGTGAATAATTAGCACAAGAAATGGTTCACTTTATGAAAACTTAATTACTTAAGATGAAAGTGCAAATTACTTTTAAAGAATTAATTATTTATAGATCAATCTCTCGAGAAATAAAAATTATTTGATTATTTGTCCGATCTGTATGTTAGCTAGAAAAAGATTATTTACTGATTAGATATTTGAAATTGTCAAATTTTATTTTATTTCGCAGCAAAATTTAGTGAAACATTTTTTTTTTGTAGAAAATTATATTTAACATAAAACATTCCTATTGTTCTATAACTTAACTATATATGTGTTCTGTCATTTACGTTTTATGTGTTATTGTTTTTAATTATTTCTCCTCATGAATTTTTCATTTTTAAACAACAACAAAAAAATATATACATGCATATACATATAAATGGCTATGAATAATTTCTTTTTAATACATATTCAGTAAAATATCCTGTAACAACAACAATAAATGTGAAAATATTCAATTGTAAATCATCATGTCTTGTTTTTATTATTACATTTTTTTTTTTTTTTGTGTATATATATTTTAACATCTTCTTTTCAAGGACTCTCTAACATTAATATAACAACGCTTTTCTTGTTTATCCTTTGAGTATAAGGATAAATAATATATATATATATATACATATTTTTATTTGTACCTGGTGTTACGTTCATCTTTGATATATGTGTAAGTGTAAAATATTTAAAAAAAAAAAAAAAATCGCTTAACTTTATTCTTCTTAGTCTAATTAATAATAAATGTGTAACACACAATGAAATAAAGGACGATAAAAAAATAACAAAATTAGAAATCAAGATGATGAAAAATATAAAAATAAATGAGAAAGAAAACTTTTCAAATTTTCTTTTAAGAATACTGTATGTGTACAAGTTAAAGTTTTACTTTACCATAGTAAAGATTTTAAAAGGATAAGAAGAAAAAGTTTCTGACATTGTATACCATATATATAGCAAACTATTTAATATCCTTATATAAAAAAAAAAAAGCATAAATAAAAAATATATTATTAACTATTTGTATAGAAGTTTTATTTCGTTGCACACAATTTACTCTCGACAAAGTATTAATGTTAAAACTTTTATAATGTACATAATAGATACGTGTATAATCTTTTAATTAAAATTGGAAGCAATATGGAGACAGATTATAATCTTGTTTTATACTTTATAAATTTACCAATACCATATATAATTTAAATTATCTGCCTTATTGAGAAATTATAATCATGCTGATGAATATAGATTTGAATTTAGATTTGTCAATTATGACACCTTAATTAGTTAGCTATTTTATTGTTTAATTTCCGATAAAAATAATCAAATTAGAATAATTATAATCTGTAAATACATTTATATCTTCAAATTAAAATTTTTTAGGTAAAAAATTGTTTTTCTGTCTTTCTCCTTGGCGCTACAGCTCCTAAAAAGCCTGCCTGGGCTTTCCTTAAAGACTCTCCTAACATTCTGTTAGAACTTTCAGTAATTTTTTAATAAATTATAAGCGAACCATAAAATTCTTTATAGTGAATAAACTTTAATTGCAACAAGCTAATGGCTTCACTAAGAGACATTTGTTGTTAAGTAAACCTTTAGCATTTTTCCTGGTTATAAATAACATTTTCTAGTCCTAAATGGCATTTTTATTTTTTTGCTAGTATTGATTTAAAGCTGAGTAAAATTAGGACAATATCAATGCTTCGGATGGTAGTCGAGCCCAGTACCTACAGCACCACAGCTTAGTACACTACCTCTAAGTCACCGCCGGTTTATTTTATGGTTATAAAGTATTAAGTATAACACGTTTGTCTTTTATTCAAATAATTTTTAAAAACAGAATTTCCAAAGATATAACAGTATGGTCTGAAGTGCCTCAAGGTTGAAGTATTATTTCTTTTGTTGTAGCTCATTAGATAATTTTATTTTAGACTACTTATGGTAATCTACAATAAAATGATCTAAAATTATACTTGACGGTAAACGATGTTAACTGTCAAAACCAACGTAAACAAGCACTTCAATTTCTCTGTAAGTGGTGTCAAGAAAAACAACCACATTTTGGTGTTTACTCTATTCACAGAGCCCCTTCACAGAGAGTGCAGTCGAAATTTTAAAAGAGTCCATCATCTATCAACAATGCAAACAGAACATGGTACATAGAAACACTCTTTTCTGCTGACCCATACGTCATTAAACTATTATCATTTGTTCGCTTTATATTGAAATATCCCAATTTTCTGTGATATGGGCTTCTGAATTTGTAAATCGAATAAACTGTATTGTAGCGATTCAGAATCGATTTTTACGATTTGCTCAGAAAGGTTCACCTGGAATGATGTTTTTAAACTTCCAAGTTAGCATTTCGAAAATTATGATATATACGTTCTTCTTTAATGAATGAATAAATTTATCATATAAGTAAATTCCTAATTTCGGCATATTAAGGAGCTCCCGGAAATATCGGTCCACTTTAATTAAATAATGCCCCAAAAACTCAAATAAAATGAAATTTGGGGCCTTATTTCAAATGATTTTTTTGCTTCTAACTTAGAATTGTTTCAAATTAATTAATACTCCTAGTTATAGAAATTTTAATATAAATTTTGAGTTAAATAATTAATTAAAGTTATGTTTTAAACAACAAATCAAACGCTTTTGTTCATTATTAGAAGCAGCTCTGTTTAGAGAAGCTTATTATCATAGATTTATGCCAAAAAATTTGACAGCTATCATAAATTCCGATGAATAATTTAAAAATACAGGTACAAATATTGTGGAGAACCATTGTTAATGTCGTATATTGCAGACAAAATGTCATGGATTCTATTCTAATATATAATACATATATACAAAAAAGTTCAATGGCAATGTATATGTATATATATATATAAACATAGAAAATTTCTGTAAACTCTTTGGTATTCTATTTTTGGGTTAATATTTCATTTGGTTTTAGGGTATTATTTAGTTGGGATGTTATTTCATTCCCTGTAGGCGTTATTTTTATAATGAAAAACGCCACAAAACTTTGAACCGGTATTTCATTTTCGTTTTGGGGCGTTGTTTCGTTGAGCGATATCGTTGAGCGGAAATAAAGTAAGAAAAAAATATCAATAGCAAGAAATATTCATGCAATTTTTTATTTTGCTTTCGATAATTTTACCATCAAATACCAAATATTCAAATAAATGAATTAATTTGCTTTTAAATTTTTATGATTCAAGAAGAATTACCATACAAAGATTTCTCAAAATATTTTTTCAAAATCAAGCAACCATAATTGTAATAATTCTAGATAGAAATATTTTTATGTGTAAATGAAAAAAAAACATTGAATGCTAATTTATAGCACACTATATGTAAATAAGAAAAAAAAAATATACCATGTAAATCGGGTCTAATAATGATAGAAAATCGAAATTCTATAAAATAAAATCATCATGTTTATATGTCATCAATATAAAATAAAATATCCAATTTTTCACACCATTATATTAATTTCAAATCAAAGCTCCATAAATAATGTTATATTTCAATAAAATTAATTGATCGTTATCTTATATATACATAATACTCTTTTTTTTTCTAAAAAAAAAAAAAAAAGGGACCTTTTTCATTCGTCAACATATCAATCATTTTTGATTTAATAGATTTTTTGTCCTTTTAAAAATCAATATAAAAAAAATATGTATGTTTATTTGTGAAAGGTTTTAGATTTCTTCAAAAATTGATTATCAATATTTTTATTTTATTTTAACAAAATATATGCCTATGAATTTATTTTTGTCTGCTTAATACATATATTATAATTTAAAAATCTATGTAATATTATATAATAAAATAATAATTATAAATTTATTGTAATTTTGTAAACGAATTTATTATTTACATTTCATTTCTTTATTATTCATATCAAGTTTCTACTTATGACAGAAAATTTTATTATTCAAGTAAAACTACTAAAATATTAGCATACATTTTAAATGATATATACATTTTTATCAAACGACCTTTAAACGAAACATGTATCTTAAAATAAAAAAAAAAAAAAAACAAAAAACCAAAATAAAAAAAAGTGTTACTAAAGGTACAAACAATATTTTCTTGTATAATTTTTTTATGAGATATATTTTTTAAGCTTTTCGCCTTTCATCATATATAAAGGTTATATATCATACATAAAATTTGAAATTCATAAAAAATAAAATATATTATATGTATTTTAACATGAAATTTTATATCTGAGCTATTCAAGTTATTTATCTATATTTGTATATTCACATCTGCAATTTAATCCTCTTATATACATATATATATATATATATAAATGAAACAGTCATCATGTTCCTTTAATATATTTTGGAATTTCAAGTAAAAATCCTTTTAGTATAACCTTATTTTATATACTAAATTATTATATATGTAAACTAAATAGGGTGGTCTTGTGCACAGTGGGAATTCACATAGTTTTTATTAATAAAAAGTGTAGAAAGTTAGTTATATATATTATAACAAATTATTATTAGGGGATATTAAAGCATGTTAAATAAAATATAATAAAATAATTAATTTTATTATATTCTCTTTAAAAAAAATATTTAAATATCTTTAACTAAATTTAAGGTCACTAAACTTTTTTAACAACTAATATTTAGTGTATAAATGGTTATTAATTATTTTCGTATATTAAAAGTGAAATATTGTTACAAGATCCAAATTAATTATTTAATATATACTAGAAGTGATAAATTGATTTTATGTCAAGTTAATAGAATAATTATAATACTATGTTAAATAGGAACCATAGCTTTTTTTATATAAGAAATCAGTCTTTATATTTTAAGTAATTTCTTATTTTCTTTTTGGTAAACTAAAAAACATCATTTTGAATAAAATTTATTAAACACAGAAAATTATCATTAAACAACATTGAAATAGTTTTTCATATTTGGTTAAGATATATCCACTGTGCAACAATATAAAATTTTGAATTCAAAGAAAATGTTATTTAATCATTGACATTCTTAAGAAACTTTATGACAGGTTATTTATATGTAAATCTATCAACGTTTATTAGTTAATGGTACTGGATAACTGAATACTGAATGAATACCATCGGGAACTAATGAAATATGTCGTCTGAATTTTAATTGAGATTGTTGTATACTTAATAGAATCATAAATTGTATTTTCTGAAAGTTTTTTTAAGATTTATATTTAGGTCCAGTTTCTTAGAAGATAATTTAAATTTGATATAAATATCGAGTGTGTTAAAAGTTTTATACAAGATTGATACTTGTACACAATTTAGGCGCTATTTTATTGCACTGTATATTATATAAAATAAAATAAAAATATATACATCTCTCTCTCTCTCTTGCTCCTAGAGTCGCTTAATTGTCACTAATAAATCATGGCATCTAGTTTAATCTGCTGTCATTTTTTCTGATTGTTTTATCAAATACGGTAATTTTCCTTTATGGTTCACTTTATTGTACGCCTGTCTTTATTTTATAGGCCTCTGTATCATTAAACGTGACACGTTCCTGGGAATTCATCAAAGGCATAATCGGGCAATGTTAAGCCAAACTGTATTTAAACTAAAATTGATCAAAGTTTCATATCATTTCTATTCCTACTTTAAAAAATATCTTTTTATCACTTTATGTATCATCAATTTGTATAAAAAATATACATGTTTTATATGACTACTTATTGAAATTTGATTTTATATCTCAAAATCATGATACCTTTGTGTATCTCCTGACAATTTTATCTTCTTTTTAAACAGTAATCTTCCTTCCTTTTTTTTATGTATATAGATTATTATATAAAATGAAATCAAATTTTTCAGTGAAACTCAATATTTATTCAACAAAAGAAAAGTCGACATTACCATCAATTACATTTTTTCAAATACAATTTATATTCTGTTCTGCTTGATTTATAAAAATATTTTATTTTAAAACATATTTTATAAATTATTATAATATTCATAATTTTATATTTTGTATTGGTGTAGTTTCATTACGGCATATATTTAATATATCTTTAATAATTTCGGTAATTTATAATATAAATAGGTATATTACGTATTACATTCTGTCAATTTCAAATTCAATAGAAACTTTTAAACTTACATTCACTCATTTGATTTAAGCCACACTACGATTTGGAACTTTATAAGCATAAGCATAAAGTTTTTGTCCTCAAATTGCAGACAATAAACCAATACTTTTTGGGGCACTTTTTATTTCTCCCATTGCCATCCGTCGCGATAATCCAATCATTAACCTCTTTTAAGTTAATATTTTCCATAATTAATATTGCAAGAGCATTCTTGCAATTTGAGAATTAGGTATCAAGATAGTGATAAAAAAAAATTAGAGGCTGCTAGTGTTTTTTCTGCTACTATGTCCATAAGTAGGAGACTACTGCATAGTTAGCATTTGTTTTTTTTTTTTGTATAATTTACTAAAATTGGTATAAAAATCTGTGGATTTTTATACCAATTTACAATGCGCAGTTGAAAGCAAACTTGGATTTTATTTCAAAGTTTTTTTTGTTAACGACCATTAGAATTATAATTACAAACAAGTAATTTAAATTATATAAATTAATTCTTTCTTATATTCGCTTACCTAAAAACTTACTAGAAAATTGTATACCTTATTTCATAGAAATATGCTCGTAAAAATGTTGTTTTTGATTAATTATAAAAATACGTTTGTATTCAAAGTTCGGAAAAAAGTAATTATTTATTTTTTATTTAATAATATCGTTTTTTTTTTTATATTTCCTTGATTAATTATTTGGGTTGTCAAAATAATTTTCAGGAAAAATTAATATAATTTAGAAATGAATTTATTTAAATTCATCAACTCAACAACATTTAAGTATTTGTATGGGTTTTGTGTACTATATTTATAGACTAAAATTTTCATAGTGTCATTGATGCGGTAATACTAGTATAGAGCTTTTCTTTTATCAGGTATACATGATTCTATTACTGATTTTATTTTTTCAGAATCAATTATTATATTGTTTGTGTTTTTATGTTATATTAGTATGTATGTATGGATGTAAAACATAAATTTCTGTTGCGGGCTGTTTTTCTTATTCAAATATAAAAATATGTAGCTATATCATACATATAAAAAAGGAAAAATACCAAGATTATATATAACGCTACACACGCGAATATAATAAACCTGGGCATACTTAAATTCCGGTATATTAAAAAGATTCAGAAAAAGTATCAGATGAATGATTTTTTTTTTTTTTTTTTTTTTTGAATTTGTAAAAATATGTTTATTGGGTTAGTAAGAGGGAATGTACACAGAGTTGAAAATTGTTGGTTTTTACGTATATAATTTTATGGAAATTATTTTATATTTTTGTTGTTGTTGAAAATGTTAGATGAAAAAGGCAAGACAAATTTTGTTATTTTTTTTATTAGTTTGTGTATAATAGCTTCCTTAGGAAATAAAAAAGAAAATTTGAGGGAAAATTATTAAAAATAAGATACCATATGATTTTAATTTGAATATTAATTAATAATTTTGTTGAAATTTTTATGAAATTAAATCCGTAAATTTAATAGGTGTAACTTTAGCATATTAATTTTGATTGTTTCATTTCTTAATTACAAAAAAATATACCCGAATTACCTAATTTTGTTATAAATTTTTTAGTAGAAATAGTAGAAATATGTACTGTTTTATTGGTTTGTTTTAATCATAAAAAACAACAGAGAATGGGCAAAGTATATATAAACTATTTCATTACAATAATAATTATTTTATGTTAATACATATTTTTAAAAAACTTTATCGTGAAAAAGTTTATTACATATTTTTTTATATGTCATAATAAATTTATAATTAATAATTGCAATAAAATGTTAGAGGACCCTTTAGGGGAGGACCAGACTCTTCACGACCTGTAGCGCCAAATAGTAGTAATTAATAACTAAATCAAATAGCTGTAAATAAACCTTCTCAGTGCTGAAATATAGCTCTTGAATTCTCAGTAATTATCGTAAAAAATTATATACATAAGTACATATTTGTAAAATATAGAAAATATATAAGATATTTTATAATTTCTTAAGAATGTAATTTAATATTTCATTGTATCTTATAAATCTAAATAAGATAATAATTAAATTTATGTTTTCTTTAGTAAAATGTTTTCAAAAAATTTGAAATAAATAAATACATTAGAAAATAATTTCAATAAATTTAAAAAAAAAAAATACCTACAGCATATATTATATAAAATTTTATGATTTCTTGAGAATGTAATTTGATATTTTATTGTATCTTAATAAGATAAAAATAATAACTAAGTTTATGTGGTTTTTATCAAATTTTTTTCAAAAACAATTACAAAATATTAGCAAAAATCTTATCTCTATCAAAATATTATTTTATTTTGTCCAACAAAGGTAAAAAGTTTATTGAAAATTAATAATGACTATAACATTAATCATTATGTAAATTAATAAATTTGAAATAAAAAACTCAATTTCAAAATTAGTTAAATATAAAAATCAAATTAATCTACCACTCTTATACAATAATAATATAAATAATAAATCAATAAGTCAATTTTTAGTTCCTTTTTTCGATTTTTCTTTTCCATTATTTTACAAATATTTATTTCATTTTTATGGCAGAGCTCACAGCCTTACACAAAATATTAAATTAATCTAAATATAATCAATAAATACATTAATCATTTATTTTAGTCTATATAAACTAAATTAATTTTGTCAATGTAAATTTATTATTAATAAATGGTTTTTTAATTCGTCACCATTGATCTGAAAATATAAACATTTGTAGTTTTATAAATGTCTAAAAGATATTTTCAATTTTGTTTAAAACTTTATAGATTAATTTTATTATTTTTATATATAAATTGCACCATAAAACTAAATTATAATTATTTATTTGGAAATTATCTCAATACAAATCCAATATTCTGGACAATCTATCGAATTGAACAGAAATTAAATTTCGACATAAATTTCTATTTACTTTTAAGATTAATATTTCCATACACTAAATGAACACTTACGGCCCAATACAATTAATAAATTATAAGCTAACTTAATTGAATAAAAATTGTGTTCCTTTTGAGGGAACTTATTTGAGGGTAGTGCTTAACGAATGGGGAACACTTAATTTGATTGTAAAAATATTTATATTGAAAAAATTACTTTCAAAATCACAGTATAAATATAATTTTAATTTTGATTTCGAGTTCATCCATATTATTTTTATATTTTTCTACTAGAACCAGTAAAACATATAACTATTTTTCATTAAATCTATCGGATGAGTCCCAATGAACTATCACTAAATGAACTGCAATTTATTTCAATGATATTCCCGAATCAGAAATTTATAATAACCTCACCATATTCTATTATATTTACATTTTCTAATCACTTTACCTGCTTCTACCAAAATTAATTTGCACACTACACAAACTACTACCTTACCTATTTTAAATTTCTTTTATAGCTTCATTAAAGGGGCTTCTATCTTCATACACACCACCTACCATTTTTTTTAAATTTTACCTAGAAGTCTCAAAGTAATTCTCTATGAAATTAAAAATGGATAATTTGACTCCTCTAGCTCCTTACTACTCCAATGAAATATCAGTGAAATCTCTGTGTTTCACAGCGGAATTTTCTATGGGAAGAAATTTAAGTTAATAAATAAATAAAAAAATAATAAATAAAATTTATTAAGTAATGCAGTGGTTAGATTACCTGTTTTCAAATCGGAAGGGCCCGGGTTCGAAATCCAGTCAAAGGCTTATGAACTTTTCTGCGAATTTTGAAAAAACCCGGCTTAGCTACCATTCGTCATTGGGATAAAATTAATGTCAAAAACTATGCTGTCCTAAAATTTCCCAACTTATAAAATAACATATTCCTCCCCAAAAAAATTTAAATTACATAAAAATGAATTAATGAACTTTTAAATTTTTAAAGTTAATCCATTTTGATTAAATAGAAAATTAATAAATTTTTAAAATGAATAAAAATTATAAATTATTATCTTTTTTTCATTTCAGATAAATAAGTGAATAAATTTTATTTTGAAAAATTATTTGAACACAAAAGTGAAATATAATAAAAATCTATTTATAAAATGTTATGTTGAAGCCGGCCTCCCGAGGGGGCTGAAAGAATGTGTTTTACAATAACAAATAGATAATTAGATAATATATAAAAAAAATTAAACTATTAAAATAAACAAAAAGGAATTGATCTGTCAATATTAAAAAAATATAGTGTTTAATTTCTCGTGTTAATAAATTATCAAAAATATATTTATTAAAATTAAAAGTTTATATTTTGGCATAAAAATAAATGAAAAATTTGAATAAGTTTAAAATAAATGTTGAGTCCGAAGATGCAACGGTCCGTTCGTGTGAACGAGGCTCAGCTTCTTATGCTCTCCGATCGAGCACAATACGATCATTCAATGGTAAGTGAATATTTTTCTTTTTTAATTTATTCAAATGTTATGAAACATTATTCAAATTTCAATATATAATCAATAGCATGGTGTGTAATGCAATAGGCTGATTTATAAAATAAAATTATAATAAGTTTTCGAATTGGAATTATAAATAGGTAATAACATAACAAGAATATTTTCTTGTCAATGTTCAAATATTTTTTTTTGTTAGTTCAGATATGTTTTTTCTGAAAAATTATTAAACTATATTCTTTGAGTAGATTTAGTTATTCTGTACTAAATTGTTTTACTTTTTATAAAGTTACCATTGACCAATTTATTTTATATTCATAATGTTTCTCTGCATATAAATTGGCGGGAAATCATAGAAATTGGCGAGTTTCTCTGCATAGAATTGGCGGGAAAATATACGTTTTTTCTGTTTTTAATTCAATTTCATATTTTAATTAAGAAAATCCATGGATTTATTAAATTATTGTAATTGTGCAGAAAAAAATTATTCTGTACTAATTTAATATAGATTTATACCTTCTGTAGAAATCACATTTTTGGTTGAAATTAGTTCAACAAAACATAGTTTGCTATTAAAAATTGATACATAAGTAACTTGTAATTTTTATTTTTAACAACTAGACATTTAAAAATTCTAACACCTTTCTATTTATGTTAAAAATTAAGTTAGTTTAGTACTTCAGATATTTTTATTATGATGATTAAAATCTTTTAATGCCATATGGCCAAATAAATTCTTTTTATTCAAGCTTGTCAAGTTATATTCATAATTTTCAATTTATTAAAATGTATATTTTCATAATTTTTTTATAATAAAAAAAATTGGTAGCTACAACACTAAATTGACATTTTTGTATGAAAATTATTAAGAGTTTGGTTGATTTATTTGGGATGAAAAGCTTACAGAAAATTTACAATATAAAGTATATATTTTTTTATAATAAATTTATTATGGTCAAATCAAATATTGGAAATACTTCAAATAAATATCATAGTTAATGTTCAAATCTGTTTTTGATCAATTTTTTTCCACATAAATTGGGTTCTAGTAATTTGATTTTCTTTTTTATATTCATAATGCTTGAATGAATTTGTTATTGATTGAGGACAATTTTTATGTTTTAGTGAGAAAATTTCTTTAGTTAAAATATAAAATTTATTTTGTTGGAAAATTTTTATGACGAAGCTATTCTATTCATAATTAACAATCAAAAACATAAAATTTTCTGATGATATACAATTTAATTCTAATTATTAATAAAAACTATGCTTCATAAAACTATGATGCCTTCTTTATAGATGCCCTTTCGAAAACGATAGCTCAGGGATGGAAACCAATTCTGAAAATTCGGTAAAGAGAGTGGATGGTTTAGTCAACCACTGTGAACTTATCCACTTGAAAGTTAATAGGGTGTACAAGTACAATGGTTCTAAGTCAACCAATTAAAAAAATATATTTAATATGCAGGTTTTTGTTCATTAGTTTACTAAAAAAAACTATATTAAACTTATTTAATCAAAAAAAAAAAAAACACAGAACACATCCTGCATGATCTTTGTACATATTTTTCCAATTAATTACAAATAAATATCTCGTATAATTTATGTAAAATTTATAAGTACTTATTTATTGAAAATTTATTAAATAAAAATTGTAATGAATTGGTAAAAACTCAAAGTACATATTTAATGAAATAAAATCTAATTTTACCTGTATCTGTCGATATTATTGTATATTATATTTTAATTATGGATTTAAGATAGTATTTTTAGACTATAAAGTATGATATATACTTTATAAGTTTATGTTTTTTTACTCTCATTTTCCCACAAAACAAATTTTAAAAAAACCAAAAATCTGACTAAATCATTTATAAATGATATTATAGATTTAATAAAAATGTAAATATATATATAAATAATTGTAAATATGTAAACTATGTTTATATATATATATATACCGTATATAAAAAAAAGATATTAATATTAATATTATCCTGACAACGTTTCCGTTTCATTTTTTTTGCAGATCCCCAATAATATTAGGATGACAACCTTAAGTAAACAGGTAATTAAAAAGAGAAATTGAAAATTTTTAAAATGAAACGTAGAAAATATGTTGCAGGTAATATAATATTAATTAATTTTATTATATTATACAAATATTTATTTTATATATTTACAGTTTATTCAAAATAAAACTTGTATATTTATTATGAGAGTAAAAAGGGTTTATTTGTGTTATGAGAGTTAAATATTTTAAAAGTGAAATTATTCAAAAATTTAATTATAAAATATAATTATTTAGAACAAAATAAAAATGGTACCATTTCTCAACCATCGTAAAAAAGTCATTAATAATAAAATATTTTATTTAAAGAAGATATCCAAAAATAAAAAATAATTGGAAAATAAATTATATACAAAGCAAAAAAGTATATTTTTAAAATATACATATACATATTTCACTTTAATAAAATATAAATATCAACGGAAAATTTATATTGTTTGAATGGAATATTTTTATTAGTTAATTTTAATATCAAATCAAGAAAATATTTACTAATAAAATAGTTAAAAAAGTAAATACTTCACTTCACTATTGATACATTAATTAAGGATAAATTATTTTAACTGATATTATTATCAATTGGTATCAATTATAAAAATTTTATGTAAATCAATAAATTGTTATTATGAATTTATGATTTTATGTTGAAAAACTAAAAAAAATTTCAAGGTTTTTAAAATATCATTAGATTGGATTACACCTATCAAAAATCGTCTTAAAGAAGTGACTAAAGAAATTATTAATAGTATTATGATTTTTATTATTTTCTGAAAAACAATAATGTAATATTGGATCTTTAAAGTGATGGGTTGATCTATGTTTACTAGGTTTTAAATGAGTACTATATAGTAATAAAAGTATGATTTAAGACTGGAAAAAATCCAGGCCATTTGTTAACAACAAATGTTTTACTAATAAAGCCATTAGCTTGTTGAAATTAAACTATATTCACTATAAAGAAATTTATAGTTCCGAATACATATAATAGGACCATCTTGTAATATAAATTGTTACAAGTACTTTCAAGTACAGATAATTATGCACTGAGGGCCTATGCTCCCAAATTGGAGTGAATTAGGTAAAGAAAAATGGTTTAAATTTAAATAGATTAAAAAATGAAGAATATTTTTTTCATATAAATTGAAGGTAAATTAAATGAATTATATATACAACATAAATTTCATAGGAAGAATTATTAATTAATAAATTTGTAAATTTAAGTTAATAATGCAATTAATTATTTAGTACTTGAGTTAATACAAATTTTTATATTATTGTTATAATAGAGATCAAAAATATCTCTTTAAAAACTTTTATATTTGGTCTAAGAGTATACTTGGTCAAATTTAATTTTTGAAGAAAATTTGTTGACCAAATTTTCGAAGGTTAGTTAAAAAGATTTGGATTAAAACAATGAATCAATATTTTCTGTAAAATTTAATTTAATATCAATATAAAATAAATATTAAATAGAAAATCCTATCATGTTTATATTTATGAAATTATTAAGGGACTTTGGGATTTAAATGAAATTTATTACATCAAATTTTATGTGAAAAATATAAAATTCATGATTTTAATAGGAATTTTACTTATTTTTTTTATTTTGGGTGTTTTGTTGTAAAATATTCATGGAATTTTTATAATTTGGTTTTTTTTTTAGAAATCAAATAGGTAGACATAGGTAATCAAACAGGTAGAGATGAAATTATGATTGAAATATTTCAAGTATACGTTTTACAATTTTAAAGTAGTTTTTATTTTTTAAATAAATTCTGAGGGCACTTTTTATATCCAATCGGATAAATGTAAAAAATTTTTAATGTTCTAATTAATTTAGTTTTTTTTTTCTTTTATAATTTCAGCATGGTTATTTACACAAGAGAACATCCGATAGTAATAAGTGGCAGTTACGATGGTTTATACTTTATCAGGTAAGTTATATTTATATTTGTTCTAAATAAAGTTAAAAACTTTATTGGCTTTCACATCAAACTTTTTCGTATATAGATTATTCACAATTATTAATATAATTATGTTACAGGATTCGTAATTAGTTGAATTTTGAAAATTTTCTTTTTCGTGGATATGTATACTACCAAGCCCTCTTTCGTGAAAATTAAATTACATTAGGGTAATTAATCAATTTTATCATATAATAAGGGCTTAAATAAAATATTATACGTTAAAATTATTCATTCCTGAAAATGCTATAATTTTTTCATTTTCATTTTTGAGTTTCAAATTACATTAATTGTAACTAATGTGGTTTTCACGTTCTGAAAAATTACATTCATGCTAACAAATGTTAACTCGTCTATCGGAAAATTTATATAACAATTAAACATTTTTTTCATTATACAATTATAAAAATAAATAACTTTAAAATCGTATTTATTTAACTTTTTTGGGTTCAAAACATAAATGTTTTTTTTTTTTTTCAATAATTTGCGGTAAATTAAAAATAAAATTGAACATAACTACATGTATCTGAATTAATTAATTACTTGTTTTTATTTCGATTTAAAATTAAATCAATTTTCATTAATTATTATTTGTAACAATTTAAATACTGTAAATTGGTACTTTGAATTTTTTTTTAAATTAAATATATATGTTTATATGCAAAAAACGAAATAGATATATACATATCTATTTTATATTATAAAATAATGAAATATTCATTTAATTAATTTGTTTAAATAATAAATAAATTTTTTAAATATGAATTTAAGTTTATAATTGTTCATTCAACTGAGTCTATTTGAAATAAAATTATTTATAATAATTGCGATTAAAAGTTATCGTAATAAAATTGTTTTCTTAAAAAAGAAAAATAACAATTTAATATTATATTTAAAAATCTCAAAGACACTCAATAAATTTGATTTAAATAAGGTCGCAGATCTCAAGGTCGCAGTGCTCTCTCGCGTTCCTTTAAATGTTGGCCGTAACTATGCATAATACGGCCCATTCTGCAGTTTCAATTCTGTATCATTCATTCGAGCATTTCGTATTTTGCTTATCCATGTAGCCTTTGCACTTTACGTCTAAACTCTAAAAGATCTAGGCGGCCAATTCACTGGACCGAAGCGATAAATTAACTGTTTACCAAATTGTTTTTGTAATAAAGCTATGCTGTCAGGTGGCAAGTAGCGTCATCTTGTTGGAATCAAATGTCATCAAAATTACGGGTTTCAAGTTCAGTTAGTAAACAGTCCGCTATCATGTCGCGATAACGGGCGCCATTCACAGTTTTTAAAAAATATGGACTGATTATTCCACCACCCCACAAACCACACCAAACCGTTGTTTTGTCTGGATTTAATGGCAGCTCTTGAACTACTCCGCATTGCTCTTCAGACCTAAAGCGGCAATTTTGTTTATTGACGTATCCATTAAGCCAGAAATGGGCCTTAACGCCAAACAAAATTATGGTCGAAAACAGTGAATCTTCTTCAAGTTTTTCAAGAGCTCAGTTGAATAATTTGTAGACGCTGTGCCGGGCTAAGTCTTTCGATGATGAAATGAAATGTAAAACAATACTGAACAAAAATACCATGACACTTTGACACAACTCACGTGTTATTTATCATCAAATCCCTACAGGAAAAAGTACCTCTAAATGAATCACCCAATATACAAGGAATATGTTAATACCAATACTATTGCCTCAAAATTTTTTTTTTTCTTTTTGTAACATTAACAAATTAATAGCTGAAATATCTAATATTTTTGTTTTGGATAGAATTTATGAAATAAAATAAAAATATTCCTATTTATATTATTTTTGTCGTGTCGAATATGTTTATATTATTTATATATTTACCAATATATTTTAATTTAATTAAGTAAATGATAAATAATCGATAACACTTAAAAATATATAATTTAATTTTTGATACACATTTCATTTATACTTAGTGCAATTTATACAAATTATTATTATTTTTCTCAGAATTTATTATTTTATTATGAAAATGAAGCATCCCAGCGACCATCTGGTATAATATTTTTAGAAGGATGTTATTGTGATAGATTTCTTTCAGCCCCCTCGTGTATCAATTCCTTAAGTACTGGATCAGGCCAAAGTTCTAAAGTATCAAAAGAGGATAAACTCCAGGTAAATAAAAATTTTATAAAATAAATTGTTCAAAATAAATTAGAAAGAAATTATAATAACGATATTCTAATTATAAATTCGAAATTAAGATTTGTTGAGATATCAAAGCAAAAATGTCTAAAGTAAATTTCTCCAAGGTATTCACGATACGGTGTATTTTTATTTTATTTTGTATAAATATTTGTCGAGAGACTGTGAACTAAATTTTGCATTAATTTTCTATAATGTGTAGACAAACGAATTTCGTAAAAACTGACTGTGTTGTATTAGTTCTGTTCAAATGTTATTAGTTTCATTTTTATTGACAAAATAAAACTACAATTATTAGTTACATTTTTATTGTTGAAAAGCTTAAGTTTACTAGAAATTTAAATAATTTTTATAAATACTAATTGACATGTTTTCTAAATACATTGTAGGCTGTGTGCTACATAATATTTTTTACCCACTGCATTCACACATCACCAATTTCGTGGCATTTCTGACCCTGCTCTTTTCGTCAAAATTATTTATACGGTATTGTTACAATATCTCGTACCCAGTAAATAACATTTATATTAAAAGAAAATACAATTAGCAGTATTTATAATACAAATTTGTAATAACAAATCCAAAAGCATGAATCCACTCATTTTTATGTTCAATATTTTGCAATATTTTTTTGCATCATCAACTTGTTCTGGCATTTTTATGCTCTAATTAATATTTCAGTTAAAACTTTCTATGTTGTAATTAAATATCTTTACAAATAAGGATTCTAAAAAAAATAATAATTATGGTATTCAGAATATCGTGTATTTTCATAGAATTGATTTATGAGTATTCAGAATATCGTGTATTTTCATTGAATTGATTGATGATTTATAAGATTATTATTTTTTACTAAATTGATTTCTGTTTTACAGCATTGTTTTTGTATCTCATTTCGTCGGGAAAATCAAAGACAATATGAATTAAGAGCAAATACAGAATCTGAATGTTCAGCTTGGATATCAGCGATACGGGAGGCCAGGTATAATTTACAAAATCAATGACTCAATTAAATAAATTATAAATTTTTTGATTAATTTCAGCTTCAATAAACTTTTATTACAAAAAGAAGAATTAGAACAAAAACATGTTCATTTGTTACAAGTTGTTGAAAGTGAAAAAACTGCAAAATGGCAATATACACAACACTGTGAGGAATTGGCATCAGAAATAAAAAAATTAAGAGCAGAGGTAAGCTGAATATTTTCTTACCAAAAACAAGAAAGAATTATAAATTATTTTCAGCTAGGATCAATAGTTTCCTTTTATTTGTTCTTCTTTTTTTTTTTTTTTTTTATACACATACAACATAACCTAAATAAATAATATTTTACGTACCATATATAATGTTTAGATTTGTGCTCTACGTAAAGAATGCAAATCATCAGTATCAAGTACACCGGCACGACGTGAAAGTTTTGCAATTGTATGTGAACCACCACCATGTGATGAAAATACAAATTTACAAGGACTTTGTTCACAAGTTCAGGATTCAGTTGAACTTAGGAAAATTAAAAAGGTAAAAAGAAAATATATACAAAAAAAAAATAAAATATTTTATCCTTTTTTTTAGTCAGTTTCTCTGTGTATGTGAATTATTTTAAGGCTAAGAGGATATAAAAAAAATATAACATTTACAGTTTATATATTATATAAATTAGACAGTAATGGCTAAACGTCTCTATATTTAATCTTTTGGGTTTTTTCTTGTTTATGTGTTTTTATAGGAGGGTAAAAAATATTGTATATTAATATAAATTAAATTTTATAAATCCTTGGAAATAAAAATTTTCAATTTATTTTTTCATGATTTCATTTAAGTTAAAGGAAAAAAAATAAGTTAGCCCTGACATAATCGTTGAACCAAATTTTTAAAGTATTTTTTTTTTTAATACTTATTGGAAATTATTATTTTTGATTTCCTAATGTTGCCAAATTTACAAAACAAAATATAAATCTGAGTTTGCTGAAATAGAGATTTATATTTTGAAATATGCATCACATAAATAAATGGTAATTTGGACAAAGATTTATAGAAATTTCCAATAAAGGCTTGTACGTTGAGTGAATAAATATTTGATTGTATCGAATCTCATACACAGAAAAAATTGTGGTCAGATAGAATCTTGTCTCCTTAGGTTCCTAAATAAAAAATAATTATGTATATAAAATATAAGTGGAACATAAAGGATTAATTTGAAAGACTAATTATTACATGTACATCTATATTTCTCTTTAATGGAAAACTGTTAGGAAAATATTAGTTGTGAAATTTAGTAAATTCAAAAATTATAGAATAGCATAATTTTTGGTGAAATACTAGAATAATATTGTGAAATATTTCAAAATACTCAGAATATTATAAAATACTTAAATCGATTATATAATTATACTCAAAATGTGGTTTTTAAATCATTTCGTAACGTTAATAATTGTTCACATATTTGGTGGACGACGGTGGCTTAAGTGGTAGTGTGCTAAGCTGTGGTGCATTAGGTACTGGGTTCGACGCCCGTCCGAGACATCGATGTTGGTCTAAGTTTACTCAGCTTTAAATGAGTACCAGTAATAAAATTATAATAAAAATGTAATTTAAGACTGGGGAAAATGCTAACGCCAGAGACCATTTGCTAACAACAAATGTCTCACTAATAAAAACCATTAGCTTGTTGCAATTAATAGTTTCTTCGCTATAAAGAAATTTATGGTTCGGAATCCATATAAAATTAGTAGGTCCAAATTGCAATAAAATGTTACAGAAACCCTTTAAGGGAGGCCCAGGCTCGCATCGAGCTGTAGCGCCAAAGAGTATGTATGTATTTGGTGACATTTCATTTATGGTTTAGTAGCAAGACCATGCTGTGGTCATCAGTTTAATAAGTTTGAGTCTGGGAAATTTTAATTCGTCCTCACTAAGATATTAGTTTATAGTTTATTAAAAGTTTCTTTACACTATATAAAGAAATTTGTAGTTCGGAATCAAAACCAATAATTAGTAGTAATAGAACTTTAGAGAAATTGTATATGTAAAAAAAAACTTTACCGGAGTAGTGCTCCTAGAATCATCTTAATTTAAATATCTTTGATCCTAAAATTGGCAAAGGGAAAAAAATCATGTTAAACCGAAAGTAGTAAAATGTCAAACAGAATTTTGATATAGTAAAATCTAATAAACCATAAAAAATTTGACTGTAAAAATAATGGAAATAGTTGCAAACGAAAGTATATATTGATTATAAATATCGGCAGTTGAAGTTTTTCAAGCAAGTGCAGTAGCACAAATTAATTTCCAAATTCAGAAACGTTTTACGGTTGAATTATTCACTAGAAGTTCTTATACTTAATCTTATACTCTGATAACATTTTATATTATTTGACTTATTTTCTTTTATTTACTTTATACGATCTTAAAGCAAATACATAAAATTTTTATTTACATATCATAAATTTTATTTTGCCTTACATAAAAATAGACAAAAACAAGAAAAAGTTTAGTAATTTAAATGGAAATTATATGATTGTCTATCACAAAGTATAGTATCTCTCTAAATAACTTAAAGGAATTTCATATCTAGACATTTTTCTGTAAAAAGTTAAAAGTCCAATTTACATATTAACAAAAATTTATAAGTTTAATGTCTACACATTTGCACTTTATAGATTACATTTCAATTCAAATGATATATGTTATATCCATAAAAAGAAAATCTAATTTAAACACTAGATAAAAAGATTAAGAATAATAAAATATTTTCATCTAATGTAATCATCTTTCAGTAGATTTTTTATTATTTTTTATAACTAAATGTGATATGTGAGACGAGATTCTCACTTGACATCTTAATTTGTTTGTAATTATATTTTTCCGACCTAATTTCATTTATTATTGTGATATTTGTCTACAAAAATTAATTATAAGCTTAATATTAATTTATAATTATTAATGAAACTTTAATATATTATATATAAGAAAAATATAGTCTCCAAGGCCTCGAAGATTAAAAATCCAGGTAAAATTGATTTATTTGGTGAGGTCATAATTGTAGTTATACGTGTAAACTACTTCTCTCTATAATTTTTTTAATGAATCTCAAATATTTTAAACATAAAAATCATAATAATAAAATTTTCGAGTTTTTTAAGTATTTGCTTATGCATATTTCTAATATTTGATTAAATTTGGAAAACTTAGTTTGATTAGAATGGCACCAATAATTTGGGTATTTGATATACTTTAATTTTTATTTGCTTCAAATGTAAGGGACTACTGCGTTCCTTGAATCAACCTTTTACTAATATGATATTTGACTAAAAGTGCAATTAAATAGTATATTCAAAATGTATACAAGAAGTTAATATTTTCTTTATTTAAAAACAATTTATTTTTTCATGACAATCACACAACATTTGTTCAACGTAATCATTTTAATTAGAATTAAACTGTTGTCAGTCAAAAAGCTAACGTTTATTATGGATCTCCAGTAATTAAGTTGTACCTGAACCTGTTGTAGATTGCGTTGTAGTTGAATCTGATGTTGATTCTGATGTAGTTGAATCTGTGGTTGAATCTGTTGTAGTTGAATCTGTTGTAGATTGCGTTGTAGTTGAATCTGATGTTGATTCTGATTTAGTTGAATCTGTGGTTGAATCTGGTGTAGATGAATCTGTGGTTGAATCTGTTGTAGATGAATCTGTTGAAGATGAATCTGTTGTTGATCCTGTTGTAGGTGGTTCTTCGGATGCTGTCGGTATAGGTACGCATTCACATTCACGGTTTTTACAATAACCACCAATAATTCCAGGATTTCTTAGACAACTCCTTGCACAAGCTCGATTTGCCCATCGCGAATCTGGGTTATTTCTACAATTTCTAACTAAATATATTGAATTAATAAAAAAATACATATAATTATAATTGCAATACTTACACCAACTCCAGAAAAATTTAACAGAACGCTGAGACGAATCAGACGAATCTTCAGAATCATCTGATGTATCATTGGAAGCTAAATAAAATTATGTTATGTTATATATAATTTTATTTAAATATTTTTATTACTTACAATCGTCTTCCACTTGTCTTAACAATGGTGGTGGAAATTGATTTCGACCAGCTCTGCGATCAATAAGTGATTTTACTGATAAAAAAAATTCACCAATTATATTTAATAAACTTACAAATAATGTCTCAATTATACTTACTATTAAATTGTCCCTTCTGTAGATGTTCATTTAAATCAAAATTTGATAATTCTGAAAAATAGTACAGAAAATTTATGATTTATATCAAAGAAATTTCATTATTTTTAAACAAATTTTTACCATCAATATTTCGGTTTTGTAGAAATCTATGTGGATCAAAATTTTGTCCAGCCATAGGTACTGCAAGAACAGCCATCCCAAATAAAATAATATTTAATAAATGCATATTTTTTTCTAACTTCCTTCAATTGAATCGTTCGTACAAAAATTCTTTAGTGAACTCAGTAAAAATTTAGAATGTCTGAAATTTTAAAAAAATTCTAAATTTTTAAATTCTAAATTTTTACTGAGTTCACTAAAGAATTTTTGTACGAACGATTCAATTGAAGGAAGTTAGAAAAAAATATGCATTTATTAAATATTATTTTATTTGGGATGGCTGTTCTTGCAGTACCTATGGCTGGACAAAATTTTGATCCACATAGATTTCTACAAAACCGAAATATTGATGGTAAAAATTTGTTTAAAAATAATGAAATTTCTTTGATATAAATCATAAATTTTCTGTGATTTTTTGCATAAATTTTTGTTTCGTCATTGTTATAAGATAAGATTGATAAGACTCTTTTTTTTTTAATTTCATCTTTTAGGAAGGATTAAATAAAAAAAACAAAATTCTTTTATCTTTCTAATAGAATATTATAGGTAATTCACTTGAATAATAAAATAATATTTAATTAATTCAGTGTTATTCAAATATTTTAAGTGATTCATATTTTATTATTGTTTTAAATCAAATAAACAACAATTAAGAAAATATTTATTTAAAAAAAAACCGTCTAAAAACTGATAAGAATCTTTTTTTTTTTTCTCAGAAGTTAAGATTATAAATTACAAATTAAATATAAAGCATGGTAGTCCAAATATTTAAATTCTTATAAGTACACCCAACTATTTTTTTACACGGTAGATACATTCGAACTAAAATCGTGTAAAAAAGACATGCTAACCATACTAAAATTGAGGATGTGTTCAACAATTGTAAGAAACCGTGTAAAATAGAAAAATTAACAATAAGTTGTTCTAAAAAACCGTGCAAAAAAAGAATAAATATTTAAAACATAATTTTTCCACGAACTGAACACAACAATAAAATTTAAATAGAAAAATAGAAAATGCGACTTCAGTTTCTTGATTATACATCATATAATAAAATTTGGGTATTCCCCGAATAGTTCATAAAAAAAATTAATAAGAATTTTTTTTTTTTGGAAATCGTGTTAAACCAAATATTTCCTATAAAAAATTTCCTCACATATCACATAAGATTTGTTCTTTTTTTGTGGATCGTGTTATTTAAAAATCGTGTAAAAAAAGACCGTGTAAAAAAAGAGTTGGGTGTATATTATTTTTTGACAATTCTCTAGAAAAATATATGAAAATTTCCAAATTTTAAACATTAATTGTTAGGAAAAAACATATATAAAGGCTGTAAATAATAATTAGGATAAATATGTATATTGGAAAACAAATGATTATAGATAAAATAAATGATTCACACGTAAAATACTGAAATTAATTTATTATATATAATTTTTTTTAAAAAGTATATTTTAATAAAATAAATTTTACAGGTGCAAAGTTTTTTTCGTGGATGGTTGTGTCGCAGACGATGGAAACAAATTGTCGAAGAATACATAAAATCACCCCATGCCGAAAGTATGAGAAAAAGAAATCATTTGGTTTTTAGTATGGTAGAAGCTGAAGAAGAGTACATGGAACAACTTGAAGTAAATAACAAAAAAAAAAATTTATGTTAATATATTAAACAGACTATGCAAAAAAAAAAAAAATTGAAAATTGAAAAACATGAAAACTGAATAAAAAATTACTGTTTTGTGTTTGTATCTTCTTGTCTCCAACAATGCTTTTGTTTTTATTATGAGACGATTTTTTATATCCAAGTATATTATATATATTTTTTTTTAAATATTTATGCTTTTAAAAGTTTTTTAAGACAAATTAACTATGTCTTCTTTTTGTTTATTGTGGTTTCTCTAGACAATTAATTTGAAAACTTTGTAATATTTTTATTTTTTTAAATTTATTTAAATTAATTTAACTAACTACATATTTATGTTTATATAAATGAACATATTAATATATGTTCATTTATATAGTCAGAAATTTTTTTGGTAGCTTTATAAAATTGTACTTTTTTTTTGGGAAAATTTGAAATTGATTCGATTTACAAATTTTTTTAGATTATCAATTTAATAATTTTTTATGGTTTTTTTTTTTGTTCACAGATTTTGGTATCATGTTTTTTACGACCTTTCCGAATGGCAGCTAGTTCAAAAAGACCACCATGTACACATGAAGATGTTAATTCAATATTTTTAAATTCTGAGACTGTTTTATTTTTACATCAGATATTTTTAAAAGGATTAACGTCACGTTTAGAATCGTGGCCAACATTAGTTTTAGGTAAATTAAAAAATTTTTTATAAAAACTTTCATATTTTGTTAATTTTTCAACTACAGTTTTTTGAAAACTTGAATATGGTTATTTTAGATTTAAATAGTTGCCTGTAAGCTCTATTTAGAAAAATAAACAGGAGATCATTTTTTAATTTATTTATTAATTAGTACTATTTTAATAATATTGAAAATCATATTGCTTAATAGTATTCATTTAATCAGGAATCGTGGTGGACAATAAAGTAATTTCTTTTTTACAAGAGGCAGGCAACAGACCACTGCGACCTAAAGATCTATTATGCATTTGTTGCCCCTATTTCTAGCCAATTTTAAGAAAACTGCAAAACCTTTTTATGTTATCGGTAGACGAATTGTCCAGTTCATCTAAAGTCAGAATACCCTTTCCTAAATGATTTTGTCTTCGTGCAGCTGCTACACAATAGCATATAAGATGTTCCGTTGTTTCTTTGCCATTATGACAATTGTCCTCTTCAGCCAGTCCCATTTTTTTGAGGTGGTAGAGTAAAGAACTGGGAGCTGTCATGACACCTATTAAGGTTCTGATATCCATTTTGCTGAGGTTCATTAATTTATGCACCTTCATGGAAGCGTATTTCAATAGAGTCTATCAATCTTTGGTGTATAAGTTTTGAGGACCTTAGTAATAATAATAATATTGCGAAAGCAATTTTAAACTAGGACAACGAGAACATTTTTTTAGGGATTAAACTCATAAATTTTTTTTTTACAAATCAATAATAACTATCGATTATAAAAACATTTTTAATTTCTACTCGAATTTAATTATGGAAGTGTACCATAAAAATTTAATTAAAAAAAATTAAAATTAAATATTTTCTAAGATTTTTAGTTACCATCACTTGAAAATTTTGTTTTGATAAAGGATTTTAAGTGAAATTTAGACTCAAATATTTGAAGTTTAGTAATTAGTCGGAATAGAATAATTTTTTGTAAATGTTTTGATATTGTTTAGTTATATAAATAAATTTATAGTCGAGTACCCATCTAGTATAATTAAATCTGTCATTTCAAATGTTTTGTATGTTCTAAAATAAATTTAATTTTGTACTTTCATTAACTATAATTTTATTATCTCATTAACCTTTTTAGAAAATTTTGAAGAATTCCTTAATAAGTTTATACATTAAAATCAAACTTAATAAATTTTCACATGAAAATTGATATGAAATTATTCCAGTGGTTTCTTAACAATTGATTCATCTTAATCTTATTATAATCTAATGACATTTATTTATAAAATTTCAACATTTAAGTGCTAATAAATATAAATTTTGAAATGACAAAATCCATTAAAATATTTATTATCTTGTCAGCAAAAATATAAAATTCCAATTAAATTATTTTCTTATTATACCTGCTTTATTATATTAAGTGCAATAACATTCCTCGATGTTCATGTTACAACAAATACAATTAAGTATAATCCTTTTTAAAAAGAGAATAAACATTTTTTTTTTTAGCTATGACACTCATAAAGTTTATAGAAGGAACTATTAAACTGTCATGAACTTTTATTCTTAAAAGCTTTTGATGATAATGTTGACAAATTTATATTTTTCTCAAAAATACATTTGAAATTTATGTGTTAATGTTATTTATAGAATGGCCAATTATGCTTTTATTGTTTATACTTTTTTTTTCCATTTAAAATTTAATTTTAAAATAATTATTTTATTTTTTTCTGAACTACGATTATTAATGAGTTAGCTGAAACTTGTCAATATTTAAAAACAATAATTAGAGGTTAATTATTATATTTCATATGAAATATTTCAAATGATGCAGTTTCTTAAACTCAATTCTTTATTAATATTATTTAGTGATTGATAATCATAAAACGATTTATAACCAAAATAAAAGATTATCAATTTTTATCTTCAAACATAAATTTAACAAGAATTATTACAACATCCTTATTTATAAGGAAATAAAATAATATTTCCCGGATGAAAATTTTTTTTTAAATTAAAAAATAATTTCCCGGTTAAGAAAAAAATATATTTTTGTAAATAGAATTAAACTGTTATCATTTCTAGCCTACATAAAAGTTAATAAATGGTGACATAAAAGTCAATAAATTGTAATTTATTTTTTTATTAGCTTTCCTGTTCAATTTTCATATCATTCAGATATAACATTTATTATCAAAAAAAAAAAACATTATTGATTATGATATTAATTTTGTGTAAATTAAACTAGATAAGTTTTTAATTTTATTTCGTTAATTTATCAAAAGCTTATTAAATTAATATTAGTATGAGACGTTACATTATCAGTTAATCCGAAATGGAAAGTCAATACATCATTTAAGAATATTATTACCACTTATCTTTGTTAGTAAACTTGGTTTATAAATGAGAGGTTACTGGATAAGTGACATTTTTCAAATTTTGACTAAATCAAGTTCAATGTTTTAATGCAATTAATGCAATTTTTATTGCAATGAAATAAAAAAAAAATAGTTTAAATTTGAAAATGATGTAGAAATAATTAGTTCTAAGGATGAAATCTTCATATCTTTTTTAAATAGGACATCTTCATCAAAGCATTCTTTATAAATATAAAAATCTTATTCCACCTAACTTGATTTCTAAGCTGAACTTTTCTTGATTTCTTAGCTGAATAGAAGTTTTTCTCCCGTATTATAATTAAAGAGCTTAGAGGATTAAGTGACAGTTTGAATATAAGTGACATATTGAGTAAATCACATTTAAAGTCCTCAGTTTACTATAAATACTATAGTTGTAAGTGCTGCACTAAGTACCGCACTGAAACCTTTATCCACACTTAATATCTCCAACTATTGATTTTAATTTACAGAATATGTTCTGATTAAACAGCTTCACAACAGTTTGGTTCAAGTACTGAGAACACATTTATTTAAAAAATAAATAAATTTAAAATTTTTAAATAAAATTTAAAGCAGAAAACGTTATACATAAATAAAACGGTTGTAGTCTGATTCCTCTCGCACAATTATTCTCAAGCAATTCTTCTCAATCAAATTTATTCATGATCATGGTACATACAACAATAATATATATTTGTATATATATAAATTAAAAAAAATTCATATACTGTTTCCTGTTTAAATTCAACGTTTTTGGAATTATTTTAACGTAATGAGAAGAATTTGAGGGGAGCTTGAGAAAAATTGTACGAGAAGCATTGTTCTGGGTAGAATTGTGCGAGGAGAATTGCCTGAGAATAATTGTGGAAGAAGAATTGTACGAAAAGAATCAGTCGGTTGCCTAATAAAACGTACAAATTTAAGTTTACAGTCAAATTTTTCATTTTTGCAATAATATCGAATTTTTAACACCGTTTTCCTCTATCTTTCCTCAAATATTTTAATTTTTCCCTAATAAAAATGTTAAGTCATCCAATTTTGTAGTAATGTATCGTTTTTCTATATTTAATTTTATATTGAACGCTATTTTTCTTTTAATTCATAAAGGTGATCTCTTTGATATGCTGCTACCAATGTTAAGTATTTATCAAGAATATGTACGAAATCATCATTATAGCTTACAAGTTTTAACAGAATGTAAAAGTAATCCAAATTTTGCTACTGTT
Source organism: Empis livida (assembly GCA_963932195.1). Taxonomy (NCBI): domain Eukaryota; kingdom Metazoa; phylum Arthropoda; class Insecta; order Diptera; family Empididae; genus Empis; species Empis livida. The sequence goes on from OZ010645.1 coordinate 41,208,048, forward strand.
CTGAAACGTTTAGAAGCAAAACCAACATGCCAAGGAAGAAGTTTAGAAACATTTTTAACATATCCAATGCATCAGGTATGTGAAAAATATTATATTCTCTTTAAAATTAAATTCGATGAAAATGTGATTTACATTGTAAATGCTTTTGTATGCCAGATTCCAAGATACATTATAACATTGCATGAATTGCTAGCTCATACTCCTCACGACCATGTCGAAAGAAAAAGTTTACAAAATGCTAGACAGCAATTGGAAGATTTATCACGTCAAATGCATGATGAAGTTTCTGAAACTGAAAATTTAAGAAAAAATTTATCAGTTGAACGGATGATTGTTGAAGGATGTGATATATTGTTAGATGTTAATCAAGTATTTGTTCGTCAAGGTATTGTATATATAAAGGAGCTTTTATGTTTATTAAACTAAATAAAACAGAATAAAAAACAAATAGCTTTTTTGAAATCATTCTAAACTTTTTAACGAAATTAATTTTATTTCTGTACGAAATATAGGAAGTCTTGTACAAGTACCACCTGGGAAAGGCCGAATTCGAAGTCGATTGGCATCATTTAAAAGTGAACGGGAAACAGTGCGTCAGTGCTTTTTATTTTCGAATCATTTAATTATAGGAACAAGGTAAATATTATAAAAGCTTATGATGGTGAAATGATTTCCCAGTATAACTTTTTAAATTTTTTTTGTAGAACATCTGGTGGAAGATTACATTTACTACAAGATGTCGGTAAAATCCCATTAGCTGATGCAACATTGATAGAGGATCCAAGTGATTCAGAAAAAGAAGATGATGGTAAATAATGTAATTTTTTTCGAATTAATATAATTGAGTTATAAACGTGAATGTTTATGCCCTAGTATCCCTAAGTTTTTATGAAAATTTTAGTTATTTTAAAAAATAGGCAAGTTCTTTCAAAGGTGTGGAATTGCTGTTTTATTATGTAAATATAACCTATATAATTATCACAGTCAGTTTCGATTTACTTACATTTCCATAATTAATTATAATTTTAATTTAGTTTTATAATTTAAATCTTGGTGGTAATTAGATTTCATGCAAAAAATAGCTTGCGGACCATAATTCAAATAAACAAACCTTAACTCAAATAAAAGTTAACCAAATTTCCCATTAAATGTGTCAACAAGTTATAAAATTTAAGCAGAACTATAATAATAGATGAAACTTTATTTAGCCAATTATTACTAAAAAAGATACATATTAATTTTGGTTCTAGGCTGTTTCTTCTCGTACAATTCGTCTGAACCATTCTTCTTGCACAATTTTTCTTAACTCTATTCTTCTGCCACAATTCTTGTCGGCCAATTGTTCTTCCACAATTATTCTCAGACAATTCTTCTGTATCAATTTTATATATATAATATGTATGTACATATATATAAATTTGATACAGAAAAATTGTGCGAGAAGAGTTGTGCTGTGAAGAATTGTGCGAGAATAATTGCCTGAGAATAATTGTGGAAGAAAATTGTGCGAGAAGAATCAGCCGATTGCTATTAATTTTGAATAATAATTTTCGTATTTCTTTATTTACAACGTTATTCTTCACTAAAAAAAATAACGAATATGTTATCAAATATAGCAACCTTTATTGTATTAGGAATAAAATTATACCTACCTAAAGTTATGTTACTAAAATTTTTATTTAACAGATGGCAGTAGTTGTTTAAGTGTAAATGATTCTGTTAATAATAATCCAAATCATCGGGATTTTAAAATATTAATTGATACAAAAAGTGGTGCCCGTCATTGTGTTCATTTAATAGCTGCAACTGTACAAGATAAAGAAGCATGGATATCAGATATATCACAATGTTTAGATAATATTCATTTACATTCAATGTTTTCACCAGGACTAATTGGCTCATCTGGAGGTGAAGGGTACAAATATATCATAATTATTTACATGAAATATAAAAATATATAAAATTTACTTGATGAAAAAAAAAAAAAAAATATATAGGTTCGATAGTACATCATCATGCTCTGAGAGCCGATCCACGGTTATTTAAAGATGATGTTGATATACGTTTTTCTAGAACTTTGAATTCATGTAAACTTCCTCAAGTACGCTATGCTACACCAGAACGACTTCTTCAACGTCTTACTGATTTACGATTTTTATCTATTGATTTTTTAAATACATTTCTCTTAACATATCGTGTCTTTACGGATGGTGAAACTGTATTAAATGCATTAAAGAAAGTATTTTATGATCCGCCAATTGATCAGCAATGTGAATGTGATCAACAGGGTGATTTTTTAGATATACCTGGTTCATTTGATGGTGGTTATTCATTACGTCGAACATCTGGTGCTAGTTCAGTTTCAGGTAAATATAATAAGAAATTATTTAAAATTTTAATATCGAAATAACAAATTAACGAATTTATTTGAAATATTAATCAATTTGAAATAAATTTTTGTTACTAGGTTATTGTTCAGAAGGTGCAGATCGTGATCGTTCATGTAGTACAGATTCTTCATTTATGCGTATCCGATATCGAAAATTGGTTCATCAACAGATGGGTCATCATAACAGTTTTAGTAGTCATCATCATCATCATCATAATGATAATGATCATTTAACATGGATACCAGAACAAACTAGTTCAATAGTTGTACAAGATCATAGTACAATAGATAAAAAATTAACATCATCAAATGATAAATTAGGACTTCCAACAATTCTATCCAATAAAGATACAAATACGAAAAATGTGGATGGATTATTAAGTGTACCACCAACTACAATCGCTCCATCAGGTAGTTCGGACACTTTAACAGGTAATAAAAAAAAATATGATTAAAACGGTATAAATAAATTTTTCATATGAAAAATTTATCAATTTAAGATATATTTTCATATACAAATTATATTTTATTTTGTACTACTATTTAAATAAATATTGAATACATATTTATATAGAAAATACATTAAGTGGTCCATCATCACCATCAAATTTAAGTTCACATACATTAGTTGGTTCAACAGGTTCAGGTGGACATGATAAAATCGATGAATCAACATCACCAATATTAACAGATGAAAAACAACAGCAACAACAACATCATCATCATTTTAAATATATACAACATGCACCAACAAGTCCATTACCTGAACGTATTATTACGAATTTTTCATCTTTAAGACAGCAACATCAGCAGCAACATAAATTATCTGAAAAGGAAAATATCGTACCAATAACAACTGGAATTACAGCAATAACAATAGTTAAACCCATAACAACAATATCATCAACAACAACAGCAAATATATCATCGTCATCAACAATGACAGATAGAAATACATTATTTAATGTACCAATTCAGTTGAATCAACATCAGCAGAAGCATCAACAACAACAGCAAACACAACAACAACAACAACAACCACAACAACAACAACAACAACAACATCATCAACAAAAACAACAACAACCACCACCACCACATCGACAATCATTACCAACAGTAACAACTACACTTTGCTGTGAAAATCAAGGAAGTGGAAAAATATTACCCGCTGTTGGAGGTGGTATAAAAATCTATACAATTGATAAGGATAATCATAATTTTTTTAGTAATACAGGAGGTGGTGATAATAGTAGTAGTGCCAGAGATATATCATTGTCATCAACATCAATATTAACAACAAATAATAATCAAAATGATTTAACAAGTCCATCATCATCGTCATCGTTATTATTAAATAAAAATTCATCACCATCACAAATACAAGGAGGGAATATTAGTAGTAGTGGTGGTTTAACAACATCAATATCACCACCAAAATTAAATTTACTTATAGATAGACGTCCAAGTGCTGGTGCTAATGTAATACCACATGCAGCGTTATGTCAGCATCGACATAGTTTGCAAATTAATGGTGATGGTGGTGTTTATAGGGTATGTACACTTATTACTAGATTTTTGATTTCACTTTTTTTTTTTTTTTTTTTTTATTTGTTATTATTATCTCATAAATGTAAAATTCTATAGGAAAATTTTAAATGGTTTTTTTTTTCGGGAAATTTTAAATGAAATTTCCATTTTTTTTTTTTTTTATGGTAGTTAATGTTTTATTTTTATCCAGACCATAAAAATTTCTATTTCTATTCAATGAATAGGGAAGTAAAATTTTTCTATACATTTATTTACTAATTTACAAGAATATCTATATGTATAGTAAAAATTATGATATAGTGTTATGGAAAATTTATTAAGATTTATGATTATGAAATAGAAAATATATTTATATAAAAAAAAATAGAAAAATTATTTGAAATTTATATTTTTTCTTTAATGATATTGTGTTAAATTTTGCAATTAATTATTAAATCCAATTACTTTTTTTTTTTTTGTGTGTTCATTAATAAAATTTTATGTTAGATTTAAATTTTCCTAAAGATAAATCAAGTTTTCTTTAAAGAATATTGTAATGTAATGACAACCTTTCATAGTTTTTTTATTTTATTTTATATGCTATTCGAATAAAAGTGTAGATATTATAGTTTATATTTATACAATGTTGTATATTATTTTTTAATCGTTTTTCTACAAGTTTAATTTCATATTTTACACAATATCTTTGAGCCATAAAAAAATATTTTTTAATCTTAAGTTTGAAATTTAGTATCATAAAAATATTAATATGTTCAGATTATTTGGTATCAAAATATCAAATTAATATTTTGTCTTTATATTGGCGCAAAACTATTTATTCTAGTATCGATTTAGGGTGTTACGGCATTGAAGAAATGTGTTTGTATCTGTTAAATAAATTGAAAGTACATGTCATAATAGAATTATTTGGCTATATAGCTATGTCACTTATATTTCACTTATATGAACATAAAAATTGTAATTTAATTTTTTTTAATATTTCAGCAGAACGTCCAAGGTATTGATCGTAGTAGTAGTCCTCGTGTTTCTCATAGAGTCATTAAAACGCCTGAAAAGCAAAAGAAAAACTCATTTTGTTCACCACAACGAGAACCACCAAGGTATTAGTTTTATTATTAAATACTTCTATAAGAAAAAACCAAAAACAATATTTATAATTCTTAGAAATTCTATTTCTAGTTTTTACCATTAAAATTTTTAAAATTTTTTTAATATTATTTATATTTTGTAGCAAAATATACTCCAACACAAAAAAATTAAATGCAATAAAATTTCATATTCTGGCGTCTATAACCACAAAAATTTAGCACCACTACCACTTTAAACAACAAATAAGCACAAATATAGTTTTTTTTTTTTCATTTTGGTTTTTCGCACATTACTTGAAAAAAACAAAATTTGTATAATGTAGAATATTTAAAATAAAAACCAACGCCAGAATGTATGCAATATAGAAGAAATGCCAGAATATATGCAAAATAAAAAAAAAATCTATTTTAAAATTGCTTTAAACACATTATACACTTTTAAAAAAAGCTTTTTTCAAATTACTCTTTTTTAAACATATTTTTTTTTGTTAGTTTTATTTAAGTTGGATTTTACTTTTTGTCGAACACTAACGTAGCTATATTATATCTCTACAATTATATTAACAGGAAAAAATTTCAATTCATTAAATTCAATTTATCGGCGTGATGAAAAATATCGCTTCTAGCGTACATTTTTTTTATTTAAAAAAAGTCGTTTGTTTTTTATTACGTTTTGAATGGAAAAAAATTGGATTTTCTTTACTGTATGTATATACATAATTTAAAAAGTAAAATGAATATAAAAACATAACAAAATTAAATTTGTATATGGTTTTTATTTAGTATTTTTCAATCGATTATAATTAATTTCCAATATTTTAATATCTGGGTGTTGTTCAAAATTTTAGTAATACATTAAAAAGTCACGTATGTTAAATAATAGTTTTTAAAATTGAAATTAGCAATAGACACAGGGAAACAGGTTTAAGTCTCAAACCTGTATCTCTAGTAAAACTACTGTTAGTTCGTTGGTTGGTTTAAATGGCCCATAAATACGACGGTGACCCCAATTAGCGTGTTAGCACTGTTTTACTATCACTCTTGTAACCACTTGGCTGCCTGGAGAGCTACACAAGTGTGTTATAGTTTCTTTCTCATTCTATTTTCCGCAGCTGAGGTATGATTGATTGAATGGGATGCTTAATCTGACCGCATGTTCCCTGTGTACACAGCTTGTGTCCTCGATATGTCTTTACGAGATACCTGGAATATATTACATGTATTCTTTTTGTCGTACAATGCGGTGTTTTGTTGGTCGTATGGTATGTAGTTATCCTTGGCTAAGGAGAAAAAATGGCGATAGATATCTCTTAACACTGTTTATTGGCGACTCAACCTACTCCGTTAGTTAGGGATCTAGACTGGAGCTCCTTTTTACTAGCTCATCCGCAAGTTCATTCCCAGTATGACCTGGGTCTAGGAAGGTGACTAATTCATGGATTGCTCCACGGTGTTCATTTAGTTCGGATTCTGTTAACTTGCCTTTATAGTAGGCATGCTGGTACTTGTTCTGTGGAGTCCTTTCCAAAATCCTTTAAGGTTTCGCGCTCTCTTTTCTAGTATTAAATTTATTTTTACCTTTATCTGCTACATCTCAACTTTTACAAAAATGTCTATCTGGAAATATTTTATGTGTACATTTACTATGATAAATTATAATTTGAAAGTGTTTACACAAGAACGAAGTCATAATTCGTAGTTTTTACGCAAATAGCTATAAGAAGTTGTCTTACAAAAAATCTTATCGTAAATCATCAATAAATATTGTCGGTCATTTTGTCTTCTTATATATTTTAACATTATTTTCTTCAATGTTCTAAATATTAAATATCAGATTATATTTCATTATATTTTATCAGATTAGGCTTTATACTAATTTCAATAATATATTTTAATAGTTTTACAGTAAGACATTACTGATATAACTAAATCAAGCGAAATATATTAATATACTTATTTTAAGGAGAGATAGTAACAAAAACTAATTCTATAAACTAAGAAAATTTTATAAGAAGTAACTGAAAATTATATAAAAACATAATAAAAATACTTAGTTTGTTGAAATTCTAACATACCTAAGCTAAAAATATGTTTTTATTAAATTAAGAACAAACAGATTCAAATATTTATAATTTTTTAATGTTGTATATTTTCGACAGCTGTGAATATAAAAATACCTAAATAAATATCACAAATTACATTTTAATTAAAATTCATTTAATTTTTTTTTGTATTATTTTTCATTTGTATATTTTCCTGTTTCACTCATACCGCTGACCATCCGTAAAAATCTACTAAAAAAATGGTCTTAAAAAAATAAATAAATCGACAACAATACGACTAAAACAATTAAATTTTTTTTTTAAAAAAACAAAAATAAAATTTGACAAATAAACAAACCCAAAACGACCAAACAAAAAAAACCATCACTTTTATAGACGATTCTCTGAAAGTGATGATGAAATGTCTTCGTCAATTTATACAACACCGAGAGGTTCGTTAGGTGGAACATCTCTTGGTACAATTTCGTCAAGAGCATCAATGCAACATGACCCTGGTACCCATTGTCCTAGTAAAGTTGGAGTTGTAATTACATCTTACCGACAATCACATCGCAGGTAAGGATATTTTATTAATTAATATGATTATTTAAAAAACAAGAAAAAATATATCACTGGACTATTTCGTTAACTTAGATTAGCTATATGGTTAGCTTAGCTCTCGTTAAAATATAACTTTTATAACCTTATTTTATTCTGTTTCTATTTTTAAGGAGATTTGAAAATATTAGTAATTTAATCAATTAATAATTTAATTAAACAAAAAAAACGATGAACTTATGAAAAATTAATGAAAACTTTTAGAATAATTAAATTTGATTTTCGTGATAAAAAACAGCAAATATTTACGTCTTATTGGTAAAATTTACATAAATTAAATGAATTGTGAACATACCGATTAAGTATTATTAACACTTAGCCAACGAGTTAAAGTATATTTATCGATACGATAAATTAACCCATTAGCGTCTACATTAACAATAAAATAAATTGAGTTGAATTTTACTTAGCATTTTAATGGTAAATTTTAAATTTAATCACATTATTTTACAACACTATATTTCTGTCCTCATTCCACCATTAAATAATTATAATGCAGATGCTTTTTTTTTTTGTAAATGTTTAATATATGCTTTTGCGAATCTATATTTATAAAATATTATAACATATATACCATTTTTAAATAGCACTGAATAATAAAGTGTTAAATAATAAGGTTAAAATGGTAATTTGCATAAATTGCAGTAAGTGATATGGTTTAATAAAATCTACAAGGGAGTTATAAATTAGACCAAAACTATTGCCATTTTTTACTCCCATTAATTACACACAAAACTATCAGATTATAAATAATTCTTGATAACTGATCAATTCTTCCACATAATTTCTGTATTTTGTGTGCATTATACTTTTTAATGGATTTTTAAATTCTTTTAAAATAATCTGGTTTATTATCTATTTTGGGTATAATTTACAGCTCTTAAATATTTAAATAATATTTCAGTATCATATTTTTATTCCTTGTGTATCAATTGAACAAGGCAATGTAAAAGTATAATTTAAAAAAAAATATATCCAGGACGTATCATATAAACTATGATAATATGCAAGTTCAAATATACACATGATAGTGCATTCAAAAAAAAAATTTCAAAATAATGGTATTTAGGGTAAAAGTTAGGAATGTAGATAGATATTTATTTAAATTAGCATACTATTAATTTTTGCAATTGTGTGGTACAGGTCAACCTTTGAGTACAAATATACTTCATTATAATATACGTAATATAAGTAGAAAAATGTGAGGGGTTTGAATTATTTTATTAATATTGATAATATTTGTCAATTGGTGCTGTTGGTGTTGTTGGGTACTAATGTGAATTTAAATAATTTATGGTCAGGTTAAAAAGTGTCATAATATTTATAAAGTTATAATAATTAATTTGGCGTAAAATTATCTGAAAATCAATATCGATATGGTTAGATATTTAGATAAAAATTGCAATAAATTTTTATTGGAATTAAATTTTTTTTATTATTTTTCAAATTTTATATAATTATATTATAAAGTTTTATTTGAAAAATTAGATTACAAATTTAAATAAGATATATAAAAATGATGATATTTAGCAGTCACGTACTAAAATTAAAATTAATTAAATTTAGAGAACTTTGATTAATTTCACTGTCGTATTCTGAAAATATTTTAATAATTATTACATTCTTGGTAAAATAATTTAGTCCTTTTCAAGAAAATGAAATTAATTATAATATTTTGTGGTATAAATTATTGTTAATATATTATTTTTATCTCTTTATTTTTTGATATGCGATATTTATGATAATTTTTCTTTTATGATGGTGAATTGTGCATAAATTATATAATTTGCATATTTTTTATTTCATTATTTTTAATTTTATTTATTGCATTAATGTAATAATAATATTTTTTTCTATATTTATTCAGTTGCATATCTTTATACTTACATATATGTACTTACAAGTAATCAAAAAATTAACTTTCACTCTTTCCATATTTCAATATGGATAATATTTGTAATTTTTTTTTATTCTATAAAAGGGTGATTCTGAAAGGAGTTTTTTATTTTCGTATTTTGGACCTTCTTGAGCTTATGAAATTTCTGGGAATACTTACTTCGTATAGTTTATAATAACGTTCTAAGTTAAATGATGGTGTAAAGCTTGTTTACTAACACAATATATAATTACGTAAATTTTTTAAAGGAATTTTTGTCACAATATAGTGACTAGACATACAATATTTGATAACAAATTTGTTAATTGAAATACAATTTAACCAAACATATTTTAAAATTATGTTAACATTATTAGCGGTATCATAATTTCTTCAATTTCTTGTAAAAATAAAATGGTGCGTTTGCTGAAATGTACTTATTTTTTATTTTTTTAAGTTTACCCAAAATTAAATTAAGAGGATTAGAAGAAACTTTCATTAAAATGTTAAAAATACTGTAACCAAAAAAACCATTTTTTTCTCATTAATTTTCACTTTCGAATCACACTGTAAAAATATTAATTAATAGTTTTTTTTTTTATTATTAAATTATCATTTTTTCCAATAGTTTTTTCATAAATTCATTTAAGTTCGTTAATTTTTTTTTTTTTTGCATAATTATTTGGATTGTTATCGATGCACAATATCCTTTAAATTCTATTAACTTTATTTTAAAATTTTTAATTTAAAAAATAATTTTTCACAAAAAAAAAAAACATAGTATTTTGTAAATAAATTTTATAAAATAATTAAAATATTTACAAAAAATACAAAAAAAAAAAAAAAATATTGGAAAATTTATAGTTTATTATGTGTTTTAAAAAACTATTACTTTTTTAAAAATAGTATGGGACCAGATCCACTCTGGTAAGTTTCCAAAAACAATGAAAACTTTTAATTTTAAAATTTCTTTTACAATTTTTTTTTTTTTTAAATCTATGTGTGTCTTCTTAATAAAGCTTGCAACAACTAAAAAAACTACACTAAAAAAATTACATTAAATTAAAAAAAAAAGAAGATATATAATTAGCATGATGCTTGTAATTTTCATTAATAATTTTAGTTTTTTTTTGTACTTTTCATTTGAAATTTTTTTTTAATTTTCTTCAACCTCTATATATAAATTTCCTTTCCTTCGTATTTAGAAAATAAAAAAACCAGGATATTTTTGTTTGCTGTAGAAAATTTTGTTGGCTCACACAAGGAATAGAAAATATAAATATTATAATTTATAGTAAATTCTTTTTGAATTTGTACATAAAAAAAAATAGTAATTTAACCCCCCAAAAAAAAAACCCTTAAAAATATTTATATATAATTGTATAGTAGAATTTTATTCTTTATATATAAAGCAATAATAAAATGATAGTAGAAAAAGTAAATATGATAAAACCTTAACACGCTCCTGTAAATATAAATGCTGTGCATACACAATAAAATCCTAATTTTAGTACAAAATAAATTAGAATAATAAATTAAAATTTTACTAGAAAATATAATATTTTTTTTAAATTAAATATATTAAAGACAAATACAAATCTTTTAGGCACTTTGGCAATATTAGACATTTTTAAGCTTAAATTTTTACGCTAATTTAATTAAGTTACAAAAAAAAAAAAATAAATAAAATGCAGAATTTTTGAAAATTAATTAAATTTTCTTTTTAATAAATTTTAATTTTATATTTTTTTGGTTACAATATTCTTGTATTTATCTTCAAAAATATTGTACTGCAAAAAACTATTTCATAAAAAAATTAATTGGATATAAACTTATGTCTTATACTGTTCTAAATTCAATAAATTTTCGAGAATTTAAAATACAATTTATTTAAAAAAAAAAATTTTCCGGGAAAAAAAACATCGAAAGAGTGGAAACTAAAGAATGAAAATGAAAAGAATAACAATTTTTTATATTACAGATATTATTGATTCTCATTAATTTCAATATTAATAATTTGATAATGGCAAAGAAAATTATTAAAATAATTAATATTCAATTATTTTCTCGTATACTTGTTAAATGGGAAAAATAAATTTTCAATATTTATTCAATTTCAATATAATCGATAGAAATTCAAGTATAATCCAAATAAAAAACTTCTTCAAAAATAAAAGTTTTTCAACAACATTTTAATTGAATGAAATCTTGTAGATTAGCTAGCATAACAGATAAATATTATGACTGAATAAATGAAATATGAATTTTATAATTTAAAAACTAATTTTTATGTTAAGTTTTACATTAATTTATATTATTCTGGACTTTAATTATTTTTTAATTTGAACTCATTCAATGATATTTTATTTTCTATCTTTTAAATTAATTAATTAAATTTATAAGATTTATTTTTTTATTATTTTCATTCAATTTATTCAAAAATTCTGCATTTAATAAAATATATAAAGTAATTAAAACTTTATTAATTTTTTTAAAACACACTTATTAAACTTTTTAATTTGCTTTCAAATTGTATTTGAAAATTTAATTATAAAAATAATTTGATTTGTGCAATTTTGATCACAATTCGAAATTAAAAACAAAATGAAAATTAATTTAAATTAAAATATTTGTAAATGTCATTTTATGTTGTAAAAAAAGTTTTTACTTTTAATTGGAAATAAATTTTGTTTTTAACATATTAAAAAAAATTGAAAAATAATTGCAAAAATATAAACTTAAATAAATTAAAAATTTATTAATAAACTAAAATATTTTAATTTAAAAATAATACTAATAAACTTTTAAAGTAAAATATTAGAACACAATTTCTCACAAGAGTTTTCATATAAAAATGTCGTTTTTTTTTTATTTAGATAAAATTCTTATTTTATGATTATATTTTTATATTTTAATAGGTTAATATTAATATTGTTTTGAAATTTTTATAGGAGTAGCACGTCAACAGCAGCGGCAGCTTTTGCGATTGCAACATCAGCTTCAAGTAATCCTCGGGATGAGCCCCCTGAGGTAGAAGCAAAAAATCGAAAAGAATCCGTCGTTAGTTCACCTGCTACAATGCGTGTATTAAATGTACTAAGGTAAATTTTAAGGAAATTTAAAAATTTAGTTACATTTAAAATTGTTGTAAGTTAGTTAAAATGAAAATATTCATTTTCTAGATCAATATGCTACGAGAAAAAAATTTACTCTCTAAAAACCTTATAGTTTTCAATTTATTTAAAAAAAAAAATAATCCTTAATTTTAATCTTTGGCCCATTTAATTTAATTTTCAATTTAATGCTACCTATAAGTTCAAAAATCAAAATAATATAATAAAATTTCATTATGATTATAAAAAAATATAAAATGCCTTTTTAAGGACCAAAAAACAAAAAATATATGTATATATATATATATATATCATAGAAAAATACACTTTTGCTAGAGTAGCAAAATTGATTGTGCAGGGTGATCTTATACTCATTAATCATGTAAAGGGTTTTCTTATTAAAAGCGTTAGACTTTTTCTACTTTTATAACCACAAATTTTTGCTTATATCGTAAAATTATTAATATACATATATATATGTTATGTCATTAATCAGATTTTATTCAACCTATTGATTTTTAAATTGAACGAGGAGCAGGTTCAGTACTAATTTGGTGTTGAAGGACAATATTTTTTCGTAGAAGATTTCGGAAAAATGACAGGAAATAATTGTTTTTAAAAGTCAACCTTTTTTTTATATATATACTTTCGGTATTATAAGTTAACCTTGGTAGCACTTAATATCGGAATTAATTTCTTTAATAAAGATAACGAAAATATTTTAAAATTAATGACTATAGTTAATATCTCATTTATGAGTTTAAATTAATTTTTAAATTAAAAATATACTTTTAGTAAAATTTAAATTTTAAAAAGAAGAACTGGGATTTAAGGCTGTCATGTTGTAGCAAATTCTAATTATTTTTTCTTATTTAAGTAGTTTTCAAATAAATTTTTTTATTTTTTTTTTATTTAACAGACATTGGGTATCTAAACATTTTCAAGATTTTGAACAGGATTCAGTCTTACGTTCACAGGCAATTGCATTTTTAGATGATATTACATGTAGTCCCAATCTATTGCCTTCTGAACATAGGGCTGCATCCCAATTATTACGTTTGTTATGCCGTGATGATTTAGATGCAAATGTACATAAATTGGATATTATTCTAACACCACCAATGGTATTTTATTTAAATTCAATTTAATTTGAAGTTAATTATGTAGTTTTTTTTTTAAAAATTTTTTATTTAATTTTAATTTAAAAAATTTTTTTAGATCTCTAGTAAAGAAAGTATTGAAACATTATCAGCATTGGAAATAGCTGAACAAATGACTTATTTAGATCATCAAATATTTTTAGCTATTCGGAGCGAGTAAGTTTTTAAGAAAATAATAGATTATATGGTTTTAGGCACACAACTAAGTTGGGATTGAGTTATTTTTGAGTTTGATTTGAATCTACATAGTTTTAGCTAAGTGGTGCATTTGTTAGATCACCTCCTTCCAATCGGAAGGTCACGGTTGCAAATCCCGTCAAAGGCTTATGACCTTTTCGGCAAATTTTTAAATCCGTCTTAGCTATCTTTCGTCATTGGGATAAAATTAATGACAAAAAAACATTAATTTAAAATTAACAAAATAATACAAAAATTCTTGTAATTCCTCAGACGAGTTTTAGATTCCAAAAAATTATTAATGTTAAAGTCGTATATGACACCACTTTAAATTCTATACCGAATAACATTTATGAAATGCTCGTTTTTATTTTGACGTTATTTCACAAATTGGAGTTAAACAGCTTACTTAATTTTTCAATAATCTAGTATTTTCATGAAAACATAATTTCTAAACCATTGATGATATACAAAAATGAAATTCATAATATCATACTATATTATTATACCATGGTTTATGAATACAAACTCTATTGCAATTCTAGTCGCTTCGCGAATTCGAAATGTATTTAACGAATATTCATACATTTATAGTTTACAGGACCTTGGGGGGATGCCACCAGTCGAAATTTTGTTAATTGTCAACTTACACTCGTTAGTAATGCACCTAATGGATGTATTAGAGACAAACAATCGTATTTGTATGCCTGTCCATACCGTCCAAAAACTCGAAATTTGTTCTTCTCTGTGGATGCGACAGTAAATCGTGACAGGTCTAAATTTTCGAGTAACACAACAAATCTGTCAGAGACGAAAACATCGCAAATGCAAAATAAGCCCTACATAATACAACATTGGCTTGTTTTACATTTGGCGGTTATTTTGAAGATATCTCATAAATTTTTTTAATCTCATTTCATTTTATATGTCTATCTCAATACAGAAACAAAAAAAAAAAAATGATTTGGAAAAATTTCAGCTTATAAATATGAAATGAATATTTACAATATTCTTTTTTAATTTTTGCATTATGCTACAATGTACATACATAAAATAAAAAAATCTTTATTCCTAGGGAATTTTTAGGTCAAGCATGGATGAAAGCTGATAAAAAAGAAAGAGCTGAACATATAATATTAATGACAAAACGTTTCAATGATGGTTCACGTTTAGTTTCATCTGAAATTATATCGAGGTATTCCAAATTAAAAATAAACCAATCAAATTAAAATTTTATTTCAAAAACTATTTTTCACATTACTTTATTTAATGCTTTTTTTTTTAATCAAACCTTTTTTCCATTTTTCTATTTTTTGTGTATTATTTTTTTTCTTGTTTTTGATAAATCGAGGACAAATATGTCATCGCGTGTTGCTGCTATTGAAAAATGGACAGCAGTTGCAGACATTTGTCGATGTTTACATAATTTTAATGGAGTTTTACAAATTTGTGCAGCATTTACAAATGCAGCTGTTTATCGACTTAAAAAGACTTGGGATAAAGTTCCTAAAACAGTAAGTACTAAAAATTTAATATTTTCAAAGTTTAAAAAAAAAAATTATTAATTAAAAATCGTTTTTTTTTTCACACACAAAAACAAGAGAAATATTTTCTCAATTAATTAATTATATAATGGCAAGAGGAAAATGGTTCATCCATTAATTGAATATTTTTAATTAATTTTTGGGTAGAAAAGACGAAAGATTAAAAGATAAATTGTTATTAAAAACAAGGAAATTAAAAAGGATAATTTGTTATTTTAAATAAAAATTATAAGTAAATAACTTAAGGTTAAAAAATCAATAATTTTAAAATTATTTTTATTGGTTTTTTAATTGTTTTTGAATAATTTCTCAACGTTAGTTTAAAACCTATGAACTTAAAATAAATAGTAAAGATAAAGATGTTAATAGATATATAAATTAATATCCTCCTTGGAATTTAACTTTAATATCAAACAGAAATGTCTTCAATTTCATATGATTTTTGGTTTTTTAACTTAATTTTCTTATTAATTTGAAAGTTTTATAGACCAATTTAAAGTTCTTATAGACAGTACAGTAGATTTTACTGTCCAAATATTGTCTCATTGACAAATTTTATAACCAAAGGTGACAATCCTTTCAAAAAAAGGAATTTTTATCATTATTATTATTTTTATAAATATATAAATATATAATTTACTTTAGAGATAGTGATAAGAAAAAAAACATGATTCAATCAACCTTAATAATTAAATTGATATAGATTTTTGACTCCCCTATGCAATAAACATTTCCTTTTTTGTGGCATATATGACATTAATAATAATTGTTTGAAAATATCTTGATTTCAAAATAAAAAGAATTATTATTTATATATAAATGTACATAAATTTCAAGTATATGTTAGTCAAGTGTTCTTTTAATATAGTCATATTTTCTAAATTTGTCAAAATGAAAATCATTGTTCATGTACTTTAACCAAATTTGAAATCACGAAAGAAAATGCTTTTTTTTTTGTATATGTATGACATGGGTCATAAAAATAAATTTATATGTTATATGTGACGGAGAAACTCTCCAAGGATTAAATCATTAGTATGCTTAGATATGGTATGATTATACCTTTTAGAAAATTTAACCAGGAGGTTATCAATGTCAAGATTTTAAAATAAATAACAAGGGTCAAAAATTGTCACAAAATATTTGGATTAATTCCTTTTAATAAATATTTTTGATTTCCGGAATTGGGTTATATCTCATTAAATTTATTATAAGATTTTATTTTGTTGTGTAATAAAATGGTGAGAGCATTTATTGCACCTTGATAAACACATTTTACACATTTATTATTTTTATTCAAAAATATTTTAATATATATTATAAAAATATATATAAATGTTTATTTAGATAAAACAGACAATTACTAAATTACAAGCAGTTGTTTGTTCTGATGGTCGATTTCGTGCTATGAGAGAAGCATTACATCGTTGTGATCCACCATGTATACCATATTTGGGAATGTATTTAACAGATTTATCATTTATTGAAGAAGGTACACCGGATTTTACACCAGACGGACTATTAAATTTTTCAAAAATGAGAATGGTAAGAGTATCTTATTTGTATTAATATGGTTTTTATTTTCATGGGGAATTTTATAATAAATTTTTAGCGTTTTAAATTTATAACAATTTAAATATTATTTTCAGGTTTCTTGATTTACAAAAGATTTTTTAGCAAAAGTAGGACTTTTTTTTTAAATTATCCTTTTGTTATTTTTTTTTTTATTAAAGGATAGTAGTAAATATACAATTTAAATCTTATTTATGAAATTTTTTTTGAACATAAATATTAAGTATTTCATTTAATATATTTGTAGTTAATAAAAATTAAAAGTATATTTAAATTTATAATAGAGAGAAGAGCCGCCGAAATCGTACCGGTTTCTAAATTGTACTATTGCTTGAAATCCGAAAATATTATTAATATACAAATATTGAATGGAGATTGTCGTAAAAGTCTTATAAACAAGTCATTCCAAATGGCATTATATTGTTCTAAATCTTAAGTTGAGTCTTCTAAAGTCCTAAATTTGCCCGCTGAATTTTATCAATAATTTAATTCACTTCTACGTTTTACTTTTACCAAAGAATATAGAAATTGTCAGATATTTCAAAGAAGTTTGGCCTTCTAAAAATTTAAAAAAATAAATCACATATGTATTCAAGTTTTGAATTGCAACAAGCTAAACTTTGAATTGCAACAAGCTAATTGATTTTATTAGTGAGACATTTGTTGTTAGCAAATGGCCTCGACGGTTAGCATTTTCCCCAGTCTTAAAATACTTTTTATTGTAATTTTATTACTGGCACTCATTTAAACCTGAGTAAAGTTAGACCAACATCGATGTCTCGGACAAGAGTTGAACCCAGTACCTAATGCACCACAGCTTAGCACACTACCACTTAAGCCACCATCGGTGAAAAAAAATATACATATATACTATTATATTATAATGATGTTGAATATATTTTTGTATTTATATTTTAAATACCTCACTTAAAGTAAATCACTTAAAAATTTTTAGGAATATATTTAAATTAATATATCGGACTTATTTAATTTAATTCGAATATCACTTTTTCTCTCCAAAAACCTAAAATAATAAATCAGTGGAATTAAGATCAATTATGAATTGAATTTAATAATTAAATAGTAAATAACATATTTTCAGATCGCACATGTAATTCGAGAAATTCGACATTTTCAACAAACTCCATATAAAATCGATCATATACCAAAAGTAACTGGTTACCTATTAGATACATCATTATTATTAGACGATGATGATTTATATTGTAGATCATTACAAATTGAACCAAGAAGTTCACGTTTAAGCGCACCAAATACTCAAGCCGTCTAATTAATTTAATTTATATTATATAAATATAATAAATATTTTATAATAACAAATAAAAAATGACATATCATTTCCCCAAAAAAAAAAGTTTCTTGATGAAATTTGATTCAATTATACACAAAGGTACGTTGTTAATTTATTTTATGGGCAAAAATTTTAAATCCATTTTTTTCATATAAAATTGCAAATAATACAATCTAATTTACATTTTTAAAAAAATATTTAATATTATATACAAAACAAAATCTAATCATAACAATAAATAATTCTAAACTTTTTAAAATAAAAAATTATTAATGGTTAAAAGTGATACAAGTATTTTTATTAAAAATCAACCAGATTTTCATCTATAAAATATTTTATCTTTTACGAATTTTAAGTAATTATATACTTATAAATTTAATTCACAATTTAAATAAATAAATAATACCATAGTAATAAAAATAATATATTTTCTAAATACTTATTTTTTAAGTATATTTTATGCAATCATTAAAAAAAACTTTCTTTCTTTCAACTTTCACCATCCAACTTGTAATTTAATTTTAATATTAATATGAATGGAAATATTTATTGATCGTGTTAATCATAAAATTTATAATGTTTTATGAGAAATTTTAAAATAATTTTATTGAAAAAACAGTCAGCATTATGTAAAATTTAAATTAAATTTGGTAATTACAATAGAGATTATGTCAAAAAAAATTATGCTAAGTGACAATCTCTCTCATCCTCAAAACAAAAACTTAATTTATTATCCATAATTATTAGTAAAACTCATTTTTTAAAGATTTAAATTTAAAAACTGTTTTAATAATATTAGCTTCTAAAATTTCTAATGAATTTCATAAAAAACAAATTAAGATATTTTATGTAATTTTAATATCAAAAGATTTAAATAATATAATTAACCTTCTGTTGTAATGATAGACATATCATCATTTTAACATTGACTACTAGAAATATAAAATAAATATTTGTATTATAAAAAAAAATATTTTTAAATTATTTATTAAATTTGCAATAAAAAAATTTCGAGGAAAATAATTTTATTGAATAAAAAATCTTATAATTAATTTTGTTAATCGAATGAAAAAAAAATATGCTTGATTAAAAAATATTTAAACTGAAATTGAAAAAAAACAAACAAAATGGAAAATATGTACAAAAAAATGTGAATTTATTAATGATTGTAAATAAGATTTATATTAGATTTTAGTAATTAAAATATTTTATTTGGGGTTGTTTAATAATATTTGTTGTCTTATAAATTTTGAAAAATAATGTTAGTACATTAATTAAAAATGGTGATACCCTCCTGTACTTTCATTTTATATTTAATTATTTTTCTGTATTTTAATTTAATCAATAAAACATAAATAACTAAATACATAATTTAGTTAATGTTCTAGTAAATTTGATGATTTAATAGGTTATAAAATTTTTTAGTTAGATTGCTGAATTATATTTTTAATTGTCATAGCTAAATAAGTCATAGGTTACTTTAAAAATGACAAAAAAACTATTTAGTTTAGTAAGATTGCAAAAATCTTCTAAACAAAAATTTAAATCTGACCTTCATGTGCAGCTAAAACACAATGTTACAATATTGAATATATATATCATATTATTAACATTAATTTATAAACTTCCCGATAAATTAATGTTCATAAATAGTATTTATGATAACATTAAAATAATTTCATATTTAAGATTAAAATTCAAATACTTTTTTTTCAGATTTGTTTAATTATAATGCAGTTTCTAAAAAGTATGGTACAATATGAATTTTTTTAAGTACCAGATTAACACCATAACTTTTTATCGTTAAATATTCAATTAAATTCTTGTTTGATTTATATACTCTGCTCAGTGAAATAACTGATAATTTACGAGATCTTTATTGAATTAATTAAATTTTAAAAGAAACTAAAATACTTGTCAGAGCTGAATTAAGGTTCTTTCGAAATTAAAATAATTTACAAAATCGTTATTCAATTAATTAAATTAAATGTTAAGAAAGTAATTTTTTTGACAGAAACCAATTAATGTTCTTTCATTAATCCAATATAATATTTACTTATTTTGGTACTGGCACTGTTTCTGAATTTCATAATTTCGAATACATATTCGTATTTTTTTTAAAAATTATTAATTTAATTTATTATTTTATAAAAATAATTGTACGTAAAACGTAACACAAAGTAAAAGGGTATTCACCAAAAAATTTTTTAATAAAATATATAATATATATAAGTTTATTAATGTTTTTCCAAAAACAATAATTTTGTGCAAATATCTGAAATTTTATCAATTTTTAACAATCATTTTTGAACTAATAGTTTTTTTTTAATAATAAAAAATAAGCTTTGATATTACTAGTGCAATAAATAAATCATTTTAAAAAAAATTTATTAAATATGGGATATTTACAATTTCTACAACCAAATACTTGTTAATAATAGTTTTTTTTGTTAATATTTTTATACTCTAACCGATGTATTATCAAAAATCATATACTTTATATACCGTTTATAATGAACGCTTACACAGTCTACGAAAAGAATAATGACCCTGTACTTAGTAATTTTTAAATAAATTGAAATTTCGTCTCTACTGTTAAAATTCGTTTGCCTGTAGTCGAATTTATTTATGGCCAGAATAGCACTCAGCAGACGATTGCCCAATTAGTTAAAATCAGATTAAACGATACTACTAAGAATACAATACTTATAATAGATTTACATTACAATAATCGTTTTCTACGAAAAGAGTAGTCACAATGAACTTAGTAATTTTTAAAATTTTATGTAAATTTCGTCATTTCATCTACTGAAAAGCGAATATTTTAAACAGTGGTTACAAATTAAGCGCATCAATTAATAAGTTTTGGAGACATCATTCAAGATTTCCTTTTAAATAAAAAAAATCATGAAATAGCATATGGGGCAAACTTTCAACTTTTCAAATTTTAAAACGTTGAAGTATTTTCTCTGCATCACAAAAAAAAATTTATTTAGTTAATAAATGCTACAAAAATAAATTCCTATTTTTTGAAAATGAGGTTAATTTCATGAACAACTGATTAGGTAAAGTAAAAAGTCCATTCAACGTAATAAATCATCATTTTTTGGAATTACGATGTGAATTTTGATAAAATAAACATGGGATTCAACGTGAAAATCAGCCTGTAATGTGAAGTACAAAAATTTATTGCTCTGTTTTGACTTTGCGTTTTCTTGCCGTTGTTAATGTAGGATTAATCCACTATCACAGTTGACTAAACTAATCTCTGGCAAACTATAACGTCAATTATAATTATATCAAATTAAGTTCGTATATTTTATGTTTAGTACATATAGCATTTCCCACGTATTAGAGAGCGAAAGAAAAACATGATTTGACTATGCAATGAGTGGAGGAAATTCATATGATTTGACTATGCAATGCGTGGAGAAAATTCAAATTTGATTTTTTTTTCATACCTGCGAAACTATACTGTGTTAAGTGTAATTTTAATTACAAAATTTTTTTTTTTAAAGAAATGTAAGCAGTCATTGTAAACGAAATATATAAAAGTAAAATATATAATTTCTTTCATACATATTTTCATAAAATTATTTAAAATAAATAAAAATATAATATTGCAACAATTAGTTTTTTTTTTTAAATTGTAACTTTAATTAAAATTAGTTATACATAAAAAACAACATAAAAAGATATTTGAGAAATTTTTTTGAGCTCTCTATAAAAAAAATTTTAAATAATAAAAACTAAAATATATATTTATTAAAAAAATTAATCAATAAAATATAATAATGTTTATAAAATTATACAATATTAAAATTAACATTAAATAAAAAAACTAAAAAATAATTTTTCGACAATCTTATTATGCAGGTTTTATTAATTGTTATTCAATTTTAATATTAAATATGATAAAAAAAAAACATAAAAAATTATTAATTTTATTTTTCGTAAAACCAAAAATAACTATATTTTAGAATTTTAACAAAAAATATTATAATGGTAATCTTATGAATCAAATATATAAAACTTAAGTGAATTTAAAACCAAAATCAAATACATTTAAAATTTAAAATTACATATTACATAAAAAATACAAAAAAAAACTAAAGTTTTAAAAAAATCTTGTTAGTATATTATAAGTAAGTTTTATTGTCTGTTGTACTATAAATTATTATTATTAATTAATTATTATATTATAAATAAATTTAAATATCTTTACATAAATTACAAAAAAAAAAAATAATTATAATAAAATCTTTAAAGCTCATGTACACAACAAAAGTAATCCATACAAATTTATGAGAGATTAAAGAAGTTTCTATAAAGAATTATAATGTTAATTCATTCAATTACCTGTCGAATTAAGACTAAATTTTATGATTTATCATAGGTAATAAGAAATAAATTATATTTAACAAAATCTACATCAAATTTAAAATATCATATTATCTTCTAAAATTTAGTATTTTATTATTAACTTATTTTCTTACAGTTTGTCATATTGTTATTTCGGTAGTTAATAAGTTTGTAAGATTAGATGACTGTATTTTAACCCTTTTAGCTGTATTTTAGCCACTATATTTTTTGGTATCAATTGTTGGTATCAAAGCATTTCACGATCAAACATGTTTACGTAAAACAATATATTTTATAAATATTTCTGATGGGACACACATTTTGTTTACATGTGTTCTAAGGGGACACAATATGTTGGATTGCAATGTGAACATATGAAAATAAAGACATTGTACCACGTCTTGGCTTTATTGCGTTTTCAAATAATGACATGATATTACGTCATGTCGTACAAAAAACCACCACATTACGGGATATCACGTCCTTACCGCGAAAGGGTTAATATATTTTTATGTAGACAATTAATTGGAATATTCGGGGGTGCATGTTTTTTTTGTTGATATAACGCTGTTTTAAACTTACAGTAAAAACTTAAAGCGAACCTCCACAACAGTTATATTTGTTATTGTTACCCTATTTTTGAAATTCCGATATTTGGTTTTTAAACTAGCTTTTGAGTGTAAACAAAACGAATTGTTTTAAGTCATTCCTTATGTATTAGTTCGCAAAATGGTGTTTTGGGAAAATTGTAATAATTTCATTTAAAGCAGTACAAATATTTAAAATAAAATACATATATCTGTCCAGATTTATTAGTACGACCTTTAATCTTTAATTTAGTACGAACTTTAAACTATGATTTTTCAATTTATTTAAAGTTTTACTGAGAATCTGATAATTAGGAATTGAAAAATTAAACTGCATAACAATTATATGTGCAGATATTTTGAAAAAAAAGAACAATCGCAACCAATGCTAAGACAAAAGTTAACTGATATGGTAAGGTGAAAATTAAGTGGTAAATAAAGTTTAGAAAATTTACTAAATATAAACTAGAGTACTTCGTGATATTAAATAAATATTTGACTAGAAGTTTTCCCGATTACTATTATCGTAATATACACATCTAAAATCCAGCTCCTCACCTTCGGAACAAACCAAAATAAATATTTCAATATCAAATACTAATTATGAAAATTAGGTAAACTCATTTTTTTAAATAAAATTCTTGATTTTTTTTTTATCTCAAAATTATTAAAATTAATTATTAGATAAGAATAAGTACGGATTACTTTAGTTGGAGATTATGACACCTCTAACTAGCTTTTAACCAATGAATTGTTAACAATATATTAAAATATTTTTTATCTTTTCTATTTTTAATTAATTTTATTTACAATAATTTGTAAAAATTCATGGTCTATTAAAACAATAAATTAATAAATTATTTTTAAAATTAAAAATCCTATCAAGGAATAAACTTGAATAATTATATTATATATTGTTAATAGTAGAAATTAAAAAAAACAAAAATTAAATTAT
Organism: Empis livida; assembly: GCA_963932195.1. Taxonomy (NCBI): domain Eukaryota; kingdom Metazoa; phylum Arthropoda; class Insecta; order Diptera; family Empididae; genus Empis; species Empis livida. Next base: position 41,232,394 of record OZ010645.1, read on the forward strand.
ATTAAATCAGTATTATTAATTTTATTTTGAATATATTAGTAAAAATGAAATTCTAAGAAAAAAAAAACTTGAAATTAAAATCAATATAAATTTGTTTTATTGAGTAGGTAAACTTTCCTGCATATTACATACCGTAGTAATAAAAATCCTTTAAATATTTACAAATTTCGTAACATTTTTATTGCACAAAAAGCATACAAATTTCAAACAAATTACAGACAAAGGTACTAAATATTGAAAATTGAATAAATGCACATATTGACTTTGGTAACTTTTAATATTATAAATTATTAATTAGACAAAATTTAATATATATAATTATTGCAAAATTGAAGGTAAATTTATGCTTAAGGATAATAGATTACAAGAATTTTTTTTTTCATATTAAATTTTTCGGTGCTGACGAAAAATATTGGCAAATGATCGCAAACATAACTTTTTTAAAGTTTAATACATACAAGTTTTGAAAGTAAGTTTTATATTTTAGTTGTAATAATTGAAATTATTATTTAAAATAAGTAGAATACCTGAAGGCCATCCATCTTTTATATACAGTTTTTGGATTACACATTATATAATGAATGTTTCCATTTCGCTAAAAGAGTCGTAATACTACACTTGGTACAATTAAATGTAAATTTCATCTAAATTTTAGCAGTTTCGGTTCATGTCTTCTATAAACCAACACCACATTTTGCTTCATCGATATAAAAACCTTTTAAGGTTTTTATATTTTTTTTTTATTTACAGGATGACATTCTCCAGATTTTATTTTTTCAATCGCAGTTTTTGAAATTATTAGTTCTTTTGATAAATTAAGCTTATATACCCCGCAATTTTTCTTCCAACCACAGCTTTAAGCCGGCGGTGCTAGGTTACAGCATTATTCTGGGTACAAGAAAAATTTTGTTTCGCTGAGTTGACCATACTCCAAAATTCTGGATTATAACTTGCTGTCTCCTTTGATACAGGTTGTTTTAACCATTTTCCTTGTTGTTTAACTTTTTTGTCTTCAAAATTATTATATAATTGGCTATAATAATCAGATATTTCATTTGAAGGAACTAGTGCCAAGCTCTTCTGATTTCATTGTTCACTGTTCACTGTTTCCATACTGTAACACTGTTTCCATACTGTGACACTGTTCTTTACTGTTTCCATACTATGACACAAACTTGTGTTTCTGGACTTGGCGCCAAATAATTTGTCCATAGTGGAAAAACAGTCTTTGAAAACGGTACTGGGGAAGAATTCCTTGGCAGCTAAAAATATTATTTTTTTAAAATCTGAAATTATGATTTCTGGGTTTACAGCACTTAGGATGTGAACCGAATTGCAGAGTTCGGTGGGGAAAAGTGAAGAATCTTTAGCTAATAATTTAAGTTTTTGGTTAGCTGCGGACACATGTAATTCATGTGCTAATGGCTCATGTATATGATCAGTTGGTGCGGTATAAATTTTATTTTTTGGAATTATGCAAATGACATTTCCAAAATGGCATTCTTTTTTTGGAATTACAAAAAAAGAATGGAATTTTATTTTTTGGAATTATGCAAATGGCATTTCCAAAATGGATTTTTTTTTTTTGGAATTACATATCCAACTCGATCTTATTGCCATGGTCATTGGCGTCTTTTTTTTTTGCATAAATTTGTCTAAAGTTTGCTGAACAGGTTTTTTTCTTAAAAGAAACTAACATTTTAATTACGATAATACTTTCTAATTAAAAGTAAAACTTTACTTTTAAATATTTGCTTTTGTATTTCAATGTAAAAAATAAAGTTCTAACAGCCTAAGCAAGAAAAATTTAACACATTTCGTATAAATAAGTTGTTGAAAATTGTGGCAATTAAATAAAGCAACAAATTTATGGAAACTTCACTAAAATTTTAGATATGTAGCTGAATTTTGTTGCTGGGTGCGAAAACTTAAGTAACCGTGAGAAATCTTAAACAACTGGCAACCAAGTTTACCAGTCATATTTTAATAAACATTATCATACAGATAAGTGGTGCACAGGGTAGAACAATAGGAAGCTCCCGGGTTCAAATCCAGTCAAAGGCTTATTAACTTTTCTGTGAATTTTTAAATCCGGCTTAGCTATCATTCGTCATTGGGCTTCAAATTAATGACAGGAAATGGACCATCTTAAATTTTCCAACTTGAAATTTCTCATCCTTGTCCACAACTAAGTATAGTTAAGGAAATATGTTCTCAATATTTGGATATAAATTTAAAAAAATATGCACCACGGATTAGGAACCACTGGCCTACGGTTTTAATATTGTAAATACCTAAGAATATGCAAAAGTACAAATAGGTAGATATAATATAAATTATAAATAGAGAGTTCCCCAAATTAACTTCTATAAATGAGGTTCAAATTATAAGTAAGTACTTCATTACCAAAACCATATCATTGTCACTATTTATCTCAAATCTAACAACAAAATTTTAATTATTGTCCAAGTTATAAAATTTTTGGAATTTTTCACCTGTCCCCAAAGTGTTAATTTTATATGAAAATATTTTGATTGTAAATGAAACAACATATTTTTTAAATTTTTAAAGCTTATCGGTTTTTACTTGAATTGAAGAAAAAGGATTAAAATATATTTTGTATATTTTTTTAATATTGTTTATATCTAGTTCGGTAGTGCGTAAATAAATTTATGTATAAATCAATAATAAGCAGTTTTACAGATAAATTTTGTATTTTTGTAGGATATTCTTTAATATTATTGTTATTTAATTGACAAATTTAGAAGCATATCTTGACTCTAGTTTTGGTCATAATAATTTCATTAGATGAAGAAATTTTCTGGAAGTAGTGCTGTCATGTATTTTTGACAGAGTTTTACTTTTTTTTTTATTATTATTCCCACAAATGATTTAAAATCAAGATTTTGATTATATTATTAAATATTGTTTTTGTTTTGAGGAATTTTGGTTCAATGGAATTTAAAAGTTTATAATATTAGTTTGTACTTTATAGACACTGTAGAATGGTTCTGCCAAAACAACAATTTTAACAATTTAAATTCTATGTTGGCAACTTAATTGTTTAATAAAATGCTTTAAGAATTATATTCAGAAAGCTACTCGATTCAAAATGATTTTTTTGTTATTTATAGGATTTATAATATTTTATATGTACTTGCACGTGTAGTTGCTTTTTCTTTATGTATCTATATATATTATTTATACAAAAAATGTGTTAAACAAAAAATTTTTTTTTATGTTGTTCTACATTATTTAAATAAATCAAAAATGTATAAAATTGTTATTTTTTTTCTTCTGTGAATGTGAATGTGAATTTGTATATAAACAAATTGGTTTTTTTTTTTATGTGCAAATGAAAACGAAAAATACAATACCCAATTTTTTTTCCAGTTATTTAAAAAAAAGGAAAATATAAATATGAAAAAAAAGGATAAAAAGGACAATGTAATATTTTATTACCATTTGTTTTATTTTTTTTTTTTTGTGGTTCGGAAGTTTACTTATACAAAAAATGAAAAATAAAAATAACATTGTGACCAAAAAAAAAAAAATGGGTTTGTTCGAAAGTTTTCGACTAAACGTTTATCGTTCTCTGTTGATTAGTACCAGATGAATAAAACTTTATATCTACTTATCCGAATATTCTGTTGTCTATTTGAAATTTTCTTGTATACTTACAGTGGTCCTTTTCAATTTATATTCCAAAATAAACTAACTAAATCTGGCATTAAGTTAGTATACCAAAAAATAATAGTATAACTTTTTACACAGTTATTTCTAAAAGATAATTTATAGTATATAACAGAAATTTAAAATCTTTAAATTTCTGTTAATATACTTTATAACCGAATTAGGGAACTTATTTAAAAAAATAGTAAAATATTAAGACTTAACTATCAAATGGCTGGTTAGTATAAAAAATTATTTTTTTTTTATAGTCAAAAATATTCTAATAAAATCCATTAAATTAAAATTTTCCAATTAATAAAAGTGGAATAATTTATAGTATTTGCGGAAGTTTAAATTAGAAGAAACATTTTTTTTTATTTGCTTTTTTTATAACTAATGTTTTGAATTTTAACAAGCGAAAACCGATTCACGATATTGCTTTTAATAATAGACCAAAATAAAATTAATGTTATTTATGTTGCCTGAAGGTGATTGTACTATCTTTATATTCTTTTATTTATGTATTAAATGAGTGCAGTAGATATTTTAAAGAGAAATTTTATTTAAATTTATAAAAGATTTATATATTCTTAAGAATTTTTTTTCGTTTGATTAAAAATATTTTTAAAAAATCAATCAAATTTTACATTTTATATTTAATTAGTGTAATACAATTTTGGACAACAGAGAAACTTTAATAGAATTAATAAAAAAAAATTAAATTTAAATCATTTTAATTACAAATTAAGTCAATTACCGTATTACAAAATATTGCAGAGCAATATGAATAATGAATGAATATTTCATTACTATCTGCAATAGGAGATACAAGCGAATTATAATTAATTAGGCAATAGAATTTTTTGAAAAATCTTTTTAATTTTTCGCCTTTTTTTTGGACATCGGAAGTATTAAGTGATACTACTTTTATTATGAAAATTTTGTATAATAGTTTCCCTCGAGTCATTTATTTATTAAGAATATATGCCGATGTAGTTCAAATGTTAAATAAATATACTTTTATAATAATAATATAAGACGATTACTAACTTTAAACCAATAATCATTTTAAACTACTTTTATATACATATATTATATATATTGTATATATATTGAAATACAGGTAATCCTCGAAGAACACGGTACTTTAAGAACACAAGTTTTAAACAACGCGGATACCTTTCACCGAATTACACGGTTTCAAACTACACGATTTTCGAGTAATTTTTTAAAAAAAGAATACAATACATATATTATTTGCTATAGAATTATTTCAAAATATAGTGGTCTCGAACAATACGGTTTCAAAAAACACGGAATCAATTAATCGTGTTGTTCGGGGGTTACCTGTATATTAATATGTATTTAAATAGATTCTTGGTTATTTTAATAATTTCGAAAAATTGAAAATAATTTTTCTAATAATTTGTATTTTCAACAAAAAACTACAAACTATATTGAAAAAAAATATTTAAAAATTCTTTTAGAATTTTCCAATCAAAACTAATGTAATAATTCTAAACTTTTTCAAATGATTATCTTTACACAAACAAATTGAATTCATTTCATTTAACTTCTTTTTTTATGAAAAGTTTTAATCGAAAACTATTAAATTTTTATATATAAATATATGTAATTTCTGTATACATATATATCTATGTTTAAATGCAAATAAAATTTTAAAGTTAAATTAAAATTTTCCAAATTGTAAATAACAAAATGTAAATTATTCACAAAAAAAAAAAAGAAAGAAAAGTGCACATTCATAGTGGCACAAAATGGTAAGATAAATTTCTTAAAATTGCAGTAAATGTTAAAATTTACCTAAGAAATAAATAAGAAAAACTTTACCGGAAAAGTTTGGAAAAAAAATTTTTTTTATGAAAAAAAAAATAAATAAAGAATTATATAATTTTAATTTTTGCAGTCTTTTGGGTAAACTTTACATTTTATGATATTAGATATAATTTTCGTGTACTCAATTTGATTAAATTGTGATGAAAAAGTTTTATCTGGAATAAAAAAAAAAAAAACTATTTTTGGGCATTTTTTTTTCTTATTTACAAACTTTTCCGAAATTTTGAATTTATTTTGAAGTATTAAATTAATTTAATATCTTTAATAAAAAAAAATATGCAATAAAAAGAGCTAAAAGTTTATAGTTTTTAATTTTGAAAATTTGAAAAAAAAAAATATAAATTATCATGATTATACGATTATATTAATTGTAAAAGTAAGGATATTCTTAAATAAATATCAGACTGTTTTGTTCACATAAGCTTTTATAAAATTTGAAAGTTTTTTTTTATCTTTAAATTTTCTAATTTTATAAAACCATTATTTTTTCTATTTTCAATTATCATTTGTAAGTATCTAATTTTTTTTCAGCTATATAATTTCCTTTTATCATTAATATAAATCCTTGTAAAATCCTTTTTTTTTTAAAACTGACATATGTTATTTGTTAATTTCAATGTTTATTGCTAAATAGAAATCCTTTACACTCATTTGTCATTGATTACAACTTCTGGTCCTGACATCAGACTAAACTGACACTATCTTTAACATCTTGATATTATGGTATAATTTGTTATAACGATTTTATGTCCATATATGTATGTAAATATTTCAATGAAATTCTACTAAATCTTTTACATATATATTATATAACAAATAATATAAATATTATATATTGATGTATATAGTATAGGGTTTTAGAAACGGTAGCTTTTTAGTAAAATAATTTCATGCAGATCAAAAGGACAATTGTTTCCTATAAGATTTATAATTTCTATAGCTTTTGTTTATGGCTTTCAGAACAAGACTATAATAAATAATACAATTTTTTTTATGTCCAACATTTAATGTATGTAAATTAAATAAGGATATTTATTAAGGATATAAAGTATAGTCGTAAATAGTCTTATTCATAATTTTGTAAAATATAATATATAAAGAAATGTGTGCATGGTGTATATCGTTTTATTGTATTATTAAACCATAGATATAAAGAACATGTTCTGATTATATCATATCTATGATTATACTTATAAGATAAACTTAAAATTACAAGTTTACTGTGAGAATTATCGTATAAAATGGCAATTCAAACAATTAGTTATTATATGAATTCCTTCAAAATGGATACTTCTATTTTTAGTTAAATAATAAATGTTAAGAGAGGACGAAAAGGATATTTACTTTATATAAAATATAAAAATTAAAATTAAGAAATCGATTTTCAATAGTAAGTTTTGGTTTATTTACAAATATGTACTTATAAAAATAATTATAAATTTTGAGATGGGGCAGAAAGGATCAATTCCAAAGAAAAAGGAATACGGGTAGAGCTTTAGTCACCATAAATTCTTTTCTTATAAACTTATATTTTTAGTCTTGGTTACAGAAACCGGACGTCATCCAAGGCTTTAATTTTTAAGATTTTTAAGTTGTCAGCTACTTGCGAAATGCCCAGCACCTCGTGGTGTATTAAAATCTTAAATAAGAGGGGTCCTAAATAAGATGCGGCTACCCTGTGTAACACCTAATATTGCTACCCTGTATAACACCAAATTTTTCTAGAGAGAAAGCCTTGAAATTTTACAGTTTGAGTTCTATCACTAAGATAAGAAGAGAACCACCTTAATAAGGGGTTAGCCGCACCAGATTTATTGCAGAGAACAGAGAACCTGTTATATATACTTTACATAAAAAACAGATTCTCTGTTCTCTGCAATAAATCTCTGTGTATCAATTGTTATTTACATTGAGTTTAAGATAGATTCTGGATTGGTAATTGTCAAGCTGGTATTAATTACGTCAGACGCCGGTCCATAACATTCGCTGAACCTAATAATCAAATAGGACTTATAACCCGAAGGTATGTGGGATATAAATCCCCCTTAGATATGATTGAAAGATACACTAAATAGTTATATTTACGAAATCAAAGAATTTTTTTAGATAATTTAAAAGATCCTTACCAATTTTGTTAATATAAGAATAATATGAACTGCATGCCGTGATTGAAAGCTCGACAGCTAGTTTATTGTGTTGCCTTATTAAATTTGGCTTGGCTATATTTTTAATTTTTTTTGAAAAGTTCAAAAAAATTCGGATTTTTCAAATACCTAAGATTGCTATCGCACCAAGGTTTTTTACTAGTCTTGGTACGAGGGGATTTATGATTCTGAATATGGTGAAATAAAAAGGGGACACGACACACTGCAAAAGCAGGTGACGATATGCTCCGTTCTGTCTAGTATTTTTATTTCAGAACTATTCATTGATACATTAATGACTGGATATCTGAGTGGTATCTGTTAAGAGTTTGACCCGGAACAAAATTAAGTAAGTTTATAGTTAGACATAGATACGCTTTCTGTGTTTTCATATTGCAAATAAATATTCTAAATTGTAGTAAATTCAACCATAGTTTTCAATATAGCAAATTCTCAAATAAAAATTAAACCATTGCAAATATATAGTAAACAAACTGAAAACAAACACAACAAATATGCTGCGCAAATAACGAATATGCCTATCATATTCGATGTGTCGCTCGATTCGGCAATTCTTTTTATAACACTATTATAAATTTGACAACTTTATTATAAATTAAATTGACTTCAATAGATTAATTACTGTCCTATCTACTCTTGTACATTTCCATCAACAAGCCTGGGGCTCAAGAGATGTACAAGAAATTCTAAAGTGTTTATCCGCGGCCCATCAGAGAAGAAATCGGGATTTCTCCAATTCTCCAGGAATAAAACTGGAACCTCAGTTGGTGAATCAGACAATAGACTATATAGATTCTACCTATATGAGAATGAAACGGCGGAACATACATACATATAGATATTATGCAGAAGTAGAGCGTTGTGTTACTGAAGCGTCGGATATGTTATAGAAGCGTTGGAGACATGGAAGAGTAGCTGGAGTAACTGTATGGCTTCATAAGTTGTATAGAAGATATCAAGTAAATTTAATCGATACGTTATTACAATAAGGATCCAACACGATACGGTATTACAATAAGAATGTGACAGTAATATTGTCCTCCCTGATTAGAAACTTAGAGCTTAGACTTTTCTAATCTAACACAAAGTTCTTGTCGTATACGTCAAAATTAATGTTAAATCAATTTTCAGTTATTAAGTGAGTAAAATTATTAACGCAACTAAATAACATATATTTAGGGGTTAAAAAATATTAGGTTTCGGAATATTTCATAATTGAATATTTAGTTTTTCAGAACAATTAAGTATATTTTTTTATATTTATATAACATAAATTTATAATAAAAAATTATGTGTAAAAAAAAATCTATACGAAGTATAACAAATTATAATTTGTAATACTAAGAATAATTGTCATTAAAATTTTGTATTAAGTTTGAATAGACATATTTCCTTGAAAAAAATATTTACTATGAAAATTAATGAGAAAAATATTAATATCTATACTCATGTATATATTTTATATTTAAACTGTTATATATATAGCTCATTTCCGTGGCTTAACTAAATTGCAAATCATCTTTAAATAGAAATTATCACACTCTCATCTAAAAACTAACCACAAATATTTATATTTCTATAAATATTAAACTAACTAGAAAATTAGAATCTTTAAAGATTATAAGGTTTTAGGAAACATACTTTACATAAATAACAAACTATTTTGTAACACAAATCTTAAAAAAATATTTAGGTAAATTTATATGAATTTACAAAAATGAAAATATATTATATATGTATATTAACATTTTTAGATCATTTTATATAGTTTATGAAATTTCTTCAGTTTTGAAGAAACTATTGGGTTACCACGAAGAAATTATGTATATATATGTATAAATAAAAGTTTATTTAAATTATGTTTATTTTTTATGTGTGTGTTTAAGGAAAGAAAACCTTTTATAGATTATTTATTATATTAAGGCTTAAGGCAATGTTCTACCAAAAAAAATGTTTTATTTTATTGTTTAAAAAAAAAAAGAAGGAAATTTTTGACTCAGATTTTTATTTTTAGGTAAAAGTAACTACTGGATGGTAGCCAATAAATTTTTCTTTACTTTTATATATAAATATTAGTAAATATTTATTTAAATCCTTTAAATAATTTATGGTATGTTTCGTTGTCTGGTATTAATAATATTTGATTTGATTTTACTAAATACTCTCTCAAAGTAAGATTTATATGATTTTTAAAGTGATTGAAGATTTTCGTAGAAAAGAATTGAAAAAGAATCATAAAATCATATAGCATTATAATATACATAGAATATTAATTGAATTAAAAATATTAATTGAAGCATAAAATTTATAATTTTTAATAATTTTTTTTTTTTCTCATTTTTGAAATGTCAAAAATAAACTAAAAATAATTTATCTCAATATTTCAATTATATTGACATAATAAAAAAAATCTAAATTTAAAATGAATGAAAAACAATTTCAGTTTTGGATTTAAATTTAATGGCAAAGCATTAGAAGATAAAATTTGAATTTATATTTCTTATATAAAATATAGAACAATTTCTTTTTATATAAAACAATTTTATTCACGTATACATTGGCTCTTATACAGAAGATCTATCGCTATAATTCCAATTTGTTGGTTGTTGCTTATGGGGCAAATAAATTGTTACCGTTGGAAATTAGGTTGGTGGGTTGTGTTACGCAATTTAAATAAAATAACCTTAACGAAAGGGATTTCCGTGAACATAATTTAGTGAATGCCTTTTTTGTTTTTTTTTTTGTTTTAACAGTTTCGATTCAGCACATAAAGCCTTTATGTAATCTTTCCTGAAAACCTGATTTATAGGTTCATATTGTTTTTTTTTTTTTTGTTGTTGTAACATGAAATGTAAAACAAATAAAAACAGAAAAATTTACCGTAAATGTAGTATACTAAGTTAGTATGACGGTAAATACATTTTTCATAAAACAAAAAGCTAAATAAATGTAAAAAAAAAAAAAAAATCGTAGGATTTAAAAGTATTTTTTATAGCAATTAATTAATATTTTTCTTTAGTCTCTAACAATTATTATAGACAAATTATGGAAAATAAAATTTCATGGATTATAATCTAATTTATTTTTAAATTATAATTTTATGTAAAGAATATTTAAATAAAGATACATTTAAAAATAAATATAGATTCATGTTATTATAATTTCATAAAGTCCAACAGAAAATGTGTAAAAAAAATATGTATTAGAATCATTCTCAAATTAAATTTCTAATACATATAGTTATAAATAATTTAATTTAAGAAATATTTTAATTTCTCTAACATTAAGCTTATACAAAATAATGAATTTCCAATTAATTTACATATCCCCATATTTATAATTTAATTTAATTTTAAAGTTAAATTTTTTTCAATTATTCTGATTATTTAATTTTGGAAATATGTAATTATTTTTTTTTTAAATTATGTTAATTTTCAAAACATAAGCGAAAATTTAATCTAAATAGAAAAATTCTTTTACTAATTTGTAAATAAATTTTGTGTAAGTAAATATTTCTAATGTTTCAAACATAATTGAATTTTAAATATAAACTATTATAATAGTATTTGTATATAAATTATAAAATTAAATTAAATGTTTTGAACCATGCTGTGCTACATAAATGTAATAATAAAATTGACCTAAAATTCATTCAATATGACTTGTATAATCAAAAAATTACAAATGAATTAAATGATTTTTGACATATTCTTTAACATAAAACATAGTTTTTTTTTGTTGAACAAATAACCAGAAATGAATTTATATGAAGGATTTATGTATATATACTATTTTTTTTTACATATATTTATTATTAATTCAAAATTTTGGAAATAATTGTTTAAAAAGCGTAAATATTATTAATTGTATACTCAATTTGATGTTTTATTATATTAATTATATTTTCAGAATTTATGTTTTAAGGTTTTTGTTGTTTACAAATACTCCTATATATATATATATATATATATGTATATATATGTCCTTAAGTGATATTTAATTTAACATGGATATTTATATAATTTGCATGTAATGAATTGACAAATTAATTTAAACACTTTTTTCAAAACTTTCTCATATGAAAAGGAAATTGATTTATCATCAACGAATTTATCAGAAATTAATGAAATGTTGTTAGTATCACATTTTTCTTAATAATATTACAGTAAGTAATTTAAGATTTATTATAAAACTAAATTGAATTTAAATCTTTGGTTTGAAAATGTAGAATTTTTAAAGATTTGATTAAAAATTTGCAATCATAGATGAAATTTGGTTTAAAAAGGTATCGGCCCAACCTACTTCCATCGGCCCAAATGAAAGGGATTACCCTTGCCGGCTTAGAAATACCAGCCGCCGAAAGATCTATGAGGTAAAAGTGTATTTCACAGTTGGGTATGTTATTATATTATTTGTTCACTCCAGACTCCACTGGGGAGCGTATGGTTCCAAATACCGAGTTATCTGCACTTGAAATTTCTTTAAAATTTTTGTATTGCAATTTGGATTCCGAACCATAATTTCTTTACAATGAAGAAACTTTTTTAATTACAACAAGCTAATAGCTTTATTAATTTAAAGCTGAGTAAACTTAAACTAACATCAATGTCTCAAACTGGAGTTATACCTAGTACTACTGCACCACAGCTTAGCATACTACCACTTAAGTCACCAAACTGAACTTAAATTAACCAAATTGAATTTAAAATATGTTTCTGAATTTGTTTACCTGTTTTTATATTTCAATTTTCAAATTTTTTTTTATATTTAATTATATTTTAATGCAATCTACCGATTCGAAAACATAATGTTAAATTAATTCCAATTTTCTTATAATACAGATATACTTTCAATACAACGAAATAAAATAATTTTTTCCTCTATGTTAAATCAAAAAAAAAAAATCAAACATATTTTATGCAAGTAAGTGTATAATAAATTTGTAGGATCATTAAATTTCTTATTTTAAGCAAAATCATTTCTTAAAATAAAATGATGAACATTCAGATTTTATTAAGAAGTTGTAGAAAAATATTATAATATATAATATGTATATTGATTTATGAAATAATTAATTGAAAGTTTTAAGAAAATATTTATTTCAAGTCATTCACAAGGTGATTCTTAATGATTATTACATTAAGGTATACGTAAAAAATGATGACCAAATATGTGTAAAATTAATGTTTAGCTAAATTATGTTCATATAACGAAAAATTCTTATCATTGTTATTTAAATTAAATGGCTAGAAAGTAATCAAGTAATATTTACTAAAAATAAAAATTATATATTTTTGTAATTTTTAATATTTATTTAATAGTGACAACAGTAAAGTTGTTGAAATATAATATTCGAATATTTCATTGAAAATTTAAATAGATATGGACCAAATCCATCCTAAGCATGAACAAGAAATCATGTAGCTTAATCATCAGAGTCGCTACTGGGCATATTCTTCTGAGAAAACATGCTTCACAGCTAAATTTATCAGAAGAGCCCATCTGTAGAGGCTGTGGTGAAGAAGATGAAACCGTGGAACACCTGCTATGTAGGTGTCCAGCGGTTAGATGTAGGAGGTTAAGACTATATTTCTTGACAGATCTTTCGGAGGCTGGTACCTTTAAGCTGGCAAGGACGATCTCTTTCATGAAAGATGTAGGGTAGGCCGACGCGCTGTACGGAGACATAGTATTCAGCCGCCGGTGGGGGTGTACAATGGACCTCTTTAGGTCTTGGTGCGTGGTGGACTTGTTTCTCCCCTTCTTTCAAACCAACCAACCAACCTAAATAGATATTTTGTATTTATCGGGTGACAGACATTGGGTTATTCATTAAAATCAGTTTAAAGAGTTTCTCGTATAATATTTTTTTTTTTGAAATTTTAGTAACATTTTTGTACATTTATATAAAAAGTCTACTATTTCATAAAAAAAAACTGTCAGCTCTTATGTATATGAATGGAAAAAATAATAATACATTTTCAACTTTTTAAAAGTACATATTCATTTTTGTTACTTTGTTTCCGGCATATTTTTTTTTTTTATATCATTATTTTCATTTCCCTTTTTTTCCATAAATGAAATATAATTAATTATGACTTAAGGTTCATAGCATATGGCATTTCTCTATTTATTATACTTATTTATTTATTTTTTTTTGTTCTTAGTCAACATTTTATGTAATTAATTTACAAAGTGTTTGCTCTTAAAACTCAGAAATTCTTAATTACTCGGCTGGATAAAAAAACGAAACATAAAATAAAATTTAAAAAAAAAAATAAAAATTAATACTTCAGTACTATTTCTGTTTTTTAAATGTAAAATTTATAATTTATATATTTTTTTTATATCTACATATATATATAGTAGATATTTTACACGGTTTATATTGCAAAACATGAATATTTTTTTTATTTTTTAAATTTTACTATTCTTTAATTATCTTAAAGGTATTGAGTCAAATTATATTTTATGTTAAACATAATATAAATTTATGTCTCAAATGTTTTATAAAAAAATTATAAATTATAATTACTACATAATTTCTGAAAGTATTATGGTGATTTCTTATCAAGAAATAGCAAGGACATGAATTTAATATAAAAAAAATATGAAGTAGTATGAAGAGGAGTTTAAGGTTTGATGTGCAAATATTAAAATGTTGATATAATTTTAAATTTAATGGTAATTTTAAAGAATATCTCTCTCATTAGCGAAATTTGAGAAATGTTTTTTTGTAATATACATACTGTATTTCTATGAGGAATGACAGTAATAATTATGCTGCAAGTATTATTTTCCTTCTTTGAATTATATATGGTAAATAACCTACAACTATATGCTATAATAGAGTATAATAAAAAATTTACTTTTATAATACATTTTTTTTTGATTTTTCTTGATTGATTTTGTAGTTAACTTTCTTTAAATGTATCTAAACATTTAAAGAAAGTTAACTACAAAATTAATCAAGAAAAATCACTTCATTTCTTCGATTTATATTATTTTTGATTCTTGTTAAACAAAATATTTAGATAATCATTGTAATTTAATATGTTTTTGTAAAATGATTTTATAAAAGTATTTATCCTTTCCTGTGTTTTTTTTTCCCCATTTTCAGGGGAAAAAAACTTTGGAAAACAATTTTAATCTTAAATCTTTTAACATTTACTTATGATATACCTAAAGAAAATGTAATCGACTTTTATTACAAGTTATTATCATAAAATATTTAAATAAATTTCCCACAAAAACCACAAATAAACATTTAAATAACACAAAAAATAAAAAATATTTATATATTTTTATATCGTATATAGAAAACTTTATAGTTATTTCTTGAAATTTATGAAAAATAAGTTGAAAATAAGATGTTAATCTTTTTTTTTTTTTTTTTGAAAATATGTCAGATTCAGAGTCCATAAATATTTCATTTCAAAAACTGAATTTATTGTTCAATGCTCTCTTTATTCAAAGAAAATACACTTTGTTTTTGTAAAGGATGTTCTTGAAGCTCATGTTTCATGCATCATAAAAAACTATATATGATAAAACTTTACTTTTAAATAATAATGGGATAGTACATAATACTAAATATAAATATATATTTTGATATTTTTAGGAAATGAAAAAAAACCGAATTTATATTATTTATATACTATATGTATATATTGTGTGTAAGTATTATCATATAAATAACTATTTTGGATCGACTGCTGAGTGAAGGCTTAAATAAAATAATGCGTGTTTAACAATCATTAATAAAATAGATTTCGCAGTTGGTATATTTTTTTCTAGTTTTTGTGAATATATGTACATATATTTCTGTAACTGAATATTTATGTGGAAATCTTCAAATTTTTTTGTTTTGTTATTTATCTTTGAAATTACCTTCATAAATTTTAGGAGAAAAAAAAAACTAGTTCTGAGATTTAATTAATGTTTTTTATAGAGTAACAAATATATTTTTTAAATTTTGATGAGAGCAGAATTAAATATATATGTAAAAATTATGTATACAGATACAGTAATACCCCGTGTTACGTACACTCGTTTTACGTACACTCGCAATTACGTAGATCTCATTTTTGTCCCCATTTGCCCATTATAGGTACAATGATTCACACTTACGTACAAGTACATTTTTTTACTTACATTTGTTCTGGTTTTGCAATTTATAGAAAAAAAAATTATGTACTAAAAAGCAGTAGATTCGCTTTACGTACATTTTTGTTTTACGTACACGCTCCGGTCCCAAAGTGTACGTAAGTGCGGGGTATTACTGTAATTTCAAAAATTTTTATGAAAAACCCTACCAAAATATGTAAATCTAGAAATTTGATAATAAAAAAGTACAGAATTTAATTCAGATGTTTATTTTGAATTTTGTATACGATGAGCAACATTTTCAATTAAAAATTAAAATATGTATTACCTATGCTTATTAAAATTTATATTGATTAGATATTTATAGATATTAAATAGGTTGAAAAATCAATAATATTTTTTATTGTAAAACTCCTAAGTTGAATATCTAATAACATTTAGATACTATGGAAAATTTTAGTTATAATAAAATATTTACTTATAATATCTGTACCTTTTTAACCTTTTTTCGGATCATTTAAATATATGTATACATATATAAACTTGAACCTATAAAAATGTCTAGACTTTTACGTAATATTAAAACTTATTTATAAATAATTAATGTAAAAATAATATTAATTAAATTAAAAATTTAATTTATAAAAAGTTAATTTTAAAAATTTCTTAATAATAGAAAAATTTAAATTGATTTCGATTAATGTGCAACAAAAATTAATTATTCTTCTGATGTAAAACTGGGCTTTTTAAAATAATCATTCTAATTTCATGTTGAACATTGTGGGAATATACATATATTTAAAATTAAACTATAATATTAATTTTTTTTGCGAACAAATATTTTTCTAGTATTTCACCATCTGGCAATCTGTTCGTGCAAATACATATTTCAAAATAATATTTAAAATAAAATTATTGCTAAAGAATTCGTTGGAAAGTTTTGTTAGAAGAATTCAATGAAAGTAATAAAAAAAATAAACTATGCGGCGCTCTTCTTGTTTATTAATGAAAAGTGCAGTTTACCATGGCGGTTATCAATGTGTCTCTAAAATTGATAATAGATTTCTCATTGGATTTGAGAATAGATCTAAGAGAAGTAATTTAATTTTTAATTAAAAAAATAATTTCAACTACTACTTCGAATTTAAATTTACAATCATAGTTATTTAAAATGGTAAATGTTGTCCAAAACTGGTCTTCATTGAATTGGAAAAGTAAAAAAAGATAGAATTTTATAAGAACATTTTATAATTCAAAGTTCTATCATTAGAGCGTGTAAAATATTTTAAAATATTTAAATTTTCAATTCAGATTTTATAAGTAATTAGTGTAACATAACTTTTGTTGATTGTACATTTGCTTAAAACGACCCTCTGAATGAAACTATTGCACAGTAGTTGTTATCCACCGCATTTTTGGTATATCATATTATAAATTTTTATGTATTCTTAAGTAATTTTTTTTAAACTTCAGTCAAAAAAAAAATTAATTAAGCTTGCAATTTAAATGAAGATTAAAAGGTTACTTTCTTACATTGTATATAAGATTGGTTTTTTTATTTTAAAAAGTACCTTATGCACCACATTGCACACTACTACTTAAGTCACCGTGGGTCAAGATTAATTTAATCATTTTATATTCAAATTAAAAGTCATATTTTATGAAAATTGAAATAACTATTTATGTATAGTTAGTTCACAGTTTACAATTACAAGTCAAAACTTTTAAAAATTCAGAATCGTGTAATTAATTTATAAATCACATCCCTCAATAATTAAATATCTTTCTAATTTTGCAAGCAATTTTATTTTCAATTAATATTTCAGATAAGAAATAAATCAAATAATTTCTTTTATTTCTTTTTAAATAATGTTAAATCTGTAGCCATTGGTAATTTATCAATAGATTTATTCTTATTATATAAAATAAAGTATATCCTTTTTGCAATAATCTTGTTTCTAATATATATATATATATATACATAGCTATATCGGAGAAGATTTATTACAGAAAATTTTTATAAAATTCTTAGAGATTTTATTATTACACATAAAACATTTATTTATAGCATTAAATTTGTAATTTTCTTGATATACAAACTAAACTACAAAAAAAAGGAATATAATATAAAATAAATTTTCCCAAAAAAAAAACAAAAAAAGGAATTCATGAACAATTTTCATTATTAAAAAGGATTATAAAACTGTCCTTTAAAATAACTATACATATATATATTTAAAAAAAAAATCAATGCTTTTCTAGATTTTGACCTTAATTGACTATGATTTGGAATTTGATTTCTTTAATCTTTGAAATAGTAGTGATTTTTATATTTTGAACAGAAATAATTCATTGGTATAGATTTTTTTTAGATTTATTTCATTTATTTTTACTATTGTTACTAGTAGTGTTTAGTAGAAGTTATTAACTAAATGAAAATATATTGTAAAACCTTAATATTTTTCATTTTATCTTTAAGGAAATTGGTTATTTTTTAAAGAAAAAATTCGTTTTTTTTTTGTTGTTTTTTTGAACTCATGAAAAGAGAAATAATCACACCAGTGATATTTAATGGATAGTGATATTATTTCTTAGTTTGCGGCAAGTTGGTTTGCTGATTATATCTACTGAATTTAAAAATAGTTTTTATTATTACATATATATGATATTTTCTCAAAAATCTGGTATAATTTTGTTATACTTTTTTTTTTCTACGATGATTTTTTTTAGGAATTCAATCAATTTAAAAGTGGAGTTGTAACAATTTTTTGTTGCAGCAGCAGCACAGATCTAGCTTCAACTTTTTTTATTACGACGTATATACAAACACAATTTACAAGGTATTTATATAAAAATTAAAAAATGTCGAAATAATCACCGAATAAATATTTGATAATTAATGTGTGTATAAAAAATGGAAGATAAAATCTGACGAATATGTAAACATGACAATATATGAATGACGGAGACAAATTTAAACGGTCACATATGTAATACTATTTTTTAATCTAATTTAATTTAACATTTAATATTACTAGACTAGAAGTTTATAATTAAAATTATGTATTAAATAAAATATCTCATTAAAAGATACTAATTTTAAATTATCAGACCTAAATAACAATTATTATAATTTTTCTGTTGATATAATTTTACTTTTATATTTTATTGCTTCTTTTTGTTTTATTTTGTGGTCCATCTAATATCAACGAATAAAATTTATGTTATTATGCTCTGGTTTTTTTTTTATTTGATCAAAATTAGATAACAAAAACCAATAAAAAAATTTCAGATAAATTTTCTTAAAAAAAAAAAAAATTAAAAATACCTAACCGAAAGCTATTATTATACTTATTTTTTTTTAGAAACAATTGCTTTGCAAAAATTTTCAAATATCCTTTTTCCTTATTGCGTGCTGAAAGAATTTGTTGCTTTTATTATTTTATAAGAAATGATGTTTTTTTTGGTTATTTCTTTTTGTAAACCTTTTCTTCTTTTCTTTTCTATTCTTATTTTTTTTTTTTTTTTTTTACATATTACTACAAGGATATACTGTTTCTATTGTTGTTGCTTGTTGGTATAATTTGTGTTGAAGTGATACATGTTATCCTTAACCGAGGTAGCTTCTTTATTTCAACATCAAAAACCAACAGTATAACAATTTTTTTTTTTTTTTTTTTTGGTTGGGTTAAATTGTTTGCTCGTCCTACACAATTTATTTTTTTTCTGTGGTTAAATATAAATTTAACTAATTTTGTAAAAAAATATTAAGAAATATGCTGTTTAAATATGTTTTGATTGTTTAAGTGTCTGTCTAATTATTAATAAACAGTTTATATACTTATCGCTTTTATGTATTGTCAACTAAAGTGTTTTTAGTTATTGGATTTAATGAAATTAAAATAATTACAATTAGATTATCTTTAGTAAATTTTAAACATTATTTGTAATTGTATTATCCAGAAAAATATATTTAATAAATAAATTTCATGAGATTGTCAACATAAATGATTAAATATTATATTAATAAGTCAGTTAGTTTATTGGTCATCTCAGTCTTATTTGATTATTAGTAGATTTCGTCATAATAATACTTAATTATTTCAAATGAATTGTCATTTCAACAAAACTATAATCATCTATAAACATTTTAAATTATTCTCATTTTATTTTATCAGATAAACAATTTTTATTGAAGTTTTTTAAAAGAATATGTTAAAAAAAAAAAATACCCCTAAAAATAATTTTCGTATATCTTTATTACCAGCCATTAGAGCCACCCTTAAAGGCTCAAAATAATATTATTTTTTGGTGTACATTTTTAGTGTACTATACTACAAAAAAAAAAAAAAACATCACAATATACCAGATAAAATGTGAAAATCATGGCAATTTGGCATCTTGATTTTTCTGATTTGGAAAATATGTTTATTTTTTTTTTTTTTCCCCGAAAAAAATACAATAAATATTTCTCAACTTCAAACTGTTACGTAAAAAGAAAAACCTTTTTTTTTTTTTTTTTTGTATATAAAATGGAAATTTTTTACTAAATATATATATATATATATGCTTATGTAGCAAACCCGAAAACCATCAGATATCAATTCCAAATCAGATAAACATATTATCGAAAGAATTGCAAATTTTTTTGGTTGTATATCTTTATTTTTTTTTTTTTATATATATTTTTTTTGGTGGTTGTTTTGGAAGTTTTTTTTTTATGTTTAAAATATCTATGTCTATTCAAATAAGATAAGCATAAAAATTGTATATTAAACATTATTTAATAGTATATATAATACAATATTTTTGTTGTAAAATTGTGAAAAAGATAAGATTTTTAAAAGTTTATATTTTAAACTGTGACGAATAATATTACAACATTTAAAATGTCAGATATAATTTTTATATATATGTGAAAAATATTTGAGTAAATTATATTTCAATTATTAATTTTTCCTTTCACCAAAAATTTTTTATTAATCTCTGCCTCTGTAACAGCCTTTATAAAGCTGTAAAACATTTTCAACACAAATTTGACTAATTTTCATAATATTATCTGATAGAAACTTTATCTGTTGCTTTGAAATATATTTTAAACATTTGCGGTTAAGAAAAGTTTATCAAAAAAAAAAAATTTTTTTTTTTTTTTATGTAATTTAAAATCTTAAAATTGAAATGAAATTTTAGATATAAAAGTATGGTACATTTTTTTTTTTTACTATTATAATGCGGTTTGACTTTTATACATATATTTAAAAAATTTAAGGCTTTAAAAATTTATAATTTAATTTTTAAAGTTCACATAAAAATATCATAAAATAATTTATATTTTAATATAAAATTATAATCTATTAAATTTTGAGCTTAATAAAATATAGATATTTTTCTAAAGAGTCTCAGTTTAAATTTTTAACAAAATCTTAAATTATTTTATTGTATAAGTTCAACTAATATTATACTCCGAAATTATCAAATTTATTATCAAGCTTTTTTTTAAAAAAAAAATTGGTTTCAATTAAATATTAAAGTCTATATATTTTAGATATTTCACAAACATATAACATATTTATGTACTTAGATAGAATTATAATTGTTATAACTACATATTAAATTTCAACTTTAACCTTTAATTTATATCGAAGGTCATAACAATTATTTTCCAAAAAAAATTAATACGATATTGATATTTAAAATGTTTGTTATAGAACATAATAAATAAATAGTATTAACCTCCGTATTTGTAGTATATCTATTTAAAATACCCATGCAATATTCTGATTTAATATTTTTTATAGTGGGGGGGTCTGTTAATATTAATGTTCATAAGATATTATAAAATATCGATTAAAAACATCTGGATATTATGATTATTTTCTGAAATATGGGAATAATATGAAAAGTAATTTTATACCATAATCTTTAAGAAAAATAATTAAGATTTTTTTTTAATTTTAAAATATTTATTTATTTATTTAACTAATTTTATGTAATTTCCTACGATACAAAAAAATATAATTTTATTTTGTATAAAAAGTTGTTATTTTTATTTTATTTATTTATTTATGAAAATTAAAAATTCATCTCACTCGTTCATGTTTCTACCAAATTTTATGATCAATTAAATTTTGGTGCTAATTTCAGTAACAGAAATTATATATATTTATAGAAAAAAACTTATTTTCAGGTTTTGTTTTTCATTGAGCGAAAAAATAATTTAACAATGAAATAGATTTCATCTTCTTCATTAATATCGAAATATATTCCCGACCCCCATCATATCTTGTCCTTAGATATGATAATTTTGTAGTTAATATACTTATTGTGTATCCTTAGAGCCTTATTATGTTTAAAATTTGTACAAAATTTCATCTGAAATTAATTTTAGAAAATATGTAGATTATTAGAAAAATATATTAGATATTTATAAGTAAATATTTATTGAATATCAAATATTAATAAAATAGCTAATTTAGTGATGTGAAAATATTTGTAAACTATAGTACTAAACAACTTTTGATATTTTATATATTAGTAAACTATTTAGTAAAAAAATTAATAAAAAATAAGGTATTTTTATGAAAAAAAAAAAATAACTAACTTAGGTAAGTAAATATGTTGGTTGCATGTTTCAAAATAGATTTTTGTTTCAATGTTAGCGATTTCATAATTCGTAGGTCATTTAAAAATATTTAAAAATATTTATAAAGATTAAATCTTTGGTTAGGATGTAAAGTAATATATTTACTAAATCTCCAGATTGACTCAATAAAATAACAAATTTTGTGTGAAAAGCATTTTAAGCTATATTTCCTTCCAAAAGATAATTTGTATTATACTTTTGGAAAATTGATCATTAACATATTTATTATTTAATAAAAATGTATGTATATATGCCACAAGATTTAATCATAATTGTTTAATTTTATTAAACAGATAAAATGAAGTCCTTAGAAATCTTTAAAACGTATACTTCGGGGTATATAATGCGGAAAAAAACATGCATAATGAGTTTAAAAATTTTTGTATAGAGAATTAACCAATACTTATATAATATTAATCAAATTATATAAATATCGATTTATTTTATTGTATATCCTGGTGATAATTAAATGTTCACTTTAGTATAAAGCATAAAAGTTAAAACAATCTATAATTAAATTATATCTAACCGTATAGTCTAGAAATAGAGTATTACGTTTAGTGAAGTGATACTATTATTTTTTTAATGCGATTATTAATAGTTCATTACAACTCAGACTATAATTATTTATGAGCTGATGGCTCTACAAGATAAGAAAAAATCGTTATATTTTTAGATCTTGAATTAAAATTATTTAAATTTTAAATAAATAATTTCAATTTTTCAAATTTACTATTATATTTATATAAGTATTTCTTTT
Source organism: Empis livida (assembly GCA_963932195.1). Lineage (NCBI taxonomy): Eukaryota > Metazoa > Arthropoda > Insecta > Diptera > Empididae > Empis > Empis livida. The sequence goes on from OZ010645.1 coordinate 41,255,597, forward strand.
ACTATATTATTTTTTTTATGGATTAGTGACAATCCCTTTTAACTAGCATTATTGTCATTAACAATGAAAACTATAACTACATTTTTATGGTTTTTTTTAACTATATCTTAAAAAATATATATGTACATATATTTAATAAAATGACTCACCTAATGGATGTGGTAATAAATAAAATTGAAATGGTCACAAATGACCAATGTGAAACTATTTGAGTTATAATATTATGTAACTGATTTGTTTTAACTATTGTCCATGGTGATACATTAAATATTGATGATATTCTATTAGCACTACTATTACCATGCTGCATTGCGGCAGGGTGTTCACCTTTTATTACATGAACAATTATACTTGCTGAATCTGAAAAAAAAAAAAAACAAGAGATTTTGACATAAAATTTAACGAAAGTAAAATTAAAATCAATAAAATATGTGCATTTGAAAAATGTAAAAGTCATGATATTTAAAAATAATTTACAGATTGCTGTATTTTGTAAAAAATAGTAACTTTTTAATGCATTATTATGTTACAATTTACAATTCAAACAATATAAAAGTTCAATTAAAAAGTAATTACGAATCGAGCAGAATTTTTAGAAATAAAATGTTTTTATTTTAAATGAAATAACAAACAACTTTATCCAATTCATATTTTGAATGAAGTTATTAGTAACCAAATAACCAAATAATAACACACTTAAAGACTTCTTTGCGAACAAATTCCCTTATTATTTGAGGTTAAGATTTTGTTGGCAAATTTTTTTCTTATGTTAGTGGAAAAACCGTGGTTTTCCGAAACATAGTAATTGTAGAAATTGTTAGATACAGCAAATAACAATTTTAATCTGTCGGTTATACGCTGCTTACGAAAATATTTGTAATGAAAAATGGCAGTAAAAATAATTATTATAATAACAATTTTTCTAACAAAATAGGATACTTCGAAATTAACATTTACAATTAGATCTGAAATGTATGAGTTCGAAACTGATGTTAAAGACTTTGTTAAAAAAATAATAAAGCTTCCTTTACATTTGCATCGTTTTTTATCTCCGACGGATAAGTATAGTTAAAAATACATCTAAATAATTTCGATAAGAAGCGTTTACAAAAAGCGATGTTTTTAAATTTACATACAGTATGAAATTAATACATACTAGTTCTGTTGCATGGTACTGATTCAGGCAAAGTTTTTGATTTATTTTAAATATTATAAGACTCTCAGAAAATAAATGAAATCAATGATGAATTGTATACGAATTCTAAGATTTTAAATAAAAATTTTATTAGTAAATTGAGAATATATTGATTTTCGAAATATTTTATTATATATAAATTACCCATAACTTGGAAATTGCACTTAAACTTGACACATTCAATTTACGTTTCTAAACGAAACTAGTATAATCTTTAGTAATTGAGTATCTAATGCTCAATAAAATCAATCATAAACTTCACATTTACTTACTCAGGAAATGTGAAATCAAGAAAGACACTGATAAATTGATTGGAACGGCGAAGACAAGCGGTAGATATTGTTAGTATGTTGTCATTTAATAACAAAGAATTAGTAATCTTTTATTTAATCTAAAAAATATAAGTTCATATATTCACTTGTTGCAATTTACATTTTTTCTATATTAAAAGTGTAAATTCAATAATGTAAAACTTTAAAAATTGAATTTTATATAAATATATCAAGAATTCCCTATCTAACTGAGGAATAAAGGGAAGAAAATTCAATAAATCTACCATGTTTGTCATTACATAAGAAGTAAAAGAATTTCTTTGTCCTTGTCCTCATTTTTTTTTATTTGGAGAATGATTCAATTTGCATTACAAATTTAACTTACACATACCAAAATTAAATATAAAAAAAAAATTTATAAAAGAAAATTCTTAAGAATATAAATTCGGCATCGTTAAAAGTTCGTTTTTTTTTTGGAAAAATGTCTAGGGTGAAATGGTAAAATATGTGAAAAAAAAAAATAAGTACTAAAAATGACAAAAACAAAAAAAAACGTGGAAAACAATTAAATTTTTCGTATAACGTTTTAAATGTTTAAGGATAAAAGTCTGTTGCAATGATTATTTCAAGTGGAACGAAATTTTCCGTAACAATAATGTCACAGTTTTTATTCATGGGTTCATATGAGTGGAAAAAATTTATTTGAAAGTAGAAACGTTTTTTTTGTAAATACAGGGTGTTATACTTAAATTTGGTTTTAATTTTCATACTTGTCTGTATTAGTTTAGCTAAGATAATTAATTCTTGCTTATAACATTATTTTTTTATAAAATAACCTAATTACTGATAAATAATTTCGTTAAACTAACTTTTAGAATTATTTCCAGTCAATTTAGTTAGTTTTCTTATTATTTTGTACAGAACAATACAGAACTTGTAAGATTGGAAACTTGTGGAACTATAAAGTTTAATTTTGAGGCATATTTCTGGTATAATGGACTTAATAAAAGTAATTTCGGACCATATTGAAACAATTCAGCAAACTAAATATTCTACAGCTAATTGAACTTTATATTACGAGTAAAAAACAAAATATTCGCGGCCCTTCAAATACTTTTTCATTCTTTGTGCTCAGTTATTATATTATATGAATATGGAAATTGAGTGCGGGATAAGTAATTTTTATGTTTACTAAATTACAAATATATTCCGCCGTAAGAAATTGTGAAATAAACTAGGACACCACATTTTAAACCAAAAAAAAAAAAAAAAAAAACGCAAACAAATAAAGAGAACACTTTTTTTGACATGTGCACAATAAAATAAAATAAAAAACCATTAACTTTAACCTAAAAAAATATTCCTTTTTTGTTTTTATTTTTAATAATTATAAGTTCTTTTAACAAATATATTTTCCATACCTGAATTACTTGGTGAACATGTATAATTTCCCGAATCAGCAACTGTAGCTTTAGCAATTAATAATGTACTTGTTTTAGTTGAACGTTCTGTTATGACATTGATCCCAGTACGTTGAGCGTAATTAATAACACGATCACCTTTATACCAGAAAATAAATGATGGAGGTTGAGATGAATGCATTGCCATACAAGTTAAATTCACATCACTGCCACTTTTTATAAAACGTTCTGAATTTCCAAGAATTTTTGCTCTAGAAACTGTTTAACAGATTAAAAATATGTAAAGAAAATAAAAACTTTAATAAAAAAAATATTTTAAATTTATAATAATTGTCCTCTTCACGACCGTTCTCCAAATGACGTATTTAGTTGAAAAAAATAGTTTGATATTTTTGATAGTTTTTATTTACAAAAATTTATACAACTTTATTAATTTTTTAATGGTAAATTTATTAAAATTTAGAAGAATTATAAAAATATTTATTAACCAATTTACTAGAAATACTTCAAAAAATTACGGTCGTGAAGAGGGCAAATGTAAATTTTTTTGTCGTACTTGTAATAATATTATAAATATAGAAGAGAATAAATTAAAGAGATAAACTTGATTTTATGTAATTGTTAAAAAAAGGGACAACTTTTAAAAGGAGGTAAAGACTTTCTTAAAGTTAAATCAAAATTAATTTTTTTGGTCACAAGAATATAACTTTTCGTTTCATGAATAAACAATATTTTCATGTAATTTTGTTGTATTAGTAAAATATGCAAAAATTATAATTTTTTATAAAATTTTAAAAGGAAATGTTAAAGTTGATAATTTTTTTTTTTGGAAATTAAGTAAAAGTGCGTAATTTCTAAAAAATAATAATAATTAAATGGGTTGACGACGAATTAGAAAATAAATTTATACAATTTCGAAATCTAAGTTGCCTTAAAGTCTAAAAATGTAGACCAAAAAGTTAAATTAAATTTTTTTTTCACGGTTTTATATAATTCAGGTGTACGTACACATTTTCTATTATTTTCGTAATAATTAGGAAAATTTGAGTTGATTGTTAACCATTAAATGGAAATTTTTCAATTTAATTTGGTTTTTTAGTTCAATTCTAATTGGGTTGTTAAAATTAGAAGACGTGTTTTTAATTTTAGAACATTTCTTTTTTTTGTTGTATTTTGTGTAAATCGAAGTTTTTATTGAACCTATAAGGATAAAAATCTTAACATATAATCTGTAAATGAAATACAGATTTTAATATCCTTACAAACAACAGAAACAATTTATAATCCTTTCAATCTTAACCATAGCTATTTATATATGTATATGCTTAAATAAATTTATTTAACTGATTTGTGGATATAAATATTCCTTTTTGAAGTCATTACGAGGGTTTGTTTAAATAGAAATTGAAAGTTAAAAAACTTCACCATAGAGAAAATAGATAAAAGACCCTCAAATATTTACAAATTTTTTTGTTAGTGTTTAAATATTTAATAAAATCAAAAAGTTTTCCCAGCAGGGACATTGTAAACGAAAATATTATAGTATGGTTAAGGTACAAAATGTATTCCCCATATTAAAACAATCTTGTTTTCTTTAATGAAAAATAAGAGAAAATTTTTGGTTATTATTTTTTTTTTTGTTCTTTAAATTTCTTGTTTTTTAAAATGTAAATTTTTCATAAAAATAACTCTTTGCGAAAAACAGTGAAAGTTATTCAGCGTATAAAGGTGGAAAATTAACTTTGTCGCAGTATTTAACTTTGGATTATTTATGTACTTATTTGTTAAAAACAAACATATTTTTTTTTTTTTAGTAAGAAAATATAACTTTTCATTTTACTTTCCATTGTTATAGACACTTTTCTTTAAATTTTATGTACAGAAATCATAAACTTTCTTATAAATACAATTTTAATTACCTGTAACATGTAATCGAAATGCTAAACTTTTTTTAGGTTCTGTTGAAATTTGACATTCATAAATTCCAGAATCTCGATGTTGTGATGATGATATTCTTAATGTCCATTCATCTGATTCTTCTGTATGTAAAGATTGAAAACGTTGATCGTTTGTATACGTTAGAATGCCAACAGTTAAAATGTGTAAATCTCTTTTGCGAATCCATGAAACCTTGTTTTTTTTTAAAGAAAATAATATTAAATCAACAACGTCCTCCTTTTTTTTAATTACTATTTTAATTATTCAATTAGGCTAGAGTCTAATTTCAAAAGTAACCATGTTTTGATTAATAAATACTTAGTTTCTGAGATTAGATACCATATAACTTGTTCAATTTAAAATATTTTCAGTTGTTATTTTTCAGTAAAAATACCAATAAAGGGAAATTAATCTTTCTTTAAAGCTTAAACAAGCAATTTTTTATTTTGTAATTTTAAAAACGTATTTTATAGTTTATTTAAATTGAAATATCTGTGTGCTCCACAATCTTAAAAAATTATATAAATCACAATCTTATATTTAACTTATTTGTGGAAATAATTAATAACGGAATAAAAAAAACATGTATGTATATATTAAATTGTAACTTTTACAAAAATAAAAACTTTGAACGTGACCTAATAAAATTTTTAGTAATCCTTAATTTGACGATTTCGTTTATGAAAGAAGAAGTGACTTTTCTCATCAAACTTTGATAAATTGAATTTTCTTTATCTTTTTAAATAAAATGTTGTCTTCCATGAAAAATGATGTGTACACGTGTAGCCTTTTATATGAGTCCAAAAAATTAAAAAACAACAACAATAACCAGACAAAATTTTAACTGCCTCGATACATATTTTTTACTGGAAATAAATGTGGTTAGGTTGAAAAGAAATTGGTTAGATATGTTGTGAAAGGTTTTTATTTCCTTATTGATATACAGTTTTTTTTTTTTTACATAAAGTTTTGTTGGATCTTTTTTTAATGAAAATAAAAATAAAATAATAAAATATAAAAAGTTAGATTGAGGAGTTTTTTTAACAGATACTCGTATATATATAAAACAACAAATTTTAAATTTACAATTCGGAAAAGTATTAAGAATATTATTACTATAGCAAATAAATATGTATTGAAAATTGTTATACAATTTCTTTGTATAACAATTTAAACAAGTTAAAATTCATTTCACATTAAGAATTTATAGATCTAATGTTAAAATTATACATAAAAATAAAATATCCTAAATAATTTTAAACTTCAAAATTTCCAGATCTTTTCCAAACATATAGGAATAAATTTTTAATGTTAATTCTTTTTTATAATTATGTTTAGCAGCCATAATAAAATATGTAGCTATAAATTAAAATAAAAAAAATTCTTACCGCTCTATCCCCTAAATTTCTAACTCGACATGGCAGTAAAGCTGGTTGTCCAACTGTCGCTGTAATAACTCTTCTTGTAGAATTATCAAAATGGGGTTGTTTTGTATGCGGTGTATCCCAGTAATGTTGGGGTATATCAATACAAATTGTTTGCGTTTCTATTTATGTATAGAAATGGAAAATAAAAAATAATATATTTTATAGTTAAAATAATCAAAAAAAAAATTAATTTATTTGCTTCATATTATGTTTAAAAAGTAAATTTATCAGAATATAATTTTTTTTTCAAAACTTGATATATGTATTTCTCTTATTTTGTGACAATGATTTTGAAATCGATTTTTATAGATTGTTTTAGTTACGATATTTATTTTTTATATATGGAAAGCATATATGAATGGTAAGCATAAATAAATAAAGAAATTTATATAAATAAATTATATTGTAATGTGATAAACATTCGTAAAATAAATGAGAATTGACTTTTGAATTTAAGGCGATAAATTTGCAAATATTTTCGATAAATTGCTTAAAATCGGCTTAATAAAATTTTATAAAATTATGGATACACAATTTATTGATTAGGGTAGTATAAGTTTTTATATAATTGCCTATATTTAGGGGTAGGAAACAAATTACTTTCAACAAAATAAAAAAAATTTTTTTTTACGCCATTATTTTAATAATTTTGAGGTAACTTTACTATTTTTACGATATAATAGTAAGAAATTACAAACTTACCAGTTTCTTCAATGTGCTGGATTTAATTTATATTTATATATAGAAATTAAATTCAGCACTTTGAATAAACTGATAAATTTGTATATTTTCAAAATGTGGTATACTATTCATACAATAAAAAAAACACCAAAGTTACTCCAAAACATTTTGTAATTTACATTACGGATTTTATATAAAAATATAGTTTTTTTCTCCAATAAACTCTCCGATCCCAATATTACGAATTTTATCAAAATTTTGAATAATATTTTTACTATTCAATGTATCCATCAGTTAAGTATCCTTTCGTTAAGTAAATTTCAAATTAGACGTGTTCATATATTTCACATATATAACATATACGTGCAATTGGGTTCTATTAGAGAATCGAATGAATTTGAAATTATTGACTTTTTACGAATCCAACTCTACTTAAGCAATCTTCAAGAGAAATGAAATTTGAAAGCTTGACAAACAGCATAAAAATTATATGAACTCCAGAAAAAGGCAGAAATTTAGAATGTGCTAATAGAATATTTATTTTTTTAATACAGACTTTAATTATTTTAAATTATCGAATATTAATAAAAAAAATTTATTCGAATTTTAACTAATCAATAAATTGTAGTCCAAGTTTAACCGACAGAAAAGTATTAAAAGTATTTTTTAAATAAATGTTTGAATATATTTTTGAGAATCATATCTTTATTTATTTACTGTCAGTAAAAATAATCCGATTAAAAGTTTTCCCTAATAGGAGTGTTTATTCGCAGTGGCAGTGATACGATTTTTTTTTTTTTGCTGTGAATTATTCGTGCGAATATGTTTTCAAACCGAGGCAATATAATCACAATAAAAATATAAAACATTTTTTAAATTATTATTGAAACTGTCATTAAACGAAAAAAGTAGTTAAAAAAAATATATTTTTTAAAATATTTAAATTAATTTTTGGAATGTCAAAAATAGTTCATAAATTTGAACGAAAATATATATTTACGACGATACTAATTTAATAAATCGGTGCTAAAAACGGTGCGAATTTCGCAATTGTTTGAGCATTTCCATAAGACACAATTAATTCGCTTCGCAGCCAGTGCAAAAAAATTCGCTTTAGTCTCGCGAGCACTTAATTCAGAAAATCAGCGGAGGAGAAATAGCTTTTAAGTTTACTTTACTGAATTACAAATTTATTCCACCGTGACAAGTCCCACCGGAGTACTGGAATTAGCATGATTAACTTTCTTTCAATTTGTTGACCAATTACAAACAAAATTATATAGTGGAAACGTTTTATAATAATTTGGTTTTTATAACTATAATTTTGTCATTTTCTTATTTTGAAAAGTAGTTCTTAGATAAAGTATGTCACATTAAATTTGGATTCTTTTACAACTCACTTACAAAGAACATGAAACCAAGCTGTTTCATGTTCTTTCAAAGAAAGAATGAATATACTTCATTTTCAAAACCCAAAATTATGATAAAAAATATAAAACTATATAAAAATATTTTAATTATTTTTGTTTCCTGTAGGCGTCCTTAACGATTTCCATAAATTCAACCTCAAGATACTCTTTTATTTCAAATTGTACCACTTTACAGAAACAAAAAAAAATAAAAAAAAACGTTTTTAAAACAAATTATTCAAGTCTTAATACAAATTTCATTTAAAAATTAAATAGCACTTACATCAGATGATTACCTCAGAGATTTTCTAATATTACACAAGTATACCTTTCAAAAATTTCAAAAATTTTGCTTCAAGTTTATTTAAAGAGACTTACAAACTGATTTCAGAATTTTATTTTTATATTTTCGTAAACTTAAATTTACTTAAAACATTCAAAAAGTAGTACAGTATAATTGAAAATTAAATTTAAAAAAATATCTTTCTAATTTATTCGTAGTTTTTTTTAGCTTTTTATAGTAAATTTTTAATTATAATCACATTTTCCTCATAACACTTAAAACTTTTTGGTGTAATTAAATAAAAATTGATTAAAATTCATTGTTTCTATATAATTTTTTCTATATAATTAAATTATAATTTTAACTGACTTTAAAGTTGAAAATTCTGTCAACAAGGAGTGGTCAGAAATGAAAATAGAATTGGTTTAATTCTAAAACTAGGTATGGATTAAGCAAGGGCACAATTATGATAAAATATAATATTTAGAAATTTAGAACAACGTTTTTTTTTTTTTTTTTATTACCGGATAAAAAAAGTAATAATCATTGAAAAGTTAATTTGTTATAAATAATTAGACATTTAATTAGTCTAATAAATATTTATTGTTAAATACTGTAACATTTATTTCTGTTGAATATCAGCTAATTTAATAAATATTGATTTAATGAGCATTTTAGTGTTTATTTTTTAGTTTGAAATAAAAATATATTCTAAGTGGAAATTCGACAAACTAAGAGAAATGGATTGTTTTCCGATATATAATTTTTTCAAAGTTAATCTTGGTTAATTATAAACCAATTTCTTAGTTAATTACAGATCATTAGGTTTTGCGTAGGTCTGCAATATATTTTAATGTATTTGAATTAGAAACAATATTTAGTATTGATCACAATGACATGTTAAATAAACTTAATGCTGAAAAAAATTATAATTTAATTAAATCCTTTTAAAAAATTTTATATATTTTTTTAATAGTGTTGAAATATATTTGAATATCTTATTTTTTTTTTTAACAGTGTCCTACTTTTATTAAAATATAATACAATTTATTTAACAAAGATTTCCTTTTATTTACTTATCTATAATTTCCAGTATTCCTGTTATACTTAACCAAAAAAAGTAAAAACGTAATTATCATCATGAATTAATGGCCTTTTATTATTTTCGTGCCAACACCGTTAATGGCTGAGTTAATAAACTTCAACCAACACAACAACAACAACAAAACAACATTGTTATTATTTTTCATTCGCATAAACAAAAGAAAAAAGGAAAATTATACTTAATATTTTTTTTTTTTTTTTTTTGGGGCATTTTCTAACACTACACAGCGATATGGTACGAGGAATGATTATTTGATTTTCTAAAAAAAAATTAATTATAATCAGCTCTAGGGTATTCAAAGCAGCTGGCTGTTTATATAACTAAGCTTTAAAATATATTATATAATATATATGTATCTTTATAATAACTTAAATTTATGTTGTCTTCATTTTAATTGCCAATAAAATATTTAAATTTTGAATTATTACCCAATTAAAATATTTATTGGTTAATAATATATATTAATTTTCTGCTTTTTTTTTTGTAATTATAAACTTTTTATGATAATATACATATTTTTCTTAATCTTATTATGTTTTGTGTCATGGTTTATTTTTTAGTACCGTTTAATTAGTTGAAATTTGGTTCTATTGTAATTTGCTTTTTAGTTTATTAGGTTTGGCTTAGGAAATTAAAATTAAATTTGTCTTGGTTTTTACGAGAATATTTAAAAACGTATTTAACCACTAAGAATTATTATGTATTTTAAAAGCCGATTCAATAAATTTTAGTTAAAAGTCTACATTATAGTATATTACTAATAATTATTATTAAATTCCAGAGAGGTGTCGCAGCGTTATGCTCGTACACAAATAACTCGATTAAGTTTTTATGGTAAACCATAAAAACTTAAGTTATAAAAAAAAAATTTCAAAACTATTAACAAAAAAAGTCATAATTTTTATTAATTTTCGATTAAATTTCCACTAATTTGAACAGAATACTGTAGAAAACATTTCATTTCGTGAAATGTCACTTGAAATCATCTAAAAGATTAATTTTTCACTAAGAGGTTTTTGTTTAATAGTTGGACTAATATTATGAAATTTAGGTTAATTAAGTAGAAATTATTGTAATAGATAGTAGGGAAACTTAAATTCACTTTTTGTGGTCATAAATTAAACAGAAAATCTTTAACTTTTACAATTTAATTTTTTAAAAAAACAAGTAATCGATTAATTTAAGTTACTTTAACGAATTATTTATTCTAATTCTTATTTCAGGTTTTGTTTGAACATTTACGAAGATATATTTACTAATTAAGTAAATTCGATATCTAAATTCAAATTTAATGTGAGCTTCTTTTTCACTAATATCAAACTTGATTAAAAAATATTCGTTAATATAAGAATTACTAAGAATGCTTAGAAAATTTTGGTTATATATTTTAAAAATTTTCAATATAATAACCGTTGTATACTACAAACTAATTACAATATCTGTCAAGAATAATGACCTACTTAAACTTTATGAATATTTAATTAAATTCATATGCATTATAATCTTAAATTATTTTTTGCTTACAAATCCATTAAAAGCTAATACTAATTTCATTCAATATAATATCATATAACATATTCATTTGAATTAATCTGTAATAAAAAAAAATTTGTAACAAAATTTTACCATAAATAAAATTATACATAAATATTATGGATTTAAGATAAGTATAATTCATATAAAAATTTTATATAGAAAAATTTCACATTAATGTATAAATGGTCAACTAAATTCATATAACAATTAATGTTTAGTTAAGCGTATTAATTGTTTGACTCTAATATAAAAATCCTTAAAAAAAACCTTGAAAATAAGCTTAAAAATATTACTTAGGGAGAAAAAAATACAAAATATTTATACAGTTGAATAAATTTACGTTTTCATAATAAAATATGAAATGAAATAAAAATATTACATAGGTGAAATATTTTAGATATTTTTGATAGAATGGAGATATATTTTTTTTTTTATTCTTTGTATACAGAATATTTAAAGAACAAAAATATGTAAAATATTTTTGCAAAACTTTGTATTATTTAAAAAAAAAAAAGAAGATGTATTTGAAAATATGTAAATGTAGTGTTTCCATTATGTCTTAACATACCTATGTAAGAAAATTAAAATATTTCTACGTTGTAGAAAATTATTTTTGTAGAGTTGAAAATAATATTATTAACATAGCTCATAGCTTTAAAAATTAAATTAATGAAATTAATAATTCTCCACGCTAGTCAAACGAAAGTAATACATATTTGTATAAAAATTCTTAAACTTTAAATCTTTTATGGGTTGTGATTCCAGCAAATGATTATTTTGTATCATTAAATTAAATAATTTCATTATTAAACCGCTTCATGTTTTTTAGATATTTTAATTTTAATTGTTATTAAAATAATAGCTGAGATATTATTATTTCCACAATTCTTACTATTAGTTTTTTTCGAAATTCTTCATTCAGATGTACTAGTGAATTTCTAATATTAAGCATTGGCAAATATAAATTATTAATAATACATAATACATGTTCGCAAATCTAAATATTTTTAATTAGTAAATTATATAAATTAAAGACGTAAATACTGAAATTATAAATGACGTTAATGTTGAACATTGTTAAAACCCAACCAAACAATTTTTCATCAAATTTTGTAAATAATTGAGAAATTTTTATTTATAGCGATGGACTATAACGTGAAATATAATTTACAAAAGAAAATAATTTTCTATAACATATTTTTGAAACAAGTATATTTGGAAAATCTTCCCATTCCCAGTATCTATAAATTATATTATAAAATTATGAAATTTTTTTATCAGATAATTTACTTTACAGAATTTAGATTTAACTATTGAAACTTTCTATAAATTTATTAAAAAGTAAGAAAAATCATTCCATTTATGAAACCCCATGGAAACAATTTGCATTTATCATATATGAAATATTTATAAAAATGTATTTTTTTAATTTTTTATTATAATTTTTAGCTTTTCAACTACTTTTTATACTTGAATGGAATAACTCTCATAAAATTTGTTAAATCTAAATCGACTGTAATAAGTGATTCTATCTATTTTTTATATTATAACATTATCTATAAGAAGCTATCAATTTTCAGTACACCAGGATTATACAAAGATTGGGAATCTAATATGTACCACATTTGAAAAAAAATTCTAAAAATCTATTTTAACTAAAATCATTTAATAATATTTAATAAAATTAATAAAATTTTACCACAAATTATATAACATATATATATATATATCTACTTTCATGAAAATCGTTTTCTTTATTTTCTTTCTGAAAATTGTAATATTATTCTTCACTGTTCTTATTTTAATATCCTTTTAAAAACAATGTCAATTATAAAGATTTTATGAAAGAAAAGAAAATTTCTTGCCATCTGTTTCCATTGAGACTTGTTCAATTTTTCGAAAAGGTATTTTTATGAACAACAAAAGGAAGTAAATACTAATTAACGCTATTTAATATACCAAAACAAAATAAGGATAATAGGATGAACTACATAAATATGAAATATATCTATAAATATTTTAATAAAATACATTTTTTTTTTTTTTTTTTTGGTTTGAATTCTAAAACATATGTAAGTTCATAAATTGCCATTATTTCTAGTTATCTTAATAAATTATAAGTAAATATTTTAAGCATAAAAATATTTTAAGGATAGTGTTCCCTGAAAATAAAAATTTATTAAGAATAATTGCCTAATAATAAAATCAGGTTAAGTTTTATGATTACAGAGATTATATTGAAGAATTCTTAGAATATTTTTTGAACAATCATATGTTTTTTATTCTCCAGAGATAAATTTTGTTATTTGATATATTTTTATTATTGGAAACCATAAACGACTTATAAATTATGTCCTTACAAATGGACATTAAATATTTATGAAATAAAAATATAGAATATTATTTAAAATATATGTTCATATATATAATTATTCATACTTGAACAATAAATTCAAAACTGGATCTTATATTTATCCATTATATTTTTTTTTTCGTTTGCATTTAATTTGTATAAATATCCTGGTTTACATAAGCTTTGAAAAACCTATCTAAATCCATGAGTATGGGTATTTTATTTTGTATAAACCACAAAAAAATTTATAAGTTTCTTTTTTGTTATTACATTTTGGGAAAAGATATTACACCGAATTCAAGATTTTTAGGATTTAATTAAGTATTATCAAGGATTTGAAATAAATTTACATACCAGTTGATATGAAATATTATTTTTCAGGATTTCAAATTATTGTATAATAAAAAACAATTAAATTATCTGTAGTCTAAAATAAAGGATTACTATAAAGAAAACTGAGTAAATTATAAATAGAAACTAAATTTGCTGAAATATTCCTATAAATAGGTATATTTCAGCAAATATCGGAAAAATCTCAGTAAATATTGCTAGTATTGTTAGTATTTATGAAAAAATATGAATATAGGAAAAAAATATTAAGAGCTGATGGAGTATTAATTTAATTCTAGTATATCTGTCAGTATACCAGAACAAAATATGGATACATACTTAAAATTCAATTAAATGAACTAAAAAAATATTAGGTTTTCACATTAAACATTAAAAATTTACTAATTGTTCGCGACCTTAATTTCAAATAAACTACGATTTGCAAAATAAAAATAAATGTTTTGTCGTTCTCACTGTTCTTTTTATATCCTTTTTTTTTTAAAAAAAAAACCACATCAATTATAAAGATCAAACCTTTTTCTGAGTTTAATAACAAATAGGATCAATCGGTTAATTGGAATGGAATTAAAAATAAATGGGTTACTTATTTAAAGCAATTTTAAACTGCCCAGACATAAAATTAATTTATATACTCCAGCATGTAATTATTCCTCCTTCAGTAACATTTCAATACTATTACGTATCCAACAAAAAAAAATCAATAAGGAATCTAGAATGATAATTGTAATAGAATTATTTTAAAAAAAAGAACCTTGAACTGAACATTTATCACATTTTTTTTTGTTGGTAAAAAATAAAATTTGGAATATTTTAAAATTCACTTAAAATCTAAATTCAAAATTTCAATTCTCTCATTAAAAATTTAATCATTACAAAATACCAAAAAAAAAAAAAACCATCATAAAAATCTGGTAAATATAAAAGTATATATTTAAAAATTTTCTTGCGATTTTTTCACGTAAAATTATATAATTTTTGTTGGAAATGGAAAATCTTATTTCTTTTTTCTTCAGAAAAAAGAAAATAAATACCGAATAATAAATTGTTGTATAAATGAAGGACAACGAAAAGTCTTAGATTGGGAATATTAATTAATTTTTATCATCCTCAGACTAGTCTTTTTTTTTTTTTTGTATATGTTATTTATTTAGGATTTTAATTTTTCTTTTTTTTCCCTCTTTCTTTATCATTTTCCCATTTTAATTATCACGTTAACAATGAAAATAGTAATAGAATATTGTATAGATATTTTTTTTTGTATAACAAAATTGTTTTAAGGATATTTTCTTTTTAGCTTCCCCACGGGGTTAATGATTTTGTAATGGTTAAATACACTTTTTTTGTTGTTTTGTTTTGTTTTTATTTCAATTTAAAATCATAATTAAATGTGGAAAAGGTAAAAATTATAAATTACTGGAAAAATTAAATTGTTGTTTTTGTAGAAATGGGTTAAAAGTAATAGAGAAAATCAAAGGAAATGAAATTGATAAGAACTGAAATATTAATTCACAGAATGAATATATTTTACAATCATCATTCAAGAATTTTTTTTTTACAATTATGATTCTAGAAAAGATACAGTTTTGAATTTATTGAGCATATAATTTAATACATAAGTTAATACCCAAAAATTTGAAATTGTCAATATAAAATATATTACTTAAATTACACCAGTTGGCATTTAAAAAAAAAAAATTACACAATTTTCATATTTTTTTTTATAAATTTTAGTATAATTGACCGAAAATTTAATATCAAATAAGGTTTAGCAGAATTTAACAACATCAACAAAAAGGTTCTAAAACAGAAATGACGGAAATACACTGAAAATACATTATTAAAAATATATATATATAAATTCATTTTCCCCAATTCAGTTTTTTTTATTATTGAGAAATTCGTTGAAAACATCAAGAGGTTCAAATTTCTACTTTTAAATTTTACCTTTTTCTTTTCTTTTTTTTTTTTTGTAAAGTTGACTTTTTTGTGAATAAAATTTTGATAAACCCTGACAGATCCTTTTTATATATTGTAACATCTTAGTCCATTAGGAAAAAAATAAATATATTTTTCTACCTTTACCGTCATATCATTTTTATAATATTCATCAAAATTACACTTGAAACGCGACAACACGAAAAGGCTTTTAAGCGATTCTACCAAAAATTCTACTTAAATTGAACATTTTAATTGTATAATTGAAATTTATTTTCATGAAAATACCTTTATTATATATTTTTTTTTTTTGTGAAAATTTAAATATAAAATTAAATGTTTTATGGTAATACAAAAATATATTTATATGTAGTACATATATGTATAAAAATTTATAATTTATTAATTATGCATGCAATAGATAAATTATGGATAGTAATTGTTTTAAAAATGGTATTATGTACACCTAAAAATTATAATATCAATGTTGCTGCAAATTATTTAAAATATTTTAATTAAATTTGCATTATAATGTCAAACTGAACCAACAATAATTTTGCATTATAATGTCAAAACTGAACCAAGTAAAATAAATGTATGGCCGGAAACTCAATTAATACGGAATTCAACTGAATTGTAGCTTTAGTATATGTAATAGCTTTTAATATGATTTAAATCATATTGTGTGCTTTCTAATTTAATTTGTAAAATTACACACCATTTTTTATTTGAATAAATTTGTGTGTATGTGATTATTTATGGAAAGAATATAGTACATAATTGTGGTAGAACAGATTGTTATCCTCGTGCAGTTATATTAAGGATATATTATTTAGATTTTAAAATTTAAAACTTACAAATTTTCTTACTATGAATACACCTATTCAGTAAATACTAATTGGAAAAACCCAAAATTTTATTAAAGTAAAACCACTGATAAATTTGATTAAATTATGTTATAATTTACCGAGCGTGGTTTTTAGTATTAATTTTTATTATGTGAGTCAATTAAATAAAAAAATTTACAACATCAGTATATTAGTTATTCGAAGAAAGAATTTTAATATACTGAGGAAAAGAACAACTTTTAAGCCAAACATATTTTTAATCAGGCGAACTTTTCTTTGCCACAAAAAAATATTATTTTTTTTTTGGAAGAAAAATAGTAATTACTTAATGAAACCGCGGTTATAAGAATTTTTTTTGTTAGAAATTAATGTACTTTGTCGTAGATGATTAATTTTTTTGTTAAAGTACTTCTTTTTAACTGAAAAAATTAAATTTGTTTTTAACTTTGATTTTTATACCAATAAAATCAACCATAAAATTATAGTGGTTCGTCGTACCAACAAAACTGCATTAGTAGGATATTTTCATTGCATTGTAATTGACCGCACAAATCATACTCGCTTTATTGTAAAGTAACTGAATACAGTACTAATGTATTTCTTCATTAACACCGAATATTCATTTGATGTAAATGTACATTTTCGGTTACTCCAAACAAACTTTATTTCAGAACTATGTACCTTAATTAGAAATATTTCAAACCTTAAGTACCAGTAAAGAAACTTCATTTGCAGTAAAAATTTCCAGAAAAAAGCTATTTTGAAAGAAATTGCTTTGAAGTACAGTTATTTACTTTTTTAATAAATTAAATTCAGAAAAGGTTAATTGGAAATGAACTATTTTAAAAAAGAATAAAAAGTCTTGTATAGATTTAACTGATTAAATGATATTGAAAATTTTATTTCAATATTATTTAATTTTTACCACATGACTTAATTTCTTGAGGTTTAATTTTTACATTATTTTAAATTTTATTTTTCCCAACATAAAAATGATAAAATATCTATAACAGTGTATTTGCATAAATGTGTTATAATCTTTTACATAGTAAATAAAATTTAATTATATAAAATATCGATTAAATATTGACTTTTCTTTTATAGAAATTTTTAATTAAATTATGTAAAATTTCCAATTTCAATAAACCAGAATATTTTGAAACTTGGTATACTGTTTCAAATGTTAAAATTATCCGAAAAACCAAAAATATTATTAACCACATTAAAATATAACAATAATCTCTGTATAAGCAACTAAAATGATGTCATAATTTATTTATTGAAAAGTTTATTATAATTTTATAATTAAATTTTATATTGTTTTATTTGGGATATTCTTCAATTAATTAATTCAAATATTTGAAATTTTTTTAAATATAATAAATATTTACAATATAAATCAACATATTTTATGGAAATTTCATTAAAATATGGAAATACATATTTAATTTAGATTATTTATATAAAATTTATATAAACATAATTTTAGGGTCTGATACTCTGATATCTTGAAATATTTATATGTATTTAGTAATTCTTGAATATATTTAAAAAGAACCATTTAAGCTAAGAAAAAATTAGTTTCCTGCTTTTCAAACAAATTATCTGGTCCTGAAATTTCTGAAATAAATTTTGTTTATTCTAAATTCAATGTTTTATAGTACATAGAGTATTTTTGAACAATAAATTTTAGAATTATTAAAACTTATTAGAAAATTCTAATTAATTTAATCAATTAACAAAAATGTTCATAATTATTCATAAATTTCTAAAACAAATATGAGAAATAAAAAAAAAATTGATTTCATTACGGATATAAAAATTGCTAAAAAAAAATGTTGAATCTGAAATATACAATCAACTATCATAATAAAAAGCTTGTTCTTCAATAAATTATAACTTAAATTTTTTTTTTTTAAAACAATTAACAAAAAAGTTTTATCCTTTAATTCTGTAAAATGATGACTGTGTACAATTTCATCTTATACTATACAGGATGTGTAATTAATGCTATATAAACTTTTTTAATACATAAGAAAATAATATATATGTACACAAAAAAAGTATATTTTCATTGATTCCCATACGAAGGATAAACTTCTCGAATTAATTGGATAAAGAATTCTTAATTAGATATCGAATAGAGGTAATTTTTTTTATGTTGGAGATATTTTTTTTTTGTTTTTTGTTGCTAATTAGATTTTATTTTATTATTATTTGTAATTGTGAAATGCATCATCAATATGTAATTAGGTTTTTAATAACTTTCTTAATTAATGTTTACTAATTTCATCAAGAACAATATATTAGGAAAAGTTAATACGGTAGAAAAAAATGAAAATAATTTAAAATGTTGTTTAATACCCGTACTTCGATTAAAAAAAGATTCTCGAAATTTTCGTATAAAATGATTTGAATAATTTATGGAAATCGAAATAAAATTTTGCATATTCAAAAAGGAATAATAATCGTTCTTCAATCTTCATTAAATTATATTTATAAATATATAAATGCGGTTTTAAATTTCGACTTCGTAAATCCAATGGAATACAATGAAATATTTTATGACATACCTTGAATAATTCTTCTTACCGATTATTGTTAGCTATAAAAAAATTTTAATTTTCCTGGAATTAGCAAAGGCAAACACGTAAAAATTATTTAATTATTAATAGCAAACGCGTAAAAATTTATTTAATTACTTTTGTTGATGCTGGTTAAGAATATTCTTTCAATAATTAGTAATTTTCGTAAAAAAAACCGAATCAAATTTATGAGAATTTTCTGTATAAATTTGATTTATTTTATGTCCAATTTTATTTATGCTAGTCTGATCCTTTAAAGAAGAAGATAAGAAATTTGAATACAGTATAGTATATTTGCAGAAAATCGATTTAATAATAAGACATATTAACAACTACGAATAAAAATTTATTTAGCTGTAACCGAGAGATAAAAATGGTCTTTATAAGGAGTCGTCACAATTTGCTTGATAAGAGTTCTAATAAATTCGGTCACAAAAACTATGTATAATACAATAAATTAAAGTTTAAATATAGAATAATATTTTAACTTAAATAAAACAAAAATTTAATTGTTAAATTAATAGTTAACTTCTCGAAAATTGAATATTACTATGTAAAAATCACTAATACCAAAAATTTTATATTAATATAATAATCAAAGTTTTGTTAGTATCATGAAGTTTTCCAAGAAAATCTATTTTGTTGTAATTCTTTTTACCGATATAATTAATATTATTTTAAAAAAAAACAATCTTAATTCTAAATAATAATCACAGGAATGATTAAATATTGAATATAATTACCTATTAAAGTTAATATTATTAAACAGTATATAATTAATCCATTGCATTTATATTCCATTTTGTATTAAAATTTAAATAATTTTCTTGTTTTTTTTTACAACTATACACCAAAATATCCAAAATGTAGGATTTAGAAATATATATCAGATTTAAATTATTTAATTATTAGAATTAATATTTTGTTAGTTAATTATTTCAATCACTTATTTATATATTCTTGAATAATTTAAATTTAATCTCAACATAAAATTGCAATATAATTACAATTTCTTATTCAAGGAATATTTATTTATTTAATTATTATTATAGTTTTTAATATGATATTTTTCACTTTGCTGTTAAAAAAGGTGTGCTACACCTAATTAACAATACTGAATAGTTATAATATGAATACTTTTTATTATTATTTAACGTTTACAGGACATCCATAAGGATATCCAATCGAAATTCAACTGAAATTTTAGAATATTTTGTGAATTATTAAAAGTATAATACAAATTCTCTTTTTATTTAGCTGAATACATGATTCGAAATGTTAAAAAATAAAATAAATGTTTTTGTATAAGGAAATTTTCCCTTTTAGAATATAAATAAAAATTCGCTCCTGACCTTTTTTTTTTAACATGTATTTGAAATGTTCTTGTAAAATATTTAAAATGTTTATGCTACTTTTATGTATAGCTTAAGAAAGCTTTTTTCTCTTAAATTGGTAACATAAACATATGATGACTATGACTATAACACAGTTTTATTTGAAAAAAATTACGTAAGAGAAAATAAAATATTGTATTTCTTATACTCTTATTGGAAAAATTTAGAAATTTCCTTTTTTAATGATATCCTATAGTTCAGATTAGAATTAACTAGAAAGGATTTCGTTTATATATGCATATACTCCATTTACATAAAACCGCATTGGGTTACAATTTATTGTTTTAAGAGTGTTTTAGCATAATTTTATGTTAAGAATTTGTGTAATATAGACTTTTTTTTTTTTAAATATGACTTAACTGATAATCCTGATATTATTAAAAATAATTTAAATAATTTGTTGGTAATCTAATATTTCTGTAAATTTTAATTGAAATTCAAACTATTTTCAGCAATTTCAATTGTAATTAATTAGAAATAATGTAAATATTCCATTTCAAAAGGTGTTTGTCTAACTCTAACTTTATATAATTTTATAGATGCATGATATTATTATCTTTAATTTTTAAATAGCCAAATATTATCTATTTTATATTAAAGAGGAAATCTTATTATTACATATCACATTTTTTTTTTTCCTAAATTTTATTTTCTTAATTTTTTATGTTCAAAAATTTTCAATTTGTTTATATTTTTTCATTCTAAATTTGCATTAATATCCCAATCATCAAAATAAAAAGCTTATTTTTAATAATAATTCACTCAATTACAATAATTTAATTCAATTTACTGAAAATGCAATTTAAATAAAAATATGGTATTCAAAATTGAAAATTCTATAAAATATAAATTTCTATAAAAAACAAGAAAACTTTATCGTTAGCATTAAAATTTGTATTTCCGTTTTTGATTTAGAAAAGGAAAAGAAAGAAAATTGGAAAAATGGCTCTATTGGAATAATATTTTTTTGTGAAATATATTATAAAATTTTCATAAAACTTACTTTAAATAAATTAGAAATATATATATATATGTATATAAAAAATTAGTATCTTTTATACTACTTTCTGTTACGTTTTAAATAATTTTATTGATTTTTTATTCTTACAAAAATATATAAACATACAACTATGTATAAATAAAATTTGTATTAAATTAAAATTGCGATTTACATATTGACGTCACCAGAAAAAAAAAATCGAAAGGAAAGAAAGATTCTTGACATCCTTATCATTATAAATGTATATATACATAATAAGCTCTTTAATATGCTGTTTGATTAATCAAAGCATTATCAACACACCCCTAAGTATATTAATTATGTAAACAAATGATAAAAATTTACAACAAAAATACAAATTTTTTTATACAGGGTGTTTTTCTTTTTTTCTTGCCATTTGACAAAAAATATCAGTATTAAAAAAATATGTTAAAATAATTCGTTTTGGTGTCTAAGTGTTACGTGATAATGCGTTAAGTTGCTATTGCACGGAATATCCTGTATTTTGTTTTTTTTGTTGGGGTATTGGATATCATTTTCGTCACGAAATATAAAAAAGGAAAAAATCTTAATTTTTTTTAAGAAAAGAAAAATTAATTTTTTTAAAGAAAAGTGGGGTGGGAGGTGGTGCGAAATAAGGAAAATATGGTAATAAAAAAATTTTTTTTGTTCGTATATGTTTTTAAAGGTTATATTCTATTTTCTTTAGTAAAAGGACTGAGTTTAATCCTTTATTTTGGTTGGGGTATGTTTATTAGGTTATGTACAATAATTATTTACTCAAGTAGATTAATGTTTTATGTTAATTAAATTGCGGGTTCATAAAAATAGCGTTGTCAGATTTTTTTTTGCTGGTTCTTTAATGAAATAATTTAAAAATTATAGTATATTATTACAGCACTAGTTTTATATTAAAAGTTCTAATTGCTTCTTTAAAATAGTTTAATGAAAATATGCTCCTTTGTGAAATTATAGGAAAAATTGAATTTTGAAACATGAAAATTTAAATTATAAAAATAATATTTAAATATTGTTTTATTTTATTTTAATCACTAATATTTCAAATTTACTAAATAAATATTCTTCTGTCAATACAACATTTAAAGCATTATTCCCAATCACAAATTAATTCGTCCTGTATATTCACACAAACTTTACAAGACAGATGAATAAAATATTATTAAAAAAATCCTAACTTAATCCAAGGGTTACAAAGCTAAATATTTGCAGATTTTATTCGTATAGAGAAACCTGTAGAAAGGTAATTTAATCCCAATCCAATTAGTCTGTATATTACTGGGTTACATGTTGTAATCCCCAAATAGATTCTTATTCGTTTTTTTCAGTCAATTTCAGTTTTTACACTTTGACAGAAATAAAAAAGAATTATAGTCAACCATATTTAATAAGACCTAAACAAACATAGAATTTCTAATTGTAACTATTGTACGAAATATGTAATTTAAGAAACATTTTTTTTAAAGTAAGACCCATAATAATATTTTACCCAAAATTATTTCACGTTTACTTCTACCAAATATGTATCCAGAAGTTTGTAAATTTTAGTTTACTCAGTCATAATAACCTAAACCTAAAATAAAGATACAAAAATATACATGACAAAAAAGTTACATTGTTGTGTAGTAACAATGACCAATAAATTAAAAATTTTTAATTATTTGGAAAAAAGTCCAAATATTTTATTTGCTTCAAAAGAATTTATGGTAATAATCTAGTAATAATCTATGATAAAATCAATATTTTACTTCAAGTATGTCAACATTAATAATGATGTATCAAAAGCATTTGGAGTACGGCAAAAAAATTATAATTCAAAAACTTATCGTAATGCTGTTTTTAGGCGGTGCTTTTAGATAAGATTTTATTATTTATTGTATGTATATCTGTTTATGAATCTAGATGTGCGTCTACAGCAATCATACTAGCCTATTTAACGTCTGAATTACCAACATTATTAAATAAAATATATAATAATAGAAAAACAGTTAAACTCTAAAAATTTGAGAAATATAAAACAACATTTCAACTTCAGAAAGAAATCAAAGAATATTTGACAGTGTTCTAAACTCAAAAATACCAAGAAATAGAACTATTGCAAAGTAAAACTCAGAAGAATTTTGCCATCAATTTCGTTCAAAAGATTGAAGCGATTGTTAAATGTTTGAACGATAATTTGATAATCCAGGAACAGTTGATTCAATAGCTGTTTAAAACATTTGGTGAAATCATTATGCTTTAGTTAAATATTTATGGGTAATGCAATGTAAACTGTACTGATAAATTAATTAAAAACATATTCGTAATTTCACTAAGGGAATTCCCGTTAAACATTAAATAATAATATGAATATATTGTACAATACAGCGTTTCTAATGGCAGAAGGTATAATTGTACAAAGTTACTATTCATTACCTTTGTCTTGTCCTGTATATTTTTTCGGATATCTTGTTCTGTATAATTTTTCGTGAATATTTTACTCTTTGTTGAAAAAGTCAAAAACGTAAGTAAAATCTTCGGACGACGAATTGCTAATATAATATAAGGGATCTTTTTCGTAAAATAACCTTAATAATTTTTCTAATTTCGAAATTAAAAAAAGTACTTAAGGTCAGCAATGCTTTCACTTTAGTCTATTTGTAGACTTAGTAAATATTTAATAAAGATTAACCGAAAATTTATACAAATTACATTACAAATTTTATTTATTCTGTTTTATGCAATTCGAGTCTTACAGCTTAACTTTACTTTACTTCAAACAGATATATTATATGATTGTTAAGTATTATTTTGTAAGCATTTACTTACAACATGAAAGTGAATGTTAATATTTTTGTATTTAAAAAATAATAAAAAAACGACAAGTAAGTAAATGAAAATTATAAGATAAATTGGAATTTTTATTGATATAATTGCGCTTATATTACTTTTATAGTTAGAGGATTTGTAATATAATATAAATTTATAAAGTAAAATTATATACAAAATTAGTTTCATTTTCATAAATATTATTATTAATCAAATTAAATTTGTAATGAAATTAGTGTTGAACATTGTTAATTTGTTATATAGTTTAGTTATATAATTACAATTTGAAATATATATTTATTTATTTGAGAGTTCACAATCTACTTGGTAATGTATTGGCAAAATACAAAATAACAAAACTGTATTACGCCAATTTGCAATTCATTACATTTTGGCAAATCAAAAAAATATATTATTTAGCTATTTCGATAATATTATTTGTGTTTTTGAAAGGAACATAAAACATCATTTTGGAAAAAATACAAATATTTAGAAGTATAATTAAATGTACTTTTTATGTTGCTTCCAGTATAATATAATAAGTTGTCTTTCTGAAGTCTTTATATTTGCGATTGTGGAATCCGCCAATAGAGAAAATGTTATCTGATACCCAAGTTTGTACATTTCTTTGATTGAGTGCATAAAGATACTAAATATGAATGAAAAAAAAATTAACGATTCGTTAAATATGTCAATATTAAACTTGGAAATTAACTAACTTTATTACTTATTAAGTTTTTTTATTACTTAAGGCAAATTCACCAGTGAAAACAATTAAAATTATGAAATTTCATAAAAGAAATATTATAACTGCTTATTTAAACGACTATCCTTTACTACTATTAACTTCGCTATTAAAAGGTTATAATATTCTTTAAATTAGAAAGTCTTTGGTGAAATTGTCACATTTGTTTCAATATCATCAAATATTTTCATTTTTTTATCATAGTTTTATATAAAATCCTGAAAGTAAATATTAGATTAAATAAATTTTCTATTCAATTGCTTATCTTCGATATTATGTGTGCCTAATATCCTGATTTCTATATTTTTCCATGTTATTTGTTCCTGTTTTGGTACATGTAAAATTTCTTTGTTACATTTGAAAAAAACATCAAATTGCACTGTTTCTTTCTTTAATATCCGTAGTGTCGCAACATTAAAGATTTTATTACATTTTATATTCGAGAATATAGTATATTAGAAATCTGAGAATATTTTCACGTATTTGGATATTGCAGTAATATTTACAGCCTAAAAGCAAAACCTGATCAAATCCGTTTGGTATATATTTCTGACTATCAATCAAATTGCTTTATATAAAAACCATTTTCGATAGATAAGAAATTCATATCCTGCTTTTCAACCTAAATATAAAACAGATTTCGCGATATTGCAAAATGATATTATTGGAAATTTAGACTTTTTAAAATAAATAAAAATTTGGTTTTACTCCAATATCTTTTTTTCTGTATTTCCGCAGATGAAATACAATTTTTTTTTTCAAAATTTAAAAAAAAAGTTAATTTAAAATTGAGAGGCAAATAATATGGGTAAAGAAGGTCAAATTTATTTATTTGCAAAAGGTTTAAATATTAAAAGCAATAATGCTATTTTTTGTTGCTATTTCAATAAGTAATAAAAAGGATTTACTTAATTACAAAATATTATTTTAAACAGAATAAAACACAGAATAAAAAGTTTTGTGTCAAATAATTTGTCTGCCTTTATCCTCAAAACTGCTTTCACATATATTCCAAAAATATCTTTTTTAATAATATAATATTACTACAATTTCAAGGCTTTTACCTATGCCTTACAGTTTAGCTGGTATAGTGCAAAATTAGTCCTTAAGTTGAAAAATCAGGTTCTTTACGTAAGAAATGAAGCATAATCCAATTTTCTGATTTTTCAGATAATTATAAGGCCTGCCAATAATGGTAATGCTTTGGTTGGTCTTCTAGCTAAAAAAAAAAACATTTGGTGATAACGGTATATTTTATATTTGTCCTGGGCTTAGCTACATAAAAGTTTTACAACAAACAATAATACAAATTTGTCTCGCAAAAGAATCTGTTTTAGACTGATTGCTAATTGCTAGTTTTATATATTTCAACAGTTAAGAAATTTACATTTAAATCTATTGAAAATAAAGACGAAAACTAAAGATATTTATAGCATTAATTTTTGAAAAGCTGGAATGTTTTCTTAACTTGTTAAAATTGATCACATCAAGAATATAAATAAATTTTTTATATGTACTTTTCATGTAATGAATTACTAACAATTTCCAAAGCAACAGATTAATTAGCTTTTGTAGTCTCGAATTTGTCACAATTTATTTCTTATTTTATGGTTTTTTTCTTCTTTTTAATGTACTTGAAAATTGGGTGATTATTTCTTGCAATAAATTATATTTTTAATGTAATTTTATTGGTGTTGTACGGGTGGAATTTTTTAAATAATGAACCATTTTTCAAAAATAATTGTTACTTTTTTCATTTTATTTATTATGAACAATTTTAAATATATTTACATTTTAATTGAATTATATTCAAGTAATTCTTATTAAAATAGATTTTAAAATATTTTTGGTGTTTTTTTTATGTAAAAGAAAATAACGAAAAACGAAAAGATTGTTTTTACGTCAGGATTTTAATATACTGTGAAAATGAAATAGTTTTTTCTAGGATTATAATAGGATTACATTTTAATGAATGCTTTCTTCTGTTTCAAACTAAGAAATTTATACAAAAACTTTTTTTTCTTGTTGAATTCTGGTAGTTTCTTTTTTTTAAAGTAAGGTAAGTCCTTGCTTGGACTCATTTCCTTTTGTTTTAATTTTTTTTTCTTTTTTTCATGGTTTATTGCATTATTCTGTATAGTGAAAAAAAAAAAACAGTTATAAAAATAGGAACAAAGAAAAATATATCCTTAAGGATGGTAATTTTATTAAAAATAAGCTTTCCTAAGGGAAATATCGTGCTTGTGTATATGGAAGGAAATTAATTTTTGAAGTTTTTTTTTTGTTAAATAAAAATTTTTTAAAAAAGAGAATAGAAAATTTTATTGAAAAATTTGATTCAATTAAATATAGCCGACAGACTAATTTATTTCCGTAATATAAAAACTTGGAAAAATTTTTTTAAAAAAAATTCGAAATCAGTAGAATTTCTTACACGAATATCATTTAATATTTTGTATAAAATAAAATTAGAGGATATATTATGGAATTTGCTATTTTCGATAAGTTCTCAATAAGCATTTTGGTTATATTGCTCAGAACTAATGGTTAATTCTGAGAAACTTTTAGCATCCCAAAATAAATTAGTGCTCTCATATCCCTCCATATATACAACTCTGAATCGATGTTCACGGAGCGACATGCCCAGGCTTTAATCCAAGCTTTATTACCAAAGTTGAGGAGTTCCAAAAATTGTGAATTTTGCTCTTTAAAAATAGAGATAATTATAATGGCTACATTATGTAACACGTTTGAGTAGTTAATCCATGTGGCACTCATTTTGTATACAAACCCAATTTGTCGAATATATTCTGAAACAGTTTGTTAGTGTACCTTAGGGCATTTTACGATCTTTCATGTTGATAAACATGTTCTTCCTCGAAGTCGATGCGAAAAATATCGTCATTCGTTCTAACATGTCTGTGCGACCTTTCAGAACCAACATCTATTCCAAAATCTTTTGACATATTCCTACAGCATTTATTCCTCGGTGACATTTGTAAAGTATTTAGTACCGTAATGAACTTTATCTATAGGCATTTTTCCTGTATTATTCCTTAAAAATGACTTATGATACAGCCGTGTAAAACATCATATACCTAGATAAATGGGCGTAATATTCCTGAACACCTAATAAGGAAGTTTTGTTTTCTTTTAAATTTTTATTATGTACTGCTTTAGTGGTCAAACATTCTTCATACAATTTTTGGATTAATTTTATTCTGAAGATGAAATAATGTTTTTTTGTTTGTGATTTTATAGTTTTCCATTTTTGTTCCCACGAGTAATACGAAATACTAATCTACCGTACATATGCAAAGCTAGTAACAATGGGAGACACCTGGTACTGGTACC
Source organism: Empis livida (assembly GCA_963932195.1). NCBI lineage: Eukaryota > Metazoa > Arthropoda > Insecta > Diptera > Empididae > Empis > Empis livida. The sequence continues at coordinate 41,284,255 of OZ010645.1, forward strand.
CCAATGAGACTGTTCACGTTATCACTTTTATACAACTGATACCATGCATATGTTTATGATACGGATGTTTAGTCGACATCCATATCATAAATAGATGCAGTTCCAAGGGACATCCCTGGGAACTAACACAAGCATAATGGATTGTAAAGCCTACTTAAACCGACCCCCGAATAGAACTCTGCTAAACAAATGATCCCTAATAAGTAATTGGAGAACATTCAAGCTGTTAAAATTTGTTGTAATGTGGCTGTTGAGAGGCCTAATCCTAGCACACAGTGATCTATTACGTATTATGTGCGTGCGCACCAATGTATTCAGCTCAACGTCCGGTACACGCACGTACTGCTTTTTTCACATCTGTTGACCCAGTTTGTTAGATTTCTTTGACTAAATTATGAATTCTAGCCTCAGTAGGTCGATTATGTTAACGAAAAACTTCACGAAGTGCGCGAAAAGTTTTTTATTTGAAATCTACATTTTTATAAAAAGCTTCCAGATATTTTTATATCTACTGTTTGACGCGTTGTTCCACTGTGCATTTACGAAAGACTCAACATGACAAATGTCACAAAAATGACCAAATATTGTTTCATTCACAATTAATTATTTTTAATAATTCAAATTATTTTTTAGATTAAAATTATTTTCCAATTTTCATAAAAATAATATAGATTTCATTAAATAAGGGTATTTTTAATAAATATAATATATTTAATTGATAACATACTATGGCTTTTTTATAAACATTTAATTGGTAATACTATTCGAATAATTCAAAATATTTGATTGAAACTGTGGATATTCAGAAATTAAAATCATATTATTTGAACATGTCAATTTCAGTTTCATGGAATGGTGAACGGCACAATTTTTTTTACAGCTTTACATCAAGTACAATTCTTTCTATAGATTCTATAGAGGACTTACTGAACTTTTCTTTGGTTTTTTTATAAACACAATAATAGTAAAATGTTAATTTTTCGTTAGGTTTCAAAATTTCCTTGAACAATTCGCTTCAAATTACAAATTTGAATTCTTACTAATTTGAATTTTCACATTAACTTTTCTATTTGTTTATTTTATAATTTTGTCTTTATAATAATATTTATATTTATTTAATGATCACTGCGACATAATTAACTTTATATATAAATTCTAAAACTATTTACATGTCTATAATTCAAAAAGATATGTGGAGTAGTATTTAGTATATATATAAATTGTATAATCCAATGCCAACAGCTATAAATGATTTCGTTATAGTTCTTAATGTTAAAAACACTTATATTTACATACACATGCCTCACATCTAAAATAATAATTTAAGTATAATTATATCTTTGCTCTTAACGGAATAACAACATTTTAAACTAATAAATATATACTAACTGTTTTTATGAATATATTCCCTTTTATTTACAAAATGATATTCTTTTCAGAAATTCTGAATTTATCTAAAATTTCTTGATATTTGAAAATATTTTGCCTATTTTTTTTACGAAAATTTATTAATTATTTACCAGCATACAAAAAAATAAAAAATTAACCAACATAAAAATATTATTCTTCAACGTAACAATTATTATTTGGTTTAATTTATATTACATATTTTTTTGTTGTTACCTTGTTCAGAAGATCGATTAAATGTCATTATCCATCATTGCCATCCAGGCATAAAATATATATTTTTACATGAAACAATATAAACTGTATCACATAATTTTTCCTAACGCATATATATTTCTATGACCTTCGTAAAATATTATTTCCATACCCAACAATAAGGTCTACGACAAAGATAAAATACTTGAAAAACACCTGTGATATTATATGTCCTAGAGGATTAATTCATTTCTAGTTGATAGACGATTTTATGATAAACGATAATTTGTGAAAATATAAATTTACTTTATACTTTTGTTACGTATTGTAAATGGTAAGAGATATAAATAATTATTCGACTAATTAAAGTCGGCTATGTGTAGCATAATTAGTAATTTTATTTTTCCATATTTTATATTAAGAAATTATAAAGTATAGTAGCAGAATATATTCGCAAATTTTTTTAAAAATTCTTTTATGTAAGATATTTGTAAAATATGCCAGCTGGAATGAGTAATTCTAATTAAAATTTTTGATTAAAAATCAAATTAGGGCTTCTGCCTAATCAATTTCAAGGCCACAACAACGGTTTATGTTTTCACATTACAAATTTTAGATCCTTTTTCTAAAAAAATATCATCCTTATTTTTGCACACTTTTCTAAATTAATATACAGATTATTTATTTAATCCTATTATATTCAAATCACTTCTGTTTATCACAGTAACCAAAAAAAATTTATATTAAGTAATTTTTATCTTAGTTTATAATATATTATGAAAAAAGAAAACAAGAAATCCTTTTCATTAAATCACTATTCACTATATTACATAACAATTTTTGGAATTTAGATAATATAAATTGATTCAAATTCAATCGACACAAATAATAATTATTAGAATAGCATATATTAATATTTCTTTACACAAATTTCATTATTTATGAAATTTGTGCATTAAATGTGTTATTTTTAAGTACTTTTAAAAAAAAAACCGCATGGTAGGAGATTTGATGTCCGTTCGTACGACCGCCTGGTGAAAACTTTTTCAAATTACGATTTAGGACACTAAATGTATAAGAACCTTAATAGGTCTCCTGACAGGCCACAGCCCTGTGGCCACAGTACGCTATCATCTAGAAAAAATGGGACTAGCTGAAGATAACAAATGTCGCCTCTGTCTATCTGACAAAGAGGATACAGAACATCTACTATGCTACTGTGAAGCAGCGGCACGTAGAAGATTAAATCATCTGGGAAAAGGCACCCTTACCCCAGATAAACTAGCCTATTCGGCTCCCGAGAACATATTAAGTTTCTTCAGATCTCTTAATATTGGCTAGGGAAAGGGGCAATAAATGCACAATAGATCTTTTAGGTCGCAGTGCTCTCTCATGCTCCCCTCAAAAAAAAAAAAAAAAAAAATGTACACATAAAATGTTACCAGACCTCCTCATTACAAAAGTTGAAGTGAAATGTAATATTTAAAAATTACTTTCAGGGCTTCAGCGTAATTTGCGTTTTCTGGAAATCGTGTTTTCTAATGAAAAATTTTATGTTAAGTAGTAAATATTCTCCAAAATTCTACACCGTATGTTACAATCAGAAAGTAATTTTTTACTTACTGTTACAGAATTTATTAAGTAATTTTTTACTTACTACTATTACATACATATATACATATATAGTAAGGAAGGTTTTGTTGCTTTTAGAAACCCAAATTGATACTTTTTAACAGATTTCTTTGTCGGTCTGTATGTAGACAGTACATGTCCCTACCAAACGTAGTAGAACTACATTTATAGTAGAACTGATATAGTAGAAATTTCTTATTTAAACTTCGAATGTGAATATCTCAATCTCAATTTCAGTATAGATATGTAAATCGATATAGATATGTAATTCGGAATACTTTTGGTATAGATATGTAAACCGGAATTAGTAGTAAATAAATTATTCACTACCAATTTTACAACCGAGAAATATTTCAAACATTTTTTTTAAAGAGAAGTCGATTTTGTAAGACAAGCTATTACATTTTTTTAATTATAATTATTTAAATAATAACAACTGTCAGTAATATTTAAATAATAAAATTTTTATTCCACAATATGATGTTTTAGTATTTTATAGTTATGGTCGGTTTGTGGTGTGTGTTCACCCATTCTTTTTTATATTAAATGAGATTTGTTTTTAATCATATTGCAGTTTATTATTTTTCTTAAATTAATAACTTAAATTACGAAAGCATATTGTGCTAACAAATGATATTTTAAACTTATTTATGGAGTAGTTTTTCACCAAATTTTACTACCATTTGCTAATAAAGTATTATGCTAAAGTATTTTACCAGCATTTGTTAGCAAAATATGGTAAAAAGTTACACCATAAATGTTTTATTCACACCTTAATAATTAAGATTTTTTTTTCCAAATGTTGAAACATTAAAATACTTTCTTTTCAATTTAATATTTTTAATATTTGCACGCAGAAGACTTTCTAGTTGGTTTTTATAAAATAAAATAACCAAACTAAAATTGTGATCCTGGTAAAGACTTAAATATACACAATTTTGTAATATCTATCAAATATAAGAACTTATAATAAAACTTAACCATAATAGCCACTGTGTAACAGAGATGACGGTGAAAAAAAATAATATAAATATAATAATCTTTACCACACAAGGACATGATGTCCTTTCATAATGATTCAAACATTTTTGTTTTCTTTCGTCTTAGCTATTTATATATTTTATTCAATATCATTTATTTTGTCTTTCTGCTACTATTATATTATGTCACAAATTTTTCATGTTCGTCGCCTATTTCTAAAAGAGCATTTTTTTTTTGTGTATACATAATATTCATAAATATAAAACGGTATGTACAAAACTTCCTTGCTTATATTTTTGGTATACTACTACTATTTTTATTATCGCCATAGAAAATCGCATTTATATTTATGACGACATTTGCAGACATAATCACCTTAATTGAAACTCTCAACATGAAAAACCATAAAATATCAAGACAAACCCACAATCTTTTTAGATATTAAACAGAAAACAGACGGGTAAATATATATTTTTTTTATATATAAATATAAAAGCTTTGGTGTTGCTTGTTAACAATTTTTTTTTTTTTTAGAATCCTTTAAACTCTTTTCACTTGTATACGGTATAGATAAATTGTATATAAGAGCAGGGAAAAAAAGAGTCTTTTCTTTTTTCGGATTTTTATTTAATATTTTGTCTTTAAGAAAATTTAATGCTTAATAAGAAACAGATATCCATAAGCAAAAATTATATCTTTTCTTATACATACATATATATTTTTAAGTAATCTTATTATTAAATTTAGTAATTTTGTTTAATAGTTTCTGCCAGTTCATAGTTTTATATATAAATTTATGGCATAAATTTTCTGGGGATAGTAAATTTTTAAACTAAAATTTTAATAAAAATTTTGCTTTTACGATAATTAACTATATTTGTAACATATATATTTGGTATACTACATTCTTTTTTTATATTAAATGAGATTTGTATATATACGTTTTAAATATTTGAATTTGTGGAAATATTATGTGAAATAATATATTTTTTATCAACATAATTTTTTTTTATTTTTCTTAATTATTTTGTAATTATAGATTACTATTTTTTCTATAGCAAATTAAAAACATATCTTGTAAATTAATAATCTGTACTGTCGAATTCTAAAGTATATTAACATTTATAAATTTATAACATGGGTAGTAGTCTAGTCTAGACATTTGTTGTAATTTATACATGAAATAAGTTTATGTGGAGCATACTTAAGCTTAAGTGAAATAAGTTTATATGGAGCATACTTAAGCTTACGTTAAGTAACATTATGAGTTTACAATTTTAAAATTCTATAAAAACATAACCGAAAGAAATCAAACTCATAATGCGTATACCGACAATTTTAGTCTGAATACGCAAACAAAAAATTTTGCATACTATTTCTGGACCGAAAATATCCAAAACTGGATGAAAGTTAATGCAAATGTACTGCGATAAAAATTTTCAGAAACAAGACAACTGCAAAAATCTCATACTGCATAAATATTAAGATTAAATGAATCACAATTTTGTTAGGATCAATTTATAATTATAAATAACGCAACCAATTTTTTTAGATAAAAATATATTATAAAATAGCAATATCTAAACTGGATTTAAATAAAATAATCTATCGGTCTAGAGTCTAGGTGATGGATTATACACTTTATAGTTAGACATAAATTAATTTCAAAAGACGTTATTTTAAAAAGCTTTATATAGTACACAAATTCTTAAATTCATTCTACAAATTATAGTTATATTTAAATTTTTCCACCCAAAGTACTTAGGAAAACATATTTTTAAAAATTTATTCAATATGTTTTTGTTTTTTTGGACGAAATAGCAATTTTGACAAAATAACAATTTTTACTCATGACAGGTTATGTATAAATGTTGTTGTCCTAAGTTTTAGTTTAATGACTGTTGGGTTATTTTAATACTCTTATTATTAATTTTTTTTAGGGTTTGGCAGATTGTTAAACTCCTGCTAACGATATATCTACAAAATTTCAGTAAAATATTATGCTAGCAAATGTATCCATAATAGCTTTATATTTATATACATATGGTTAGGTTATTAAGGTTTACTGTTTTTATCAAGCTATTTAAAGGAACTTTAAGGGTTCAACAGACTGTGTACAAAAAATTCTAATACGAAAATTTTGGTATTTAAGTATCTTCTTTTTTAATTTTAATATAATACAAACTTAGCCACATGAATTATTATGAAATGTAAGTAATAATTTTCATTTAGTATTGGTGAGAATTAAATTGATTTAAATATTCCCAGGAATTTTAGTCGAGACAGATATTTCGGGCGTATATAAACAAGACATAAAGTGAAATCATAGAATTTTCAGGTAATATACATATATAAAAACTATAAAGAACATGTTAATGGAGATTGTAAAATTTGACCTGGAAAATTACGGTAAGAAAAAATATTATTATTTAATAATAATTAATTGTAGTCATTATTTTTCTTCATTCCCAATTTCACTTACTGTACTATTAAGTTTACTTCATTTTGGGAGATAATAGATTCGTAAGTTTAAGTGGTACATAAACATAACTTTATTAATAAATATGAATTATCAGTCACAAATCTACAGTCCAAACTATCTGGAAAGTAAAGATTTCAAAATTTCAAAATAAAGTTCAAGGTAATGATATTATCATTAAATTATAACTATAAGTACTAATTTATAAGTATTTCTTTTTCATACAAGTCTAAATAGACTAAATAGAGTAAATACTCTAACTCAAATTTCTTGTACCTACTTAACATTTTCTTTTACACTGTTATACTTTGTGGAGCAACCAAATAATTCAAAAATAAAAAACTATATTATTTTATAAAGATATTACAAAATAGAAAATGCATTTATGTGTCCAAAATACAATTTATAGTAATCAATTTTTTTTTCTATCAAAACTTATTTTTCGTAATGATATCAATTTTCAGAAAAACTTATTTTATTTTCGTCTTAAAATCACTTTTCACTGGTACTGAATCAACCACAAATTTTAACAATTTTTTTTTTAAAGAACTTTTTACTACTTTTTATATTTTGATTGCTAGAAAAATATAGAGTTGGGTGCCAGGAAATAAGTTCTTTATAAAATAAAATTAATGCTATAAATAATATAGTATCAATGATAATAAGAAATCTATATACATATACAATTGAAATTTCAACCACAAAACTAAATATTTCTTATTTGACCAAATATTTTACTGCTTTTAGCGCCAAAAATCATGTGCAAGGAGGTATAATGATTAAATCGATTTTGAAAGATATGCACTTATATTTGTTGGTAATAAAAATAAAAACTATTTTTACTTATTTCTCCAAAAAAAAAAAAATCTTTTGCAGCAAACCCAGTATATACAAAAAAAAAAAATAAAGGAAACTATACGTTTTTAAGGTGATTTATAAAAACACCTGAGTGCATTTATAAATCACTTTTTGCATCTACGTTCAGCTTGTTATATTTATATTCTTTAAAAGCTTTTTCTTGTTTTTTCTCTCTTCTTTTTTGTTTAAAAAAAGGTACATTTAAAACGTACAAATGAAGGAAAAGCACACTGATCCTTAATTTTTATTCTTTTCGTTAACTGTTACATATATATGTATATGTATATAAAGTTTATCATACACTATAGTTAAGATAATTTTTGCTAAAATGGTTTTTGTGCGAAACTATAACATTAAATAAGAAAATTTATGGTATCACAATAACAGTTAATTCTAAAGATTTATTACTTACTTTTAAGATCATTTTAATTATATTAGCGTGAATTAGAAAGTTATGGTAATTTATTATTAGAATAATAAATTAGGTAAATTAAAATGTGACAGACAATTAATATATAAAATTTAAAAAATAATCTAGATATTAAGAAATCTAGATATTTTAAAATATCAAAATACATATATAATATTATTTTAATCAACAAATTTTAATTCAAAATAAACTATATTAGATATTAAATTAAATATGATTATATTTGAAGGAGTTATACATGTCAAAAAATTTTGATTTAATTCAAGCACACAATTTTTAAGAAGAAAAATCAGTGATCAAATAAAGACTAGTAATAATATTTTTTATGATAAACTCTTCCTGAATTATATTGATTTTTCAATTCTATCTGCAAAAAATAAATCTGATAAAAAGATTTCAGTTTGCAGAGCGCATATTTTATTATAATTGAAGGCTGTAGTAATCATGACTGTCTGTGCAAATTTATTACATATTACATATCATATTTGTCGTAATAAATAAATTAAATTTTCTCCGTAAAAATCTTAATATCACACTTAATTTACCTATATATTTGAACACTAATTTATATATATATATTTTTTTGCTTATAGTCAAATTTACAAGCAGTTTGTCTTTTGTGTAAAATAAATTTCATTTAAACATTTATAATTTTTCTAAGATATGAAACGGACATCTTTTGTTCAAAGTTTATTCATAATTTATGAATTTTCTAACAAAAGAAATTTGTATGCACTGAACACTAGGTAAATTTTTAGAATTATAAGAGATTCACGTAAATGGGGTAAAATTATTTTTGTACGAGTGTATTATATAATTTAAGATTTTTAAATATTTTATTAAGGTGAAAAAATGTGTTAAATTTTACGGAAATAAAATCTTTCAAGTAATTAGATTTGGCTCTTCTTTGAGAACATTATTTACATAAAACCAGAAATTGAAAAGGAATAAAACTTTAGTACGGGGAAAAAATTATGTAGTGATCGTATTTTTGTTCTATAAATTTACAAATATTGCTCTGTGAGTAAAGTAAATTATAGTGTCCTTGATTTCTGATTCGGAGATACGATAAATATTTATTTTTGACAATATATGCGAAAAAACTATTTATTAATATTACGTACGCTTCCATCTAATGGAGTCAATAATTAATTTTCTATTCATTTTCAAATGAAATATCATTGTAAAATTTTGTTCTTTTAATATTTTGAAATATTTAATTATTATAGAAAGTTTTCGAATTATTTATGCTCGCCTCAATTTTAATTTAGCTTGCGGATATTATATACGATATATTCGGTAAAACCACAAATTCTAAATTTTTTCATAATATTAAGGAAATAAAATTGACTTTAAAAATAACTTCTATTTGTTTTTTTCTTTTCATTAAAATTATAGTGCAAATGAAAATATAAAATTAGTATTTTAGATAGTAGAAATATATAAAAATATGTGCAAACAATATGCAATTAAATTTACTATCATAAACATTCGTTTAATAGTTTTTATCTGTGGTTTTCATTGTATATTTTGTTAAACTATTGATTGGCATGCAATTTCATTAGTTTGCTATATCTATATGTAACAAAAAATATTAAAATAAAGGCATTGTAATAGTCGAAATATCTATAAATAAAAACAATATGTTTTTATAAATTAAAGAATTGTAGAAAGGTAAAATGTACAATATCCACAATTAATTTGTTCTAGAGTTGTCTCAAGTTTTGGTTTTTTGACCAGAATGTATACTAAACAATATCGAAAATTTTATCAGAAATATCTGTTTATTTTAATTATACTCTACTATATATATATATATATATATATATATATATATATATATATATATATATATATATATATATATATATATATATATATATATATATATATATATATATATATATATATATATATATATATATATTCTTCTGGTGGTATTTAAAAATAATTTGTAGAATGTATGGTTATAGTATAATTCCAATTTGGGATATTATATGTTTTTTAAAAGAGATATATATATATATAAAATAAAATTTAAAATATACTATTGGTCAATTTTAAAAAGGTTTTTTAAAATATTCTATAAAAATAAAACCGTAATTATATTTTTATATAAATGTAACACTAAAAAATAAAAACGATTAGGTCTTCAGCGACGCCATATTTAAGATCTTATGTGCAGGAATTTTCGCAGTGTGAAAGGGTAAGCTTTGCACGCGGTAACCTGTTCAAATATTTATTTGATATTTTCCACGTATTTTCCCCATAAGTTCTAAATGTTCCTCAAATTGGAATATTTAGAGCTTCGATTAAGTATTTAATTTAGTAACTTAATTCTATTCCTCTGTAAATCATTTCGGTTGGATCAATAAAGTACATTCCAATCTTTATTACAAAGAAGCTTTTTCCTTGTAAACTTTATCATTTAAAAATTTTGGTTTTTTAATATTTTAAATAATCAGAAATTCGTTGTATTGTAATTGTTCAAAAAGTTATTTATTTATTTTTTGATATACGTTGAAACTCCCTTTCTCCGGAAATAAACGTCTGTTCAACATTTCACTTATTTATTTTTTCTTTTATTGACAGTAAAAAAGTGAAAAAAACACAAAAATATACGAAAAAATTCTAAATGATATTAATTTAGTTAGTAGACGTATGATTAAGGAATAAAAAAATTGAAAAAATGTTAAATGACAGGTGATAAACTATGGTTCAGCAGGTGCGCGCAATAATTCAATTAAAGGTTTTGTATCTACTTTTCACTCTATTTTTCATAAATTAAATTTTTTTCTAGCAAAATTGTTCTTCCTCAATCATTTTCTAGATGCCACGTAGAAATGAATATACTCGTACACTATATATATTGACGAATTTGAATTTCGCGATAAGAATTGAAATTAATGATAAGGGATTATACGATAGAATGAAGTGAAAGGAAATAGATGTGCTTTACATATAGGTTAACGATTATATTGAAATTTAATGATTTCCTCTTATCGATGCTACGAACGAATTTATCTATTCTGATAAATTTTTCTCAAAAAATTTCATAAAAAATGTCCATGAAATAATAAAAAAAAAAGATTCTTTGACGAGCAATATTCTGTTATTACAGCATAAACTAAATTATTTTAGATCATTATATGTTCAAATTTTAAAATCATGCATTTTTTTTTCAAAAGATTTGATGCTACTTTAATACCAATAGACTATTTTACTACTCTTACTCTTTGGCGCTACAGCTCGTGACGGGCCTGGGCCTCCCTTAAAGGGTCCTCTAACATTTTATTGCAATTTGGCCCTACTAATTTTATATGGATTCCGAACCATAAATTTCTTTATAGTGAAGAAACTATTAATTGCAATAAGCTAATGGTTTTATTAGTGAGACATTTGTTGTTAGCGATTTCGTTCATAGTTTTAAGAGCTATTTTCGAGAAAAAATCGCTTATGATACCAGTCCTCTATGTGTAAATTGTTTCCATTTATAATATAGCATAGGAAATATAAAATATTGTTCGACACTACATTTGGAAAAATTGTAATTCCCATTTTCAAAAACATGTTTTTTAATATAAATGGAAGTATTTCATTATAATTGGCTCCACTTTAGAGAAGTTTTAAAGAGTAAAGATTAGTAGGACCTTAGTTAGAAATATAATAAAGAGATAACTAAATGCTGCCTAGTATAATTTAAGATTTTGCGACTAGGGGCGTTCCATTTAATTCCATACAATTCTTGGTTCGGTGGCTTGAAAGGGAAAGGATCGAGTTCACCGTACACCAAGACTACAAAGTGCCCTTCTCTTCGCCCCCATCGGCGGCTGAATACGAAGTCTTCTTACAGCACGCCGATCCACCCTACTTCACTCTTGAAGGAGATTAGAATACCAGAATCCGAAAGATCTATCAGGAAATGGTTACCCAAATGTTTTAATCTTTTTTATTTGATGGCAAGACAACTGCATAGCAGGTGCTCCACCGTTACTTCCTCATCACCGCAGCCTTTTCAGATGGACTCTGCCAATAAACTAAGCCGTGATTGGCAGAGTTTATTGGCAGTGTCCATATGTAGAAAAAATATGTACATTAGCGACTCTTGTAAATAAACTTTAAGATTGCTTATTCGTGTAGTTTATTCCGTACAATAAATATTCTCCAAAAATAATGTCAGGTGACACGTTTAAAAGGTAGTGATTATTAGGTAGTGATTATAACATAAAGGGTTATATTATTATAATAAAATAAAAGGTTGCAAGTAGGGATGCTACACTGTAAAATATAAAAGTATTAATCTTTTCAATTTTAATGCGGTTTTCTCAAGTACTTATAGAAAAACATTTTTGACAAACAGTATACAGATAAATCCCTCTAACTGAAATAACCACGGGACCGAAAAATTAATTGTATTTAGAGAGTATTTTCCTTTATAGGGAGTTTTTGAAAAAAAAATATTAAAAAGTAATACAAGTTTAATAATTTAATAACAAATTAAAATAAAATGGAAATATTTAGTAAATAATTAAAATTATTTTCATTAACTAATTTATCTAAACAATGGTATTTTTCAAAAACTTCATGTGGTACGTTTTCGGTTGTTAGCAGATTCTTATGTATTATATGTAGTGCATTATTAATTTCTAATTTAGAAGGTTTATTGATTGATAGGTTTACTTCAGGAACAATATAATCTATATCGATATTTTCATCATTTAGCTCAATATTTTCATCATCTATTCTGGTGACATTTTCTATTATATCTTGGTCGGTGAATATATCAGTTACAATTACATCATTATCAGTATTTACATATTCTGAAAATTCTTGATTGTCGCTGGCTAATAAATTCTTTTCAAGTGGTAAACGCAATTGAATTAATGGAATATGATCCTCTAAGTCCCACTCTTCACTGAGAATACCAAAACCAGTTTTATTAAAGCTGGTTTTGTTGCAGTTTTCACATTGCACGCCCACACTTTATACAACTCGTTTATTGCATCTAATTATGTTATGATTGTTATATTCCATATCTCCTAATTTTTTAATTACAATGTTCTTTCGATAATAATGTTTTAAGTTTTTTATTATCCCTAAATCCATAGGTTGCACCATGCTGGTCATGATCGGAGAGAAATATATTATTAACTTAATTGAACGTAATTTTGAATATTTTTCGAAAAGGTCTTCAGAAATGAGCTAGAAATTAAATGCCCTACACGGAGATACCAAATATGTGGGGATTGCTTCCAGTTTTCAGGGTTTTCATTTTTTTGCTACAAATTCTGATGTTTTGTATTGAATCTCATTAAATTTCCATATTTTCCCGATTTCTCGGGTAATGTTGAATATTTTTCGAAAAGGTCTTCGGAAATGCCCTAGAATTTAAATTCCCTACACGGAGATATCAAATATGTGGGGATTGGTTTCAGTTTTATGGGTTTTCATTTTTTTGCTACAAATTCTAATGTTTTGTATTGAATCTCATTAAATTTCCATATTTTCCCGATTTCTTGGGCAATTTTGAATATTTTTCGAAAAGTTCTTCGGAAATTCGCTAGAAATTAAAATCCCTACACGGAAATACCAAATATGTGGGGATTGCTTTCAGTTTTAAGGGTTTTCATTTTTTTGCTACAAATTCTAATGTTTTGTATTGAATCTAATTAAATTTCCATATTTTCCCGATTTCTTGCGCAATTTTGAATATTTTTCGAAAAGGTCTTCGGAAATTCGCTAGAAATTAAAATCCCTACACGGAAATACCAAATATGTGGGGCTTGCTTTCAGTTTCAAGGATTTTCATTTTTTTGCTACAAATTCTAATGTTTTGTATTGAATCTAATTAAATTTCCATATTTTCCCGATTTTTTGGGCAATGTTGAATATTTTTCGAAAATGTCTTCGGAAATTCGCTAGAAATTAAATTCCCTACACGGAAATACCAAATATGTGGGGATTGCTTTCAGTTTTAAGGGTTTTCATTTTTTTGCTACAAATTCTGATGTTTTGTATTGAATCTCATTGAATTTCCATAATTTCCCGATTTTTTTGGGCAATTTTATATATTTTTCGAAAAGGTCTTCGGAAATGCGCTAGAAATTAAATTCCCTACACGGTGATATCAAATATGTGGCGATTGCTTTCAGTTTTAAGGGTTTTCATTTTTTTGCTACAAATTCTGATGTTTTGTATAGAATCTCATTAAATTTCCATATTTTCCCGATTTTTTGGGCAATTTTGAATATTTTTCGAAAAGGTCTTTGGAAATGCGATAGAATTTAAATGACCTACACGGAGATACCAAATATGTGGGGATTGCTTCCAGTTTTCAGGGTTTTCATTTTTTTGCTACAAATTCTGATGTTTTGTATTGGATCTCATTAAATTTCCATATTTTCCCGATTTCTCGGGTAATGTTGAATATTTTTCGAAAACGTCTTCGGAAATGCCCTAGAATTTAAATTCCCTACACGGAGATATCAAATATGTGGGGATTGGTTTCAGTTTTAAGGGTTTTCATTTTTTTGCTACAAATTCTAATGTTTTGTATTGAATCTCATTCAATTTCCATATTTTCCCGATTTTTTGGGCAATTTTGAATATCTTTCGAAAAGGTCTTCGGAAATGCGCTAGAAATTAAATTCCCTACACGGTGATATCAAATATGTGGCGATTGCTTTCAGTTTTAAAGGTTTTCATTTTTTTGCTACAAATTCTGATGTTGTGTATTGAATCTCGTTAAATTTCCATATTTTCCCGATTTCTTGGGCAATTTTGAATATTTTTCGAAAAGGTCTTCGGAAATGCGCTAGAAATTAAATTCCCTACACGGAGATATCAAATATGTGGGGATTGCTTTCAGTTTTAAGGGTTTTCATTTTTTTGCTACAAATTCTGATGTTGTGTATTGAATCTCATTAAATTTCCATATTTTCCCGATTTCTTGAGCAATTTTGAATATTTTTCGAAAAGTTCTTCGGAAATTCGCTAGAAATTAAAATCCCTACACGGAAATACCAAATATGTGGGGATTGCTTTCAGTTTTAAGGGTTTTCATTTTTTTGCTACAAATTCTAATGTTTTGTATTGAATCTAATTAAATTTCCATTATTTCCCGATTTCTTGGGAAATTTTGAATATTTTTCGAAAAGGTTTTCGGAAATTCGCTAGAAATTAAATTCCCTACACGGAAATACCAAATATGTGGGGATTGCTTTCAGTTTTAAGGGTTTTCATTTTTTTGCTACAAATTCTGATGTTTTGTATTGAATCTCATTGAATTTCCATATTTTCCCGATTTCTTGGGCAATTTTGAATATTTTTCGAAAAGGTCTTCGAAAATGCACTAGAAATTAAATTCCCTACACGGTGATATCAAATATGTGGCGATTGCTTTCAGTTTTAAGGGTTTTCATTTTTTTGCTACAAATTCTGATCTTTTGTATTGAATCTCATTGAATTTCCATAATTTCCCGATTTTTTTGGGCAATTTTAAATATTTTTCGAAAAGGTCTTCGGAAATGCGCTAGAAATTAAATTCCCTACACGGAAATACCAAATATGTGGGGATTGCTTTCAGTTTTAAGGGTTTTCATTTTTTTGCTACAAATTCTAATGTTTTGTATTGAATCTCATTAAATTTCCATATTTTCCCGATTTCTTGGGCAATTTTGAATATTTTTCGAAAAGTTCTTCGGAAATTCGATAGAAATTAAAATCCCTACACGGAAATACCAAATATGTGGGGATTGCTTTCAGTTTTAAGGGTTTTCATTTTTTTGCTACAAATTCTAATGTTTTGTATTGAATCTAATTAAATTTCCATATTTTCCCGATTTCTTGCGCAATTTTGAATATTTTTCGAAAAGGTCTTCGGAAATTCGCTAGAAATTAAAATCCCTACACGGAAATACCAAATATGTGGGGCTTGCTTTCAGTTTCAAGGGTTTTCATTTTTTTGCTACAAATTCTAATGTTTTGTATTGAATCTAATTAAATTTCCATATTTTCCCGATTTCTTGGGCAATTTTGAATATTTTTCGAAAAGGTTTTCGGAAATTCGCTAGAAATTAAATTCCCTACACGGAAATACCAAATATGTGGGGATTGCTTTCAGTTTTAAGGGTTTTCATTTTTTTGCTACAAATTCTGATGTTTTGTATTGAATCTCATTGAATTTCCATAATTTCCCGATTTTTTTGGGCAATTTTATATATTTTTCGAAAAGGTCTTCGGAAATGCGCTAGAAATTAAATTCCCTACACGGTGATATCAAATATGTGGCGATTGCTTTCAGTTTTAAGGGTTTTCATTTTTTTGCTACAAATTCTAATGTTTTGTATTGAATCTCATTCAATTTCCATATTTTCCCGATTTTTTGGGCAATTTTGAATATTTTTCGAAAAGGTCTTCGGAAATTCGCTAGAAATTAAAATCCCTACACGGAAATACCAAATATGTGGGGCTTGCTTTCAGTTTCAAGGGTTTTCATTTTTTTGCTACAAATTCTAATGTTTTGTATTGAATCTCATTAAATTTCCATATTTTACCTATTTTTTGGGCAATTTTGAATATTTTTCGAAAAGGTCTTCGGAAATTCGCTAGAAATTAAAATCCCTACACGGAAATACCAAATATGTGGGGCTTGCTTTCAGTTTCAAGGATTTTCATTTTTTTGCTACAAATTCTAATGTTTTGTATTGAATCTCATTGAATTTCCATAATTTCCCGATTTTTTTGGGCAATTTTAAATATTTTTCGAAAAGGTCTTCGGAAATTCGCTAGAAATTAAATTCCCTACACGGAGATACAAAATATGTGGTGATTGCTTCCAGTTTTCTGGGTTTTTATTTTTTTGCTACAAATTCTGATGTTTTGTATTGGATCTCATTAAATTTCCATATTTTCCCGATTTCTCGGGTAATGTTGAATATTTTTCGAAAAGGTCTTCGGAAATGCCCTAGAATTTAAATTCCCTACACGGAGATATCAAATATGTGGGGATTGGTTTCAGTTTTAAGGGTTTTCATTTTTTTGCTACAAATTCTAATGTTTTGTATTGAATCTCATTCAATTTCCATATTTTCCCGAATTTTTGGGCAATTTTGAATATTTTTCGAAAAGGTCTTCGGAAATGCGCTAGAAATTAAATTCCCTACACGGTGATATCAAATATGTGGCGATTGCCTTCAGTTTTAAAGGTTTTCATTTTTTTGCTACAAATTCTGATGTTGTGTATTGAATCTCGTTAAATTTCCATATTTTCCCGATTTGTTGGGCCATTTTGAATATTTTTCGAAAAGGTCTTCGGAAATGCGCAAGAATTTAAATGCCCTACACGGAGATACCAAATATGTGGGGATTGCTTCCAGTTTTCAGGGTTTTCATTTTTTTGCTACAAATTCTGATGTTTTGTATTGGATCTCGTTAAATTTCCATATTTTCCCGATTTCTTGGGCAATTTTGAATATTTTTCGAAAAGGTCTTCGGAAATGCGCTAGAAATTAAATTCCCTACACGGAGATATCAAATATGTGGGGATTGCTTTAAGTTTTAAGGGTTTTCATTTTTTTGCTACAAATTCTGATGTTGTGTATTGAATCTCATTAAATTTCCATATTTTCCCGATTTCTTGAGCAATTTTGAATATTTTTCGAAAAGTTCTTCGGAAATTCGCTAGAAATTAAAATCCCTACACGGAAATACCAAATATGTGGGGATTGCTTTCAGTTTTAAGGGTTTTAATTTGTTTGCTACAAATTCTAATGTTTTGTATTGAATCTAATTAAATTTCCATATTTTCCCGATTTCTTGGGCAATTTTGAATATTTTTCGAAAAGGTTTTCGGAAATTCGCTAGAAATTAAATTCCCTACACGGAAATACCAAATATGTGGGGATTGCTTTCAGTTTTAAGGGTTTTCATTTTTTCGCTACAAATTCTGATGTTTTGTATTGAATCTCATTAAATTTCCATAATTTCCCGATTTTTTTGGGCAATTTTAAATATTTTTCGAAAAGGTCTTCGGAAATGCGCTAGAAATTAAATTCCCTACACGGTGATATCAAATATGTGGCGATTGCTTTCAGTTTTAAAGGTTTTCATTTTTTTGCTACAAATTCTGATGTTGTGTATTGAATCTCGTTAAATTTCCATATTTTCCCGATTTCTTGGGCAATTTTGATTATTTTTCGAAAAGGTCTTCGGAAATGCACTAGAAATTAAATTCCCTACACGGAGATACCAAATATGTGGTGATTGCTTCCAGTTTTCAGGGTTTTCATTTTTTTGCTACAAATTCTGATGTTTTGTATTGGATCTCATTAAATTTCTATATTTTCCCGATTTCTCGGGTAATGTTGAATATTTTTCGAAAAGGTCTTCGGAAATGCCCTAGAATTTAAATTCCCTACACGGAGATATCAAATATGTGGGGATTGGTTTCAGTTTTAAGGGTTTTCATTTTTTTGCTACAAATTCTAATGTTTTGTATTGAACCTCATTCAATTTCCATATTTTCCCGAATTTTTGGGCAATTTTGAATATTTTTCGAAAAGGTCTTCGGAAATGCGCTAGACATTAAATTCCCTACACGGTGATATCAAATATGTGGCGATTGCTTTCAGTTTTAAAGGTTTTCATTTTTTTGCTACAAATTCTGATGTTGTGTATTGAATCTCGTTAAATTTCCATATTTTCCCGATTTCTTGGGCAATTTTGAATATTTTTCGAAAAGGTCTACGAAAATGCGCTAGAAATTAAATTCCCTACACGGTGATATCAAATATGTGGCGATTGCTTTCAGTTTTAAGGGTTTTCATTTTTTTGCTACAAATTCTGATGTTGTGTATTGAATCTCATTAAATTTCCATATTTTCTCGATTTCTTGGGCAATTTTGAATATTTTTCGAAAAGTTCTCCGGAAATTCGCTAGAAATTAAAATCCCTACACGGAAATACCAAATATGTGGGGATTGCTTTCAGTTTTAAGGGTTTTCATTTTTTTGCTACAAATTCTAATGTTTTGTATTGAATCTCATTAAATTTCCATATTTTCCCGATTTCTTGGGCAATTTTGAATATTTTTCGAAAAGGTCTTCGGAAATTCGCTAGAAATTAAAATACATATACGGAAATACCAAATATGTGGGGCTTGCTTTCAGTTTTAAGGGTTTTCATTTTTTTGCTACCAATTCTAATGTTTTGTATTGAATCTAATTAAATTTCCATATTTTCCCGATTTTTTGGGCAATGTTGAATATTTTTCGAAAATGTCTTCGGAAATTCGCTAGAAATTAAATTCCCTACACGGAATTACCAAATATTGCTTTCAGTTTTAAGGGTTTTCATTTTTTTGCTACAAAGTCTGATGTTTTGTATTGAATCTCATTAAATTTCCATATTTTCCCGATTTTTTGGGCAATTTTGAATATTTTTCGAAAAGGTCTTCGGAAATGCGCTAGAAATTAAATTCCCTACACGGTGATATCAAATATGTGGCGATTGCTTTCAGTTTTAAGGGTTTTCATTTTTTTGCTACAAATTCTGATGTTTTGTATTGAATCTCATTGAATTTCCATAATTTCCCGATTTTTTTGGGCAATTTTAAATATTTTTCGAAAAGGTCTTGGGAAATTCGCTAGAAATTAAATTCCCTACACGGAAATACCAAATATGTGGGGATTGCTTTCAGTTTTAAGGGTTTTCATTTTGTTGCTACAAATTCTGATGTTTTGTATTGAATCTCATTAAATTTCCATATTTTCCCGATTTCTCGGGCAATTTTGAAAATTTTTCGAAAAGGTCTTCGGAAATGTGCTAGAAATTAAATTCCCTACACGGTGATATCAAATATGTGGCGATTGCTTTCAGTTTTAAGGGTTTTCATTTTTTTGCTACAAGTTCTGATGTTTTGTATTGAATCTCATTAAATTTCCATATTTTCCCGATTTTTTGGGCTATTTTGAATATTTTTCGAAAAGGTCTTCGGAAATCCACTAGAAATTAAATTCCGTACACGGAAATACCAAATATGTGGCGATTGCTTTCAGTTTTAAGGGTTTTCATTTTTTTGCTACAAATTCTGATGTTTTGTATTGAATCTCATTAAATTTCCATATTTTCCCGATTTTTTGGGCTATTTTGAATATTTTTCGAAAAGGTCTTCGGAAATTCGCTAGAAATTAAATGCCCTACACGGAAATACCACATATGTGGTGATTTCTTTCAGTTTTAAGGGTTTTCATTTTTTTGCTATAAATTCTAATGTTTTGTATTGAATCTCATTAAATTTCCATATTTTCCCGATTTTTTGGGCAATTTTGAATATTTTTCGAAAAGGTCTTTGGAAATGCGCTAGAATTAAATTCCCTACACGGTGATACCAAATATGTGGGGATTGCTTTCAGTTTTAAGGTTTTCATTTTTTTGCTACAAATTCTGATGTTTTGTATTGGATCTCATTAAATTTCCATATTTTCCCGATTTCTCGGGTAATGTTGAATATTTTTCGAAAAGGTCTTCGGAAATGCCCTAGAATTTAAATTCCCTACACGGAGATATCAAATATGTGGGGATTGGTTTCAGTTTTAAGGGTTTTCATTTTTTTGCTACAAATTCTAATGTTTTGTATTGAATCTCATTGAATTTCCATAATTTCCCGATTTTTTTGGGCAATTTTGAATATTTTTCGAAAAGGTCATCGGAAATGCGCTAGAAATTAAATTCCGTACTCAGTGATACCAAATATGTGGGGATTGCTTTCAGTTTTAAGGGTTTTCATTTTTTTGCTACAAATTCTGATGTTTTGTATTGAATCTCATTAAATTTCCATATTTTCCCGATTTCTCGGGCAATTTTGAAAATTTTTCGAAAAGGTCTTCGGAAATGTGCTAGAAATTAAATTCCCTACACGGTGATATCAAATATGTGGCGATTGCTTTCAGTTTTAAGGGTTTTCATT
This sequence comes from Empis livida, assembly GCA_963932195.1. Lineage (NCBI taxonomy): Eukaryota > Metazoa > Arthropoda > Insecta > Diptera > Empididae > Empis > Empis livida. Next base: position 41,305,204 of record OZ010645.1, read on the forward strand.
TTTTTGCTACAAATTCTGATGTTTTGTATTGAATCTCATTAAATTTCCATATTTTCCCGATTTTTTTGGCAATTTTGAATATTTTTCGAAAAGGTCTTCGGAAATCCACTAGAAATTAAATTCCGTATACGGAAATACCAAATATGTGGCGATTGCTTTCAGTTTTAAGGGTTTTCATTTTTTTGCTACAAATTTTGATGTTTTGTATTGAATCTCATTAAATTTCCATATTTTCCCGATTTTTTGGGCTATTTTGAATATTTTTCGAAAAGGTCTTTGGAAATGCGCTAGAATTAAATTCCCTACACGGTGATACCAAATATGTGGGGATTGCTTTCAGTTTTAAGGGTTTTCATTTTTTTGCTACAAATGCTGATGTTTTGTATTGAATCTCATTAAATTTCCATATTTTCCCGATTTTTTGGGCAATTTTGAATATTTTTCGAAAAGGGCTTTGGAAATGCGCTAGAATTAAATTCCCTACACGGTGATACCAAATATGTGGGGATTGCTTTCAGTTTTAAGGGTTTTCATTTTTTTGCTACAAATGCTGATGTTTTGTATTGAATCTCATTAAATTTCCATACTTTCCCGATTTTTTGGGCAATTTTGAATATTTTTCGAAAAGATCTTCGGAAATTCACTAGAAATTAAAATCCCTACACGGAATTACCAAATATGTGGGGATTGCTTTCAGTTTTAAGGGTTTTCATTTTTTTGCTACAAATTCTGATGTTTTGTATTGAATCTCATTAAATTTCCATAATTTTCCAATTTTTTGAGCAATTTTGAATATTTTTCGAAAAGGTCTTCGGAAATGCGCTAGAAATTAAATTCCCTACACGGAAATACCAAATATGTGGGTATTGCTTGCAGTTTTAAGGGTTTTCATTTTTTTGCTACAATTTCTGATGTTTTGTATTGAATCTCATTAAATTTCCATATTTTCCCGATTTTTTGGGCAATTTTGAATATTTTTCGAAAAGGTCATCGGAAATGCGCTAGAAATTAAATTCCCTACACGGTGATATCAAATATGTGGCGATTGCTTTCAGTTTTAAGGGTTTTCATTTTTTTGCTACAAATTCTGATGTTTTGTATTGAATCTCATTAAATTTCCATAATTTTCCAATTTTTTGAGCAATTTTGAATATTTTTCGAAAAGGTCTTCGGAAATGCGCTAGAAATTAAATTCCCTACACAGAAATACCAAATATGTGGGGATTGCTTGCAGTTTTAAGGGTTTTCATTTTTTTGCTACAAATTCTGATGTTTTGTATTGAATCTCATTAAATTTCCATATTTTCCCGATTTTTTGGGCAATTTTGAATATTTTTCGAAAAGGTCATCGGAAATGCGCTAGAAATTAAATTCCCTACACGGTGCTATCAAATATGTGGCGATTGCTTTCAGTTTTAAGGGTTTTCATTTTTTTGCTACAAATTCTAATGTTTTGTATTGAATCTCATTAAATTTCCATAATTTTCCAATTTTTTGAGCAATTTTGAATATTTTTCGAAAAGGTCTTCGGAAATGCGCTAGAAATTAAATTCCCTACACGGAAATACCAAATATGTGGGGATTGCTTGCAGTTTTAAGGGTTTTCATTTTTTTGCTACAAATTCTGAAGTTTTGTATTGAATCTCATTGAATTTCCATAATTTCCCGATTTTTTTGGGCAATTTTGAATATTTTTCGAAAAGGTCATCGGAAATGCGCTAGAAATTAAATTCCGTACTCAGTGATACCAAATATGTGGGGATTGCTTTCAGTTTTAAGGGTTTTCATTTTTTTGCTACAAATTCTGATGTTTTGTATTGAATCTCATTAAATTTCCATATTTTCCCGATTTCTCGGGCAATTTTGAAAATTTTTCGAAAAGGTCTTCGGAAATGTGCTAGAAATTAAATTCCCTACACGGTGATATCAAATATGTGGCGATTGCTTTCAGTTTTAAGGGTTTTCATTTTTTTGCTACAAATTCTGATGTTTTGTATTGAATCTCATTAAATTTCCATATTTTCCCGATTTTTTGGGCTATTTTGAATATTTTTCGAAAAGGTCTTCGGAAATCCACTAGAAATTAAATTCCGTATACGGAAATACCAAATATGTGGCGATTGCTTTCAGTTTTAAGGGTTTTCATTTTTTTGCTACAAATTCTGATGTTTTGTATTGAATCTCATTAAATTTCCATATTTTCCCGATTTTTTGGGCTATTTTGAATATTTTTCGAAAAGGTCTTTGGAAATGCGCTAGAATTAAATTCCATACACGGTGATACCAAATATGTGGGGATTGCTTTCAGTTTTAAGGGTTTTCATTTTTTTGCTACAAATGCTGATGTTTTGTATTGAATCTCATTAAATTTCCATATTTTCCCGATTTTTTGGGCAATTTTGAATATTTTTCGAAAAGGGCTTTGGAAATGCGCTAGAATTAAATTCCCTACACGGTGATACCAAATATGTGGGGATTGCTTTCAGTTTTAAGGGTTTTCATTTTTTTGCTACAAATGCTGATGTTTTGTATTGAATCTCATTAAATTTCCATACTTTCCCGATTTTTTGGGCAATTTTGAATATTTTTCGAAAAGATCTTCGGAAATTCACTAGAAATTAAAATCCCTACACGGAATTACCAAATATGTGGGGATTGCTTTCAGTTTTAAGGGTTTTAATTTTTTTGTTACAAATTCTACTGTTTTGTATTGAATCTCATTAAATTTCCATAATTTCTCGATTTTTTGGGCAATTATGAATATTTTTCGAAAAGGTCTTCGGAAATGCGCTAGAAATTAAATTCCCTACACGGTGATATCAAATATGTGGCGATTGCTTTCAGTTTTAAGGGTTTTCATTTTTTTGCTACAAATTCTGATGTTTTGTATTGAATCTCATTAAATTTCCATAATTTTCCAATTTTTTGATCAATTTTGAATATTTTTCGAAAAGGTCTTCGGAAATGCGCTAGAAATTAAATTCCCTACACGGAAATACCAAATATGTGGCGATTGCTTTCAGTTTTAAGGGTTTTCATTTTTTTGCTACAAATTCTAATGTTTTGTATTGAATCTCATTAAATTTCCATATTTTCCCGATTTTTCGGGGAATGTTGAATATTTTTCGAAAATGTCTTCGGAAATTCGCTAGAAATTAAATTCCCTACACGGAAATACCAAATATGTGGGGATTGCTTTCAGTTTTAAGGGTTTTCATTTTTTTGTTACAAATTCTACTGTTTTGTATTGAATCTCATTAAATTTCCATATTTTCCCGATTTTTTGGGCAATTTTGAATATTTTTCGAAAAGGTCTTCGGAAATGCGCTAGAAATTATATTCCCTACACGGTGATATAAAATATGTGGCGATTGCTTTTAGTTTTAAGGGTTTTCATTTTTTTGCTACAAATTCTGATGTTTTGTATTGAATCTCATTAAATTTCCATAATTTTCCAATTTTTCGAGCAATTTTGAATATTTTTCGAAAAGGTCTTCGGAAATGCGCTAGAAATTAAATTCCCTAAACGGAAATACGAAATATGTGGGGAATGCTTTCAGTTTTAAGGGTTTTCATTTTTTTGCTACAAATTCTGATGTTTTGTATTGAATCTCATTAAATTTCCATATTTTCCCGATTTTTTGGGCAATTTTGAATATTTTTCGAAAAGGTCATCGGAAATGCGCTAGAAATTAAATTCCCTACACGGTGATATCAAATATGTGGCGATTGCTTTCAGTTTTAAGGGTTTTCATTTTTTTGCTACAAATTCTGATGTTTTGTATTGGATCTCATTAAATTTCCATATTTTCCCGATTTTTTGGGCAATTTTGAATATTTTTCGAAAAGGTCTTCGGAAATTCGCTACAAATTAAATTCCCTACACGGAAATACCAAATATGTGGGGATTGCTTTCAGTTTTAAGGGTTTTCATTTTTTTGCTACAAATTCTGATGTTTTGTATTGAATCTCATTAAATTTCCATATTTTCCCGATTTTTTGGGCAATTTTGAATATTTTTCGAAAAGGTCTTCGGAAATGTGCTAGAAATTAAATTCCGTACTCGGTGATACCAAATATGTGGGGATTGCTTTCAGTTTTAAGGGTTTTCATTTTTTTGCTACAAATTCAGATATTTTGTATTGAATCTCAATAAATTTCCATATTTTCCCGATTTCTGGGGCAATTTTGAAAATTTTTCGAAAAGGTCTTCGGAAATGCGCAAGAAATTAAATTCCCTACACGGAAATACCAAATATGTGGGGATTGTTTTCAGTTTTAAGGGTTTTCATTTTTTTGCTACAAATTCTAATGTTTTGTATTGAATCTCATTGAATTTCCATAATTTCCCGATTTTTTGGGCTATTTTGAATATTTTTCGAAAAGGTCTTCGGAAATCCACTAGAAATTAAATTCCGTACACGGAAATACCAAATATGTGGCGATTGCTTTCAGTTTTAAGGGTTTTCATTTTTTTGCTACAAATTCTGATGTTTTGTATTGAATCTCATTAAATTTCCATATTTTCCCGATTTTTTGGGCTATTTTGAATATTTTTCGAAAAGGTCTTCGGAAATTCGCTAGAAATTAAATGCCCTACACGGAAATACCACATATGTGGTGATTTCTTTCAGTTTTAAGGGTTTTCATTTTTTTGCTATAAATTCTAATGTTTTGTATTGAATCTCATTAAATTTCCATATTTTCCCGATTTTTTGGGCAATTTTGAATATTTTTCGAAAAGGTCTTTGGAAATGCGCTAGAATTAAATTCCCTACACGGTGATACCAAATATGTGGGGATTGCTTTCAGTTTTAAGGGTTTTCATTTTTTTGCTACAAATTCTGATGTTTTGTATTGGATCTCATTAAATTTCCATATTTTCCCGATTTCTCGGGTAATGTTGAATATTTTTCGAAAAGGTCTTCGGAAATGCCCTAGAATTTAAATTCCCTACACGGAGATATCAAATATGTGGGGATTGGTTTCAGTTTTAAGGGTTTTCATTTTTTTGCTACAAATTCTAATGTTTTGTATTGAATCTCATTGAATTTCCATAATTTCCCGATTTTTTTGGGCAATTTTGAATATTTTTCGAAAAGGTCATCGGAAATGCGCTAGAAATTAAATTCCGTACTCAGTGATACCAAATATGTGGGGATTGCTTTCAGTTTTAAGGGTTTTCATTTTTTTGCTACAAATTCTGATGTTTTGTATTGAATCTCATTAAATTTCCATATTTTCCCGATTTCTCGGGCAATTTTGAAAATTTTTCGAAAAGGTCTTCGGAAATGTGCTAGAAATTAAATTCCCTACACGGTGATATCATATATGGCGATTGCTTTCAGTTTTAAGGGTTTTCATTTTTTTGCTACAAATTCTGATGTTTTGTATTGAATCTCATTAAATTTCCATATTTTCCCGATTTTTTTGGCTATTTTGAATATTTTTCGAAAAGGTCTTCGGAAATCCACTAGAAATTAAATTCCGTATACGGAAATACCAAATATGTGGCGATTGCTTTCAGTTTTAAGGGTTTTCATTTTTTTGCTACAAATTCTGATGTTTTGTATTGAATCTCATTAAATTTCCATATTTTCCCGATTTTTTGGGCTATTTTGAATATTTTTCGAAAAGGTCTTTGGAAATGCGCTAGAATTAAATTCCCTACACGGTGATACCAAATATGTGGGGATTGCTTTCAGTTTTAAGGGTTTTCATTTTTTTGCTACAAATGCTGATGTTTTGTATTGAATCTCATTAAATTTCCATATTTTCCCGATTTTTTGGGCAATTTTGAATATTTTTCGAAAAGGGCTTTGGAAGTGCGCTAGAATTAAATTCCCTACCCGGTGATACCAAATATGTGGGGATTGCTTTCAGTTTTAAGGGTTTTCATTTTTTTGCTACAAATGCTGATGTTTTGTATTGAATCTCATTAAATTTCCATACTTTCCCGATTTTTTGGGCAATTTTGAATATTTTTCGAAAAGATCTTCGGAAATTCACTAGAAATTAAAATCCCTACACGGAATTACCAAATATGTGGGGATTGCTTTCAGTTTTAAGGGTTTTAATTTTTTTGTTACAAATTCTACTGTTTTGTATTGAATCTCATTAAATTTCCATAATTTCTCGATTTTTTGGGCAATTATGAATATTTTTCGAAAAGGTCTTCGGAAATGCGCTAGAAATTAAATTCCCTACACGGTGATATCAAATATGTGGCGATTGCTTTCAGTTTTAAGGGTTTTCATTTTTTTGCTACAAATTCTGATGTTTTGTATTGAATCTCATTAAATTTCCATAATATTCCAATTTTTTGAGCAATTTTGAATATTTTTCGAAAAGGTCTTCGGAAATGCGCTAGAAATTAAATTCCCTACACGGAAATACCAAATATGTAGGGATTGCTTGCAGTTTTAAGGGTTTTCATTTTTTTGCTACAAATTCTGATGTTTTGTATTGAATCTCATTAAATTTCCATATTTTCCCGATTTTTTGGGCAATTTTGAATATTTTTCGAAAAGGTCATCGGAAATGCGCTAGAAATTAAATTCCCTACACGGTGATATCAAATATGTGGCGATTGCTTTCAGTTTTAAGGGTTTTCATTTTTTTGCTACAAATTCTAATGTTTTGTATTGAATCTCATTAAATTTCCATAATTTTCCAATTTTTTGAGCAATTTTGAATATTTTTCGAAAAGGTCTTCGGAAATGCGCTAGAAATTAAATTCCCTACACGGAAATACCAAATATGTGGGGATTGCTTGCAGTTTTAAGGGTTTTCATTTTTTTGCTACAAATTCTGATGTTTTGTATTGAATCTCATTGAATTTCCATAATTTCCAGATTTTTTTGGGCAATTTTGAATATTTTTCGAAAAGGTCATCGGAAATGCGCTAGAAATTAAATTCCGTACTCAGTGATACCAAATATGTGGGGATTGCTTTCAGTTTTAAGGGTTTTCATTTTTTTGCTACAAATTCTGATGTTTTGTATTGAATCTCATTAAATTTCCATATTTTCCCGATTTCTCGGGCAATTTTGAAAATTTTTCGAAAAGGTCTTCGGAAATGTGCTAGAAATTAAATTCCCTACACGGTGATATCAAATATGTGGCGATTGCTTTCAGTTTTAAGGGTTTTCATTTTTTTGCTACAAATTCTGATGTTTTGTATTGAATCTCATTAAATTTCCATATTTTCCCGATTTTTTGGGCTATTTTGAATATTTTTCGAAAAGGTCTTCGGAAATCCACTAGAAATTAAATTCCGTATACGGAAATACCAAATATGTGGCGATTGCTTTCAGTTTTAAGGGTTTTCATTTTTTTGCTACAAATTCTGATGTTTTGTATTGAATCTCATTAAATTTCCATATTTTCCCGATTTTTTGGGCTATTTTGAATATTTTTCGAAAAGGTCTTTGGAAATGCGCTAGAATTAAATTCCCTACACGGTGATACCAAATATGTGGGGATTGCTTTCAGTTTTAAGGGTTTTCATTTTTTTGCTACAAATGCTGATGTTTTGTGTTGAATCTCATTAAATTTCCATATTTTCCCGATTTTTTGGGCAATTTTGAATATTTTTCGAAAAGGGCTTTGGAAATGCGCTAGAATTAAATTCCCTACACGGTGTTACCAAATATGTGGGGATTGCTTTCAGTTTTAAGGGTTTTCATTTTTTTGCTACAAATGCTGATGTTTTGTATTGAATCTCATTAAATTTCCATACTTTCCCGATTTTTTGGGCAATTTTGAATATTTTTCGAAAAGATCTTCGGAAATTCACTAGAAATTAAAATCCCTACACGGAATTACCAAATATGTGGGGATTGCTTTCAGTTTTAAGGGTTTTAATTTTTTTGTTACAAATTCTACTGTTTTGTATTGAATCTCATTAAATTTCCATAATTTCTCGATTTTTTGGGCAATTATGAATATTTTTCGAAAAGGTCTTCGAAAATGCGCTAGAAATTAAATTCCCTACACGGTGATAGCAAATATGTGGCGATTGCTTTCAGTTTTAAGGGTTTTCATTTTTTTGCTACAAATTCTGATGTTTTGTATTGAATCTCATTAAATTTCCATAATTTTCCAATTTTTTGAGCAATTTTGAATATTTTTCGAAAAGGTCTTCGGAAATGCGCTAGAAATTAAATTCCCTACACGGAAATACCAAATATGTGGGGATTGCTTGCAGTTTTAAGGGTTTTCATTTTTTTGCTACAAATTCTGATGTTTTGTATTGAATCTCATTAAATTTCCATATTTTCCCGATTTTTCGGGGAATGTTGAATATTTTTCGAAAATGTCTTCGGAAATTCGCTAGAAATTAAATTCCCTACACGGAAATACCAAATATGTGGGGATTGCTTTCAGTTTTAAGGGTTTTAATTTTTTTGTTACAAATTCTACTGTTTTGTATTGAATCTCATTAAATTTCCATATTTTCCCGATTTTTTGGGCAATTTTGAATATTTTTCGAAAAGGTCTTCGGAAATGCGCTAGAAATTATATTCCCTACACGGTGATATAAAATATGTGGCGATTGCTTTCAGTTTTAAGGGTTTTCAATTTTTTGCTACAAATTCTAATGTTTTGTATTGAATCTCATTAAATTTCCATAATTTTCCAATTTTTTGAGCAATTTTGAATATTTTTCGAAAAGGTCTTCGGAAATGCGCTAGAAATTAAATTCCCTACACGGAAATACGAAATATGTGGGGAATGCTTTCAGTTTTAAGGGTTTTCATTTTTTTGCTACAAATTCTGATGTTTTGTATTGAATCTCATTAAATTTCCATATTTTCCCGATTTTTTGGGCAATTTTGAATATTTTTCGAAAAGGTCATCGGAAATGCGCTAGAAATTAAATTCCCTACACGGTGATATCAAATATGTGGCGATTGCTTTCAGTTTTAAGGGTTTTCATTTTTTTGCTACAAATTCTGATGTTTTGTATTGAATCTCATTAAATTTCCATAATTTTCCAATTTTTTGAGCAATTTTGAATATTTTTCGAAAAGGTCTTTGGAAATGTGCTAGAAATTAAATTCCCTACACGGAAATACCAAATATGTGGGGATTGCTTTCAGTTTTAAGGGTTTTCATTTTTTTGCTACAAATTCTAATGTTTTGTATTGAATCTCATTAAATTTCCATATTTACCCGATTTCTCGGGCAATTTTGAATATTTTTCGAAAAGGTCTTCGGAAATGCACTAGAAATTAAATTCCCTACACGGAGATACCAAATATGTGGGGATTGCTGTCAGTTTTAAGGGTTTTCATTTTTTTGCTACAAATTCTGATGTTTTGTATTGAATCTCATTAAATTTCCATATTTTCCCGATTTTTTGGGCAATTTTGAATATTTTTCGAAAAGGTCTTCGGAAATTCGCTAGAAATTAAATTCCCTACACGGAAATACCAAATATGTGGGGATTGCTTTCAGTTTTAAGGGTTTTCATTTTTTTGCTACAAATTCTGATGTTTTGTATTGAATCTCATTAAATTTCCATATTTTCCCGATTTTTTGGGCAATTTTGAATATTTTTCGAAAAGGTCTTCGGAAATGTGCTAGAAATTAAATTCCGTACTCGGTGATACCAAATATGTGGGGATTGCTTTCAGTTTTAAGGGTTTTCATTTTTTTGCTACAAATTCAGATATTTTGTATTGAATCTCAATAAATTTCCATATTTTCCCGATTTCTGGGGCAATTTTGAAAATTTTTCGAAAAGGTCTTCGGAAATGCGCAAGAAATTAAATTCCCTACACGGAAATACCAAATATGTGGGGATTGTTTTCAGTTTTAAGGGTTTTCATTTTTTTGCTACAAATTCTGATGTTTTGTATTGAATCTCATTAAATTTCCATATTTTCCCGATTTTTTGGGCAATTTTGAATATTTTTCGAAAAGGTCTTCGGAAATTCGCTAGAAATTAAATTCCCTACACGGAAATACCAAGTATGTGGGGATTGCTTTCAGTTTTAAGGGTTTTCATTTTTTTGCTACAAATTCTGATGTTTTGTATTGAATCTCATTAAATTTCCATATTTTCCCGATTTTTTGGGCAATTTTGAATATTTTTCGAAAAGGTCTTCGGAAATTCGCTAGAAATTAAATTCCCTACACGGAAGTACCACATATGCGTTCAGTTTTAAGGGTTTTCATTTTTTTGCTACAAACTCTAATGTTTTGTATTGAATCTCATTAAATTTCCATATTTACCCGATTTTTTGGGCAATTTTGAATATTTTTCGATAAGGTCTTTGGTAATGCGCTAGAATTAAATTCCCTACACGGTGATACCAAATATGTGGGGATTGCTTTCAGTTTTAAGGGTTTTCATTTTTTTGCTACAAACTCTAATGTTTTGTATTGAATCTCATTAAATTTCCATACTTTCCCGATTTTTTGGGCAATTTTGAATATTTTTCGAAAAGATCTTCGGAAATTCGCTAGAAATTAAAATCCCTACACGGAATGGGTTTTCATTTTTTTGCTACAAATTCTAATGTTTTGTATTGAATCTAATTAAATTTCCATATTTTCCCGATTTTTTGGGCCATTTTGAATATTTTTCGAAAAGGTCTTCGGAAATTCGCTAGAAATTAAATTCCCTACACTGAAATACCAAATATGTGGCGATTGCTTTCAGTTTTAAGGGTTTCATTTTTTTGCTACAAATTCTAATGTTATGTATTGAATTTAATTAAATTTCCATATTTTCCCGATTTTTTGGGCAATTTTGAATATTTTTCGAAAAGGTCTTCGGAAATGCGTTAGAAATTAAATTTGCTACACGGTGATATCAAATATGTGGCGATTTCTTTCAGTTTTAAGGGTTTTCATTTTTTTGCTACAAATTCTGATGTTGTGTATTGAATCTCATTAAATTTCCATAATTTTCCAATTTTTTGGGCAATTTTGAATATTTTTCGAAAAGGTCTTCGGAAATTCGCTAGAAATTAAATTCCCTACGCGGAAATACCAAATATGTGGCGATTGCTTTCTGTTTTAAGGGTTTTCATTTTTTTGCTACAAATTCTGATGTTTTGTATTGAATCTCATTAAATTTCCATATTTTCCCGATTTTTTGGGCAATTTTGAATATTTTTCGAAAAGGTCATCGGAAATGCGCTAGAAATTAAATTCCGTACTCGGTGATACCAAATATGTGGCGATTGCTTTCAGTTTTAAGGGTTTTCATTATTTTGCTACAAATTCTGATGTTTTGTATTGAATCTCATTAAATTTCCATATTTTCCCGATTTTTTGGGCAATTTTGAATATTTTTCGAAAAGGTCATCGGAAATGCGCTAGAAATTAAATTCCGTACTCGGTGATACCAAATATGTGGCGATTTCTTTCAGTTTTAAGGGTTTTCATTTTTTTGCTACAAATTCTGATGTTTTGTATTGAATCTCATTAAATTTCCATATTTTCCCGATTTTTTGGGCAATTTTGAATATTTTTCGAAAAGATCTTCGGAAATACGCTAGAAATTAAAATCCGTACTCGGTGATAACAAATATGTGGGGATTGCTTTCAGTTTTAAGGGTTTTCATTTTTTTGCTACAAATTCTGATGTTGTGTATTGAATCTCATTAAATTTCCATAATTTTCCAATTTTTTGGGCAATTTTGAATATTTTTCGAAAAGGTCTTCGGAAATTCGCTAGAAATTAAATTCCCTACGCGGAAATACCAAATATGTGGCGATTGCTTTCTGTTTTAAGGGTTTTCATTTTTTTGCTACAAATTCTGATGTTTTGTATTGAATCTCATTAAATTTCCATATTTTCCCGATTTTTTGGGCAATTTTGAATATTTTTCGAAAAGGTCATCGGAAATGCGCTAGAAATTAAATTCCGTACTCGGTGATACCAAATATGTGGGGATTGCTTTCAGTTTTAAGGGTTTTCATTATTTTGCTACAAATTCTGATGTTTTGTATTGAATCTCATTAAATTTCCATACTTCCCGATTTTTTGGGCAATTTTGAATATTTTTCGAAAAGGTCTTCGGAAATGCGCTAGAAATTAAATTCCCTACACGGAAATACCAAATATGTGGGGATTGCTTTCAGTTTTAAGGGTTTTCATTTTTTTGCTACAAATTCTGTTGTTTTGTATTGAATCTCATTAAATTTCCATTTTTTCCCGATTTTTTGGGCAATTTTGAATATTTTTCGAAAAGGTCTTTGGAAATGCGCTAGAAATTAAATTCCCTTTCCGGAAATACCAAATATGTGGGGATTGCTTTCAGTTTTAAGGGTTTTCATTTTTTTGCTACAAATTTTAATGTTTTGTATTGAATCTCATTAAATATCCATATTTTCCCGATTTTTTGGGGCATTTTGAATATTTTTCGAAAAGGTCTTTGGAAATGCGCTAGAAATTAAATTCCCTTTCCGGAAATACCAAATATGTGGGGATTGCTTTCAGTTTTAAGGGTTTTCATTTTTTTGCTACAAATTCTAATGTTTTGTATTGAATCTCATTAAATTTCCATACTTTCCCGATTTTTTGGGCAATTTTGAATATTTTTCGAAAAGGTCTTCAGAAATGCGCTAGAAATTAAATTCCCTACACGGAAATACCAAATATGTGGGGATTGCTTTCAGTTTTAAGGGTTTTCATTTTTTTGCTACAAATTTTAATGTTTTGTATTGAATCTCATTAAATATCCATATTTTCCCGATTTTTTGGGCAATTTTGAATATTTTTCGAAAAGGTCTTCGGAAATGCGCTAGAAATTAAATTCCCTACACGGAAATACCAAATATGTGGGGATTGCTTTCAGTTTTAAGGGTTTTCATTTTTTTGCTACAAATTCTAATGTTTTGTATTGAATCTCATTAAATTTCCATATTTTCCCGATTTTTTGGGCAATTTTGAATATTTTTCGAAAAGGTCTTCGGAAATGCGCTAGAAATTGAATTCCCTACACGGAAATACAAAATATGTCGGGATTGCTTTCAGTTTTAAGGGTTTTCATTTTCTTGCTACAAATTCTAATGTTTTGTATTGAATCTCATTAAATTTCCATATTTTCACGATTTTTTGGGCAATTTTGAATATTTTTCGAAAAGGTCTTCAGAAATGCGCTAGAAATTAAATTCCCTACACGGAAATACCAAATATGTGGGGATTGCTTTCAGTTTTAAAGGTTTTCATTTTTTTGCTACAAATTCTAATGTTTTGTATTGAATCTCATTAAATTTCCATATTTTCCCGATTTTTTGGGCAATTTTGAATATTTCTCGAAAAGGTCTTCGGAAATGCGCTAGAAATTAAATTCCCTACACGGAAATACCAAATATGTGGGGATTGCTTTCAGTTTTAAGGGTTTTCATTTTCTTGCTACAAATTCTAATGTTTTGTATTGAATCTCATTAAATTTCCATATTTTCCGGATTTTTCGGGCAATTTTGAATATTTTTCGAAAAGGTCTTCGGAAATGCGCTAGAAATTAAAATCCCTACACGGAAATACCAAATATGTGGGGATTACTTTCAGTTTTAAGGGTTTTCATTTTTTTGCTACAAATTCTAATGTTTTGTATTGAATCTCATTAAATTTCCATACTTTCCCGATTTTTTGGGCAATTTTGAATATTTTTCGAAAAGGTCTTCAGAAATGCGCTAGAAATTAAATTCCCTACACGGAAATACCAAATATGTGGGGAATGCTTTCAGTTTTAAAGGATTTCATTTTTTTGCTACAAATTCTAATGTTTTGTATTGAATCTCATTAAATTTCCATATTTTCCCGATTTTTTGGACAATTGAATATTTTTCGATTATTTTCGAAAAATATTTGAATATTTTTCGAACAGGTCTTTGGAAATGCGCTAGAAATTAAATTCCTTACACGGAAATACCAAATATGTGGGGATTGATTTCAGTTTTAAGGATTTTCAGTTTTTTGCTACAAATTCTAATGTTTTGTATTGAATCTCATTAAATTTCCATATTTTCCCGATTTTTTGGGCAATTTTGAATATTTTTCGAAAAGGTCTTCGGAAATGCGCTAGAAATTAAATTCCCTACATGGAAATACCAAATATGTGGGGATTGCTTTCAGTTTTAAGGGTTTTCATTTTTTTGCTACAAATTCTTATGTTTTGTATTGAATCTCATTCTATATCCATATTTTCCCGATTTTTTGGGCAATTTTGAATATTTTTCGAAAAGGTCTTCGGAAATGCGCTATAAATTAAATTCCCTACACGGAAATACCAAATATGTGGGGATTGCTTTCAGTTTTAAGGGTTTTCATTTTTTTGCTACAAATTCTAATGTTTTGTATTGAATCTCATTAAATTTCCATATTTTCCCGATTTTTTGGGCAATTTTGAATATTTTTCAAAAAGGTCTTCGGAAATGCGCTAGAAATTAAATTCGCTACACGGAAATACCAAATATGTGGGCATTGCTTTCAGTTTTAAGGGTTTTCATTTTTTTGCTACAAATTCTAATGTTTTGTATTGAATCTCATTAAATTTCCATATTTTCCCGAATTTTTTGGGCAATTTTGAATATTTTTCGAAAAGGTCTTCAAAAATGCGCTAGAAATTAAATTCCCTACACGGAAATACCAAATATGTGGGGATTGCTTTCAGTTTTACGGGTTTTCATTTTTTTGCTACAAATTCTTATGTTTTGTATTGAATCTCATTATATATCCATATTTTCCCGATTTTTTGGGCAATTTTGAATATTTTTCGAAAAGGTCTTCGGAAATGCGCTAGAAATTAAATTCCCTACACGGAAATACCAAATATGTGAGGATTGCTTTCAGTTTTAAGGGTTTTGAATTTTTTGCTACAAATTCTAATGTTTTGTATTGAATCTCATTAAATATCCATATTTTCCCGATTTTTTGGGCAATTTTGAATATTTCTGGAAAAGGTCTTCGGAATTGAGCTAGAAATTAAATTCCCTACACGGAAATACCTAATATGTGGGGATTGCTTTCAGTTTTAAGGGTTTTCATTTTTTTGCTACAAATTCTGATGTTTTGTATTGAATTTCATTAAATTTTCATTTTTTCTCGATTTTTTGGGCAATTTTGAATATTTTTCGAAAAGGTCTTCAGAAATGCGCTAGAAATTAAATTCCCTACACGGAAATACCAAATATGTGGGGATTGCTTTCAGTTTTAAGGGTTTTCATTTTTTTGCTACAAATTCTTATGTTTTGTATTGAATCTCATTATATATCCATATTTTCCCGATTTTTTGGGCAATTTTGAATATTTTTCGAAAAGGTCTTCGGAAATGCGCTAGAAATTAAATTCCCTACACGGAAATACCAAATATGTGGGGATTGCTTTCAGTTTTAAGGGTTTTGAATTTTTTGCTACAAATTCTAATGTTTTGTATTGAATCTCATTAAATATCCATATTTTCCCGATTTTTTGGGCAATTTTGAATATTTCTCGAAAAGGTCTTCGGAATTAAGCTAGAAATTAAATTCCCTACACGGAAATACCTAATATGTGGGGATTGCTTTCAGTTTTAAGGGTTTTCATTTTTTTGCTACAAATTCTGATGTTTTGTATTGAATTTCATTAAATTTTCATTTTTTCCCGATTTTTTGGGCAATTTTGAATATTTTTCGAAAAGGTCTTCAGAAATGCACTAGAAATTAAATTCCCTACATGGAAATACCAAATATGTGGGGATTGCTTTCAGTTTTAAGGGTTTTCATTTTTTTGCTACAAATTTTAATGTTTTGTATTGAATCTCATTAAATATCCATATTTTCCCGATTTTTTGGGGAATTTTGAATATTTTTCGAAAAGGTCTTTGGAAATGCGCTAGAAATTAAATTCCCTACACGGAAATACCAAATATGTGGGGATTGCTTTCAGTTTTAAGGGTTTTCATTTTTTTGCTACAAATTCTAATGTTTTGTATTGAATCTCATTAAATTTCCATATTTTCCCGATTTTTTGGGCAATTTGGAATATTTTTCGAAAAGGTCTTCGGAAATTCGCTAGAAATTAAATTCCCTACACGGAAATACCAAATATGTGGGGATTGCTTTCAGTTTTAAAGGTTTTCATTTTTTTGCTACAAATTCTGATGTTTTGTATTGAATCTCATTAAATTTCCATATTTTCCCGATTTTTTGGGCAATTTTGAATATTTTTCGAAAAGGTCTTCGGAAATGTGCTAGAAATTAAATTCCGTACTCGGTGATACCAAATATGTGGGGATTGCTTTCAGTTTTAAGGGTTTTCATTTTTTTGCTACAAATTCAGATATTTTGTATTGAATCTCAATAAATTTCCATATTTTCCCGATTTCTGGGGCAATTTTGAAAATTTTTCGAAAAGGTCTTCGGAAATGCGCTAGAAATTAAATTCCCTACACGGAAATACCAAATATGTGGGGATTGTTTTCAGTTTTAAGGGTTTTCATGTTTTTGCTACAATTTCTGCTGTTTTGTATTGAATCTCATTAAATTTCCATATTTTCCTGATTTTTTGGGCAATGTTGAATATTTTTCGAAAATGTCTTCGGAAATGAGCTAGAAATTAAATTGCCTACACGGTGATACCAAATATGTGGGGATTGCTTTCAGTTTTAAGGGTTTTCATTTTTTGCTACACATTCTGATGTTTTGTATTGAATCTCATTAAATTTCCATTTTTCCCGATTTTTTTGGCAATTTTGAATATTTTTCGAAAAGGTCTTCGGAAATTCGCTAGAAATTAAATTCCCTGCACGGAAATACCACACATGCGTTCAGTTTTAAGGGTTTTCATTTTTTTGCTACAAACTCTAATGTTTTGTATTGAATCTCATTAAATTTCCATATTTACCCGATTTTTCGGGCAATTTTGAATATTTTTCGATAAGGTCTTTGGTAATGCGCTAGAATTAAATTCCCTACACGGTGATACCAAATATGTGGGGATTGCTTTCAGTTTTAAGGGTTTTCATTTTGTTGCTACAAATTCTAATGTTTTGTATTGAATCTCATTAAATTTCCATACTTTCCCGATTTTTTGGGCCATTTTGAATATTTTTCGAAAAGGTCTTCGGAAATTCGCTAGAAATTAAATTCCCTACACTGAAATACCAAATATGTGGCGATTGCTTTCAGTTTTAAGGGTTTCATTTTTTTGCTACAAATTCTAATGTTATGTATTGAATTTAATTAAATTTCCATATTTTCCCGATTTTTTGGGCAATTTTGAATATTTTTCGAAAAGGTCTTCGGAAATTCGCTAGAAATTAAATTCCCTACACTGAAATACCAAATATGTGGCGATTGCTTTCAGTTTTAAGGGTTCATTTTTTTGCTACAAATTCTAATGTTATGTATTGAATTTAATTAAATTTCCATATTTTCCCGATTTTTTGGGCAATTTTGAATATTTTTCGAAAAGGTCTTCGGAAATGCGTTAGAAATTAAATTCCCTGCACGGAAATACCACACATGCGTTCAGTTTTAAGGGTTTTCATTTTTTTGCTACAAACTCTAATGTTTTGTATTGAATCTCATTAAATTTCCATATTTACCCGATTTTTTGGGCAATTTTGAATATTTTTCGAAAAGATCATCGGAAATTCGCTAGAAATTAAAATCCCTACACGGAATGGGTTTTCATTTTTTTGCTACAAATTCTAATGTTTTGTATTGAATCTAATTAAATTTCCATACTTTCCCGATTTTTTGGGCCATTTTGAATATTTTTCGAAAAGGTCTTCGGAAATTCGCTAGAAATTAAATTCCCTACACTGAAATACCAAATATGTGGCGATTGCTTTCAGTTTTAAGGGTTTCATTTTTTTGCTACAAATTCTAATGTTATGTATTGAATTTAATTAAATTTCCATATTTTCCCGATTTTTTGGGCAATTTTGAATATTTTTCGAAAAGGTCTTCGGAAATGCGTTAGAAATTAAATTTCCTACACGGTGATATCAAATATGTGGCGATTGCTTTCAGTTTTAAGGGTTTTCATTTTTTTGCTACAAATTCTGATGTTGTGTATTGAATCTCATTAAATTTCCATAATTTTCCAATTTTTTGGGCAATTTTGAATATTTTTCGAAAAGGTCTTCGGAAATTCGCTAGAAATTAAATTCCCTACGCGGAAATACCAAATATGTGGCGATTGCTTTCTGTTTTAAGGGTTTTCATTTTTTTGCTACAAATTCTGATGTTTTGTATTGAATCTCATTAAATTTCCATATTTTCCCGATTTTTTGGGCAATTTTGAATATTTTTCGAAAAGGTCATCGGAAATGCGCTAGAAATTAAATTCCGTACTCGGTGATACCAAATATGTGGGGATTGCTTTCAGTTTTAAGGGTTTTCATTATTTTGCTACAAATTCTGATGTTTTGTATTGAATCTCATTAAATTTCCATATTTTCCTGATTTCTCGGGCAATTTTGAAATTTTTCGAAAAGGTCTTCGGAAATGCGCTAGAAATTAAATTCCCTACGCGGAAATACCAAATATGTGGCGGTTGCTTTCTGTTTTAAGGGTTTTCATTTTTTTGCTACAAATTCTGATGTTTTGTATTGAATCTCATTAAATTTCCATATTTTCCCGATTTTTTGGGCAATGTTGAATATATTTCGAAAACGTCTTCGGAAATGAGCTAGAAATTAAATTCCCTACACGGTGATACCAAATACGTGGGGATAGCTTTCAGTTTTAAGGATTTTCATTTTTTTTGCTACAAATTCTGATGTTTTGTATTGAATCTCATTAAATTTCCATATTTTCCCGATTTTTTGGGCAATTTTGAATATTTTTCGAAAAGATCTTCGGAAATTCGCTAGAAATTAAAATCCGTACTCGGTGATAACAAATATGTGGGGATTGCTTTCAGTTTTAAGGGTTTTCATTTTTTTGCTACAAATTCTAATGTTTTGTATTGAATCTCATTAAATTTCCATACTTTCCCGATTTTTTGGGCAATTTTGAATATTTTTCGAAAAGGTCTCCGGAAATGCGCTAGAAATTAAATTCCCTACACGGAAATACCAAATATGTGGGGATTGCTTTCAGTTTTAAGGGTTTTCATTTTTTTGCTACAAATTCTGATGTTTTGTATTGAATCTCATTAAATTTCCATTTTTTCCCGATTTTTTGGGCAATTTTGAATATTTTTCGAAAAGGTCTTCAGAAATGCGCTAGAAATTAAATTCCCTACACGGAGATACCAAATATGTGGGGATTGCTTTCAGTTTTAAGGGTTTTCATTTTTTTGTTACAAATTTTAATGTTTTGTATTGAATCTCATTAAATATCCATATTTTCCCGATTTTTTGGGGAATTTTGAATATTTTTCGAAAAGGTCTTTGGAAATGCGCTAGAAATTAAATTCCCTACACGGAAATACCAAATATGTGGGGATTGCTTTCAGTTTTAAGGGTTTTCATTTTTTTGCTACAAATTCTAATGTTTTGTATTGAATCTCATTAAATTTCCATATTTTCCCGATTTTTTGGGCAATTTTGAATATTTTTCGAAAAGGTCTTCGGAAATGTGCTAGAAATTAAATTGCCTACACGGAAATACAAAATATGTGGGGATTGCTTTCAGTTTTAAGGGTTTTCATTTTCTTGCTACAAATTTTAATGTTTTGTATTGAATCTCATTAAATTTCCATATTTTCCCGATTTTCTGGGCAATGTTGAATATATTTCGAAAAGGTCTTTGGAAATGCGCTAGAAATTAAATTCCCTACACGGAAATACCAAATATGTGGGGATTGCTTTCAGTTTTAAGGGTTTTCATTTTTTTGCTACAAATTCTAATGTTTTGTATTGAATCTCATTAAATTTCCATATTTTCCCGATTTTTTGAGCAATTTTGAATATTTTTCGAAAAGATCTTCGGAAATTCGCTAGAAATTAAAATCCGTACTCGGTGATAACAAATATGTGGGGATTGCTTTCAGTTTTAAGGGTTTTCATTTTTTTGCTACAAATTCTAATGTTTTGTATTGAATCTCATTAAATTTCCATACTTTCCCGATTTTTTGGGCAATTTTGAATATTTTTCGAAAAGGTCTTCGGAAATGCGCTAGAAATTAAATTCCCTACACGGAAATACCAAATATGTGGGGATTGCTTTCAGTTTTAAGGGTTTTCATTTTTTTGCTACTAATTCTAATGTTTTGTATTGAATCTCATTAAATTTCCATACTTTCCCGATTTTTTGGGCAATTTTGAATATTTTTCGAAAAGGTCTTCAGAAATGCGCTAGAAATTAAATTCCCTACACGGAAATACCAAATATGTGGGGATTGCTTTCAGTTTTAAAGGTTTTCATTTTTTTGCTACAAATTCTAATGTTTTGTATTGAATCTGATTAAATATCCATATTTTCCCGATTTTTTGGGCAATTTTGAATATTTTTCGAAAAGGTCTTTGGAAATGCGCTAGAAATTAAATTCCCTACACGGAAATACCAAATATGTGGGGATTGCTTTCAGTTTTAAGGGTTTTCATTTTTTTGCTACAAATTCTAATGTTTTGTATTGAATCTCATTAAATTTCCATATTTTCCCGATTTTTTGGGCAATTTTGAATATTTTTCGAAAAGGTCTTCGGAAATGCGCTAGAAATTAAATTCCCTACACGGAAATACAAAATATGTGGGGAAGACTTTCAGTTTTAAGGGTTTTCATTTTCTTGCTACAAATTCTAATGTTTTGTATTGAATCTCATTAAATTTCCATATTTTCCCGATTTTTTGGGCAATTTTGAATATTTTTCGAAAAGGTCTTCAGAAATGCGCTAGAAATTAAATTCCCTACACGGAAATACCAAATATGTGGGGATTGCTTTCAGTTTTAAAGGTTTTCATTTTTTTGCTACAAATTCTAATATTTTGTATTGAATCTCATTAAATTTCCATATTTTCCCGATTTTTTGGGCAATTTTGAATATTTCTCGAAAAGGTCTTCGGAAATGCGCTAGAAATTAAATTCCCTATCTCATTAAATTTCCATATTTTCCCGATTTTTTGGGCAATTTTGAATATTTCTCGAAAATGTCTTCGGAAATGCGCTAGAAATTAAATTCCCTACACGGAAATACCAAATATGTGGGGATTGCTTTCAGTTTTAAGGGTTTTCATTTTCTTGCTACAAATTCTAATGTTTTGTATTGAATCTCATTAAATTTC